>JAXQQM020082076.1:0-195836 GCA_034641835.2 Pinus albicaulis | reverse complement strand
TAGTATTTTTAAAGCTTCACGTCATTTACTTTTTTGAAGTTTTCGTTATGTCCATCCCTGATTTGATTTTGATGGACATAACGAATTTGATTTTGATGGACAAAACGAAAATGACGATATTTTTCAAAAGTTAATGACGATATGATGGACAAAACGAAAATGACGATATTTTTCAAAAGTTAATGACGATATTTTACATAATCAAAGTTTTCGTTATGTCCATCGCAGGACTATGTAAATATGTTTTTACTCAAATAACATATTTGATGTGGCTTTGTAAGACATCCAATTCCTTTCTTGAACAATGGACATCTCTCTTATCTGTTATCTGTTTTCATGTGCCAGCCAAACCTATTTGATGTGGCTTTGTAAGACATCCAATTCCTTGCTTGAACCATGGACATATCTTTTATATGTTTTCATGTGCCAGTGAACATTTTTATTATGTGCTCAAACATTACTTTTAATCTATTTCTATGTATTTTTTACTCTCTATCAAAACATTATTTTTAATCCATCTATATATATTTAAGAAAATATATTATGAGGATTTGATAAGGTTTTTTCATCAAGTTTATAAAAAAATGGTCTCAAGATCCAAAAATATAAAACAAAGTATAGATCCATTTAAAGCAATGATTTAACATGAGTTTAAAGGGATCAAATTTCTTTTGTTTTTGTTGCAAACTTATTTTAGAGTGTAAAAAACAATAGATTTTAAATTATTTATTTATATGGTTATTTAATTTTTGTTTTTTTGTTTGGCCTATACAAGGGAAAACTCTTTTTATTATTTTTTTGAGAACATGACATACTTACACATGTCCCTCATACTGTTTAAATTACATTTTCGAATGTAATTGTTTTGTTAATAGATTCTAAATTATTTATTTATATGGTTATTTAATTTTTGTTTTTTTTGTTTGGCCCACATGAGCGAAAACTCTTTTTATTATTTTTTTGAGAACGTGACATATTTACACATGTCCCTCATACTTACACATTGTTTTTTGCACTTTAAAATAAGTTTTTAGCAAAAAAAAAAGAAATTTGATCTCTCTTGGCTTATGTTACATCAGTGCTTTAGATAGATCTATGCTAGTGAGATCCATACTTTAGATGGATCTATACTCATTATATCCCACGCGTGTTTAGGGATGGTGCCATGTTCGATAGCGACGTGGAGAGAATGATTGATTTGTTTGATTCCTGCGACCCATCACAATATGTTAAATATGTTGTTACTCAAATAACATATTTGATGTGGCTTTGTAAGACATTCAATTCCTTGCTTAAACCATCGAATTCTCTCTTATATGTTTTCATGTGTCAGCAAACCTTTTTCTTCTGTGCCAAAACATTATTTTTGATCCATCTCTATGTATTTTTCTACTCTTTACCAAAACATTATTTTTAATCCATCTATATATATTTAGTATAAAATATATATGAGGATTTGATAATGATTGATTTGTTTGATTCCTGCGACCCATCACAATTTGTTAAATATGTTTTTACTCAAATAACATATTTGATGTGGCTTTGTAAGACATCCAATTCCTTGCTTAAACCATCGACATCTCTCTTATCTGTTTTCATGTGTTAGCAAACCTTTTTCTTCTATGCCAAAACATTATTTTTAATCCATCTCTATGTATTTTTCTACTCTTTACCAAAACATTATTTTTAATCCATCTATATATATTTAGTATAAAATATATATTATGAGGATTTGATAAGGTTTTTTCATCAAGTTTATAAAAAAATGGATCTCAAGATCAAAGTATATATATATAAAAAAGGCATATATCCATTTAAAGAACAGATCTAACATGAGACGGGAGGGATCAAATTTCTTTTTCTTTTGTTGCAAACTTATTTTAGAGTGCAAAAAACAATGTGTAATTTTGTACTGTTTAAATTACATTTTTTAATGTAATTATTTTGTTAATGTATTTTAAATTATTTACTTATATGGTTATTTGATTTTTGTTTTTTTTTTTTTGCTGACATGAGCGAAAACTCTTTTTATTATTTTTTTGAGAACGTGACATACTTACACATGTCCCTCAAACATGTGCCTCTAGTTGAGCCAAGAGGCTCATTCTACAATCCAATATGAGAGACATGTGTAAGTATGTCACATCCTCAAAAAAATAATAGAAAGAGTTTTCGTTCATGTCGTCCAAGAAAAAAAACAAAAATTAAATAACCATATAAATAAATAATTTAAAATCTATTAACAAAACAATTACCTTATTTTGTTGATATTTCACTTTCACTCTTCAAGTAATAAATACAATATTTCGATGTCTATCTTAAATAATATAATTTTACATAGATAAAACATCCAATGTGGATTATGAATAAAGTATTTTAACATGAGTTAAGATAAAATGACTCAATACACATGTTATGTAATCTTTATAACATTCAAAAACGTAATTTAAACAGTACAAAATTACACATTGCTTTTTTCACTCTAAAATAAGTTTGCAACAAAAACATGCTAGATCTATGCTTTAGAAGGATCTATGATGGTTATATCCCAAGCGTGTTGAGGAATGGTGCCATGTTCGATAACGTTGTGGACAGAATGATTGATTCGTTTGATTCCTGTGATCCATCAGAATATGTTAAATATGTTTTTACTCAAATAACATATTTGCTATGGCTTTGTAAGACACCCAATTCCTTGCTTGAACCATGGACATCTCTTTTATCTATTTTCACATGCGAGCCAAACCTTCTTCTTTTGTGCCAAAACACATTTTTTAATCCATCTCCATGTATTTTCTAGTCTCTACCAAAACATTATTTTTAATCCATCTATATATATATATATATATATATTTAGTAGAAAATATATATTATAAGGATTTGATAAGGTTTTTTCATCAAGTCTATATAAAAATGGATCTCAAGATCAAAGCATATAAAAAAAAGCTAAATAAACTATAGTTGTCTAAGTCTCTAGATTTGAAACTATGTGGTTACTATCTATCCACAAATTCATAGATATCAAGGCTACTTAGGTGACACTACACAATTTCCTTGGATAGTTGGTCAACCTTTATATTGAGTTTCCTTTAGATATGTTTGCAAGTGAACCATTCTAGTGAACCCATTTCATCTTTTACCTTCTGTAAAATATGCACAATACAAGGTGCAACAATGCATATATGATTACATACACATTCCACCACTAGTTTTGAGTCTCCAAAAATCTGAAGTGTTTTTAGATTTTTGAAATTTGCAACATATATTAGTGTCGAAAGTGTTGTAAAGTCTTATTTGTTGTTTGATCCCCTAGGTAAGTACATGGTATGAATATAATGATGTTTATTTATGGATAAAAATGCTCCAAATTTTCAAATTGGGGTTGGGGGTAGAGTTTCATTAGCTGGAACCATAAAAAATCACCACAAGATTTCCTAATCAATTTTGAGGGTAACTAGCAATCAAGTTTCTTTTTTCCTTTTTGTTTCGATTTTGAATGGTTTGTAAGTGGAATCAATAATCCCCAGAAAAACATAAGTCCTGAAAAATAGCTAAATTCCAGACCTATAAGACAAAATGAACAAAAGAAGCATCGAAAACTAGGAACTCGCTAACAAATTTGTCTGAGACCCAATTGAAGACGCAGTAGGAGAAATTTTTTTGCCAAATACAATATCTAAATTGACAAATGGCTTGTAATGAATAAGTAATATATGGTTTCCTCCTCATATCTGTGGAGAAAACACCTGCTAGGTCAAATTCATCACCTGTTCATTCCATTGCCCCACAAAAGTAGTTTATTGTTGAGAGTCTTACTGTTTACTAGACCATCGTGTTTCCAAAGATATTTACAACACCAATAAATTTCATCACTTAAAGAGGCTTCAACCTTTGCCTCGTATCCTGACTTTTCTATAAACACTCCAAAAGTTGGATTTTTTTACCAAATTAAGTGATGTTCATCCTCATTGGATAAAAAATTCATGGATGAGATGAGTATACTAACATATGACTGCCACTCCTAGGCTTCCTCCTCAGAGATTCCTAAGTCCATCATTGGTTTCCAACCATGTATTCCCCATTCCTAGGCTTCTTGGGCATGAGCATCTACTAAGGAAAAACATTGTCTTCCTTAAGAGAAGCTATAGTTCCTTCTAAGAGTCTATAATACTCTCCAATTCTTTCCAATGGATCTAATCCTACTCTAAAATTTTTCCATTCTCAATCTTCCCTGTTATCCAACAACCAATAATGTGGAGCATGTTAGCCAATGCCTTCCAAAAAATGGGAGACTTTGAAATAGAATTCCTTGGATCACAGATCCAAGTTATTATTCACTTTCCAACAAAATATGTGTCCCTCATGGCCCTATCCCATTTGGATTTTATTTTTAAAAGGTGTCACAAACCATTTTTTTTGGTTAGAGACTCGCTAAACAAAACTATATTTTTTAAGCCCCGGTATCCTAAAAGTTTGGGATTTTCAATGGATGTCGACTTGACCAAAGGGATACCTTCCAAGGATCTATTGTTGGACCATAACAATCTAAAGTGGAGTTTATGAATTTTCTGAAGGATACTTTTTGGTATAGTAGCAATTGAGGCCCATTAAACTGGGTTGCTTTTGAGCATTGATTTAAGAAACACTATTTGGACTCTACCCACCTAAATTCAAATTTCATCATAAATCCTCTTAACAATCCAAAGCTAATCTACCACCTTGTATGCATTAGGCTTAAGGAAGAAGTCTAGATATTTGAGGCCTTCTTGCAAATATTTATACTAAAAAGAGAATTCTTGATCAAGAAAAGTCTTAAAAGGAGAAGTCAAATTACATGAGGTAGTAGTACAATTCCTATCATTAATTTTCATTCATGTGACTAAATGAAATTGAGAGAATATTATTTTTATATGTTAAATATTAGAACATGAAATTGTAAGAAAAATAAGTATATCATCAATGAGTAAGAGATGTGAAATAGTCATTATATTGGAGATCTTGATGCCTTTCAAGTCATGTGAAGATATATCATGTCGTATCAACATACTCACGACTTTTGCAACTAGAAGATAAAGAAGAAGCGATAATGAACAACCTTGTTTGACGCCTCTCATTACCTTGAAAAGTGTACAAGGGCACCCATTTATTAGAGCCACGAAATAGACCAAAGATATACATCCCATAATCTACTTAATATTTCTTAGACTCATGCCCAACTGAATGAGACAAATTCTGATAAAACTCCAACTAACTCGATCATATGCTTTACATAAGTCTATCTTCAATGCTATGGCAGGGATGTTTCGAGTTTATTTAATGTAAATATTCCTTGGCCAAGGCCACCACATCATAAATCTACCTATTATGAAGGAATTCAAATTGTTCTTTTGCAATGATAGAAATCAAAAAGGGTTTTAATCTCATTCCAATGACTTTTGTTACCAACTTGTAGGTAAAAATAAAACATGATATAGGGTGATAATACTTGAAAATGTGAGCATCCTTATTTTTGGCAATGAGGCATATAATCCATCTAAATCACAGATATAACATGATCCAAGAGGGATCAAATTTCTTTTGTTTTTGTTGCAAACTTATTTTAGAGCGCAAAAAATAATGTGTATTTTTTTAATGTTTAAATTACATTTTTGAATGTAATTGTTTTGTTAATAGATTTTAAATTATTAATTTATATGGTTATTTAATTTTCGTTTTTTGGGTTTGGCGGACATGAGCGAAAACTCTTTTTATTATTTTTTTGAGAACATGACATACTTACACATGTCCCTCATATTGGATTGGATAGTTGGTCAACCTTTATATTGAGTTTCCTTTAGATATGTTTTCATGTGAACCATTATAGTGAACCCATTTCATCTTTTAACTTCTATAAAATATGCAATATTGTGGTGCAAACATGAGGAAACATGGTGCCGTATATCCGTTGTCTAAACAATGGTGAGGGTGACTAGCAATCAAGTTTTTTATTTCATTTTTGTTTCAATTTTGAATGATTTGTAATTGGAATCACTAATGCCCAGAACAACATAATTTGGTATCACTTTATCCTCGAAAATAGCTAAATTCCAGACCCATAAGACAAAATGAACAAAAGAAGCATGGAAAATTGGGAACTCACTAACAAATTGGTCTGAGACCCAATTGAAGATGTAGTAGGAGAAATTTTTTTGCCAAAGACCATACCTAAATAGAGAAATGGTGTGTAATGAATAAGTAACATATGGTTTCCTCCTCATATTTTTGGAGAAAACACCTGCTAGGTTTAATCCATCACCTCTTCATTCCATTGCCCCACATAAGTAGTTTATTGTTGAGAGTTAGCCATAAGGATATCTTACATTTTACTAGACCATTTTGTTTCCAAAGATATTTCCAACACCAATACATTTCATCACTTAAATAGGCTTCAACCTTTGCCTCGTATCCTGAATTTTCTATAAACACTCCATTAGTTGGATTGTTTTACCAACTTAAGTGATCTTCATCCTCATCGGATAAAAAAATCATGGATAAGATGAGTAGACTAACATATGAATGCCACTCCTAGGCTTCCTCCTCAGAGAGTCCTAAGTCAATCATTGGTTTCCAACCATGTATTTCCCATTCTTAGGCTTTGTTATCACTCAGTAATTTCTCCAAGTTCAAGAGAAATAGTCCGAGGTAACCACAAACCTACTTCAAACTCTAGGATCTAGTCTTCCTAGAGTTCAGAGAGGGCTCTCTCTTTAAGTTTTAACTTTTTATTTATTTATGAATATTAGGCTAGTTATTAAAGTGCAATTTGGTTTGGTTTTGTTGGATTTGGTGGGAAAAAATCACTTGGAGGTAAGATAGAGAGAAATCTACTTGTCCATTGGGCTATGGAGTCTAAATCAAGCTAGCAGCACTAGAAATAAAGGCCAAAAAGGTACAAATATATTCAGGGCAAGATAGATAATCCTCAGAGATTTTGGAAAGTGGTTTTTTGTGAGGTGGTATGATCGGGATAAAGGGCACTTAAGGATCCTTTGATCCATAAAATGGAAGTAGAAGGCAAAGGTGAAATGGGAGAAGGAGCAATTAAGGGTTCCTTGCACTGGAAATCAGATGAAAACATTAAAATGGTAACTAGTTAAAGACAGGGAGCACTTGACTAATCTTGTAGTAATACTCCTAGTTACACATTCAGACAGAACAAACATAAAATGAATGCATGAAACTTAGAAAAGGAAACAGTGACAAGTAGGAAGTACTTCACTCTTCAGCTTATCACAGGGATCCTGAATTATGATGCCAGACAACTTGTCCAGTCTGCTACTTTGAATTCAAACACATAATAGCCTCCAATGTTCAAAAAAATATCTATAATAAGTCCAGAAATTTTATTCCACACAAAATACTTCAAAGAGTGAAGTATTTATACAAATTCTAAACTAGAATATCTTGAAAAAATATCAAGATTGGTTTACAAATATCTCCAATTGTTTTACATAAATAGAACTTAAGTAAAGGACACTCAAAACTAATGCATCGATTTGGAACTATTTTTTATGGATAGGTGATGAAAAAGAGGAGAATTCGAATTTGATCTCAACTCTTAGTTGATGATGAGGCATCCAAGTCACTAACTGTCTCCTTTCTTTGTGCATTCTGCTCCATCAATTCTGCAAACTTGGGGTCCAATGATACCTTTGTATTTCTCAATCTGAAATAGATATGTAAAAAATGAAAGAGTTTATTGTAGATAAATATGTTTTTTAGATAAACCTCTCTCAGTTACCTAAAATTCTACTCCAGCTGGTCACAATAGGCTCTGCAAAAATATGTGTAAAATAGAATTTTGCAGAGTCTGAAAAATAGGTTGTAAAGTTGTGCATGTATCTCTCATTCTGTAATAACCGTACAAAAAGTGAGATAGGTTTTTGTAGTTGGGTCTCTTAGGAACAAACACATCCTTCATTTTTGTACGATGTATTTCTGATTGGCCATAATCTCCTCTGCAAACTGATGACTTAATAGGAATTTTTTGTAAAAAGAGCTTTCAAATTTTGTTTAATATTTCCAAATCCATAATGGCTGTTAGAAAAGTGAGAGAGGTTTTTGTAGTTGGACACTTTAAGAACATAAACTTCCTTTTGTTTTTCAAAATTCATCTTGATTGGTCATGATAGTTTCTGCAAAACAATGACTTAAACATGAAATTTCTGCAAAAATGTCCCTTCTTGCTCTGTTTTCATCTTTTAACTTTTTTGTTCTTTTAACTGTTTTTACTTTCACTTTGGATAAACTTCATTGTTATTGGTAAAAGTGTTTTCATCTTTATTAACTATTACTGCCTCTGTATTAAATTTTACTGTTTTACCTTTGACTGCTCTGTAACTTTGTTTTAACCTTCACTTTGACTTTTATCTGATACACTTTAACCACTGATACTCTTTAACTGTTATGTTTTCACTGTCCCTGTGAATTCTTTTTCACTTTTACCACTCATTGTGTAAATTTCATCACTCTAATCTCTCTCTGACTTGATTTTATTCTTTCTTTGTATACAAACTATTTGTTGAATGAAGCTTTTGAATTAAAATCTGAGAATTTGGAGCAAACAATTTTATCAACTAGTATTGAAACTGTTGGCCCAATTTCATATTCTAATAATAACCTACAAAAATAAAAAACTTTGTTAATGAAACAGAGGTATGCAAGGAGGTGATTGAAGGATTTTGAAAGACCTGTGGAATGAGATCCATCTGTGGAGGTTTATCTCTATTTTTTAGGCATTTTTGGGCTACTTCTGCAAGATTAAATGGTTTACATACGTATTTTTTACTTTAACAGAGGTTATTGGATGAAAAGCAGTAAAATATGGTTCTTTCCTTGGATTTTTTCTTTCAATTTCAATCTTCAAATGATTTACAAACCTTCATTGATTTAGAGAACAAGAAATAGGGGTTTCTTGAGCCTTTTTCAATGAATAATTTGGGCTAAAAAGTCTTTTGAAATGGGTAACAGAGGCTTAAAGGAAAAAACAGGCAAATTATAGTCTCTTTTTTGGGCTTTTCCTTCCAAATAGGCTTATGAAAGAAGTTTAGAGGTTTTTAGAACAAGTTGGAAACTTCTGTGAATTGTGTGGAGCAATGTGCAGCTCCTCAACAGTCTTCAAAGGTTGCAGGGAGGCTTTTTTAGGCGTAGAAATGGCGGACAAATAGCGTTTTTACAATCAAGGAGGCTCGTGCAGGGTTAAGGTTAATGCGCAAAAGATAAGGAATGAAATGTATTTTCAAAGGTTTTATATACATTTGGGTTGTATTACTTCGGAATTATATAATTTTCACATCCACGAGAAGGGCAGTTTTGGATTTTAAATGCAAAACCAAACAGTGGTTATCACGCAAGGTTTAAGTGGTAAGTTTTTTTTATTCAAAACGCACGTGATCCAATCGATGGAGGCCATGTGGAGGGGAGGGGTCCGAGCGAAACCACCCTTTTCACGTGCATTTTGAGTTCAGCAGGTCGGGCATGTTTTCTATGCGATATGGATCATTGACCGTCGAATTTGAGAAAGGGATGTGAAGGGCTGAGATCATTTTAGGGGTTGCGTTGAAAATATAAAGGTGGGACTAGGCTATTTGCATAGGCGGATGGGTTTAAGACGTGGCAGGGAAAATATCAGGTTTAAAACATATGATAATGCTTTAATTAATACAGGCAAGGATTGATGTTTTTATTTAAAACATTTGTTAAATGTTTTTTAATAAAACATATGCGGATGGGTTAAATCATATTATATAGTTTTTAAACCTTTTACAATTTTCAAACCATAGGGTCGGGATATTTCAATACTGCTAGTTTTTAGACCAAAGGGCTTCATAATTTGTGTTTTTTATTTGTGCACATGGGATAATAAACTTTGGTCAAAACTTTATAATAGTGGGTTTTTGGGGTTTATTAAATATAAGGGAATTAATAACTAGGAAAGGGTATTTCTTAGGGATTTAATAAAATATGTTAAAAGTTAATATGAAAGGGGAGTGAGGTGTAAAAAAACATATTTATCTCTAAGTATAGTATAAGATAAATCATTGCTCATATTTATATTTCCTTCACTAATACTTAGGATAAAATGTAATTCTGAGAGTTTTATGAATGCTTTATGAAGGAATGAAGTTAGTTATATGGGGATTACAATTTTACTAAGTGAAAATATGTGCTTACTTAGGAGAAAGGGGTTTTAGTACATGAATGAAGGGTAAATTATGATAAATGGGGATTTAACATAAGAACTCAATATTCAACTAACCAGTCATAGAGCCTTGGGTCTGGTCCCAACAAAAGTCAGAGAAATTCTCTGTGCATGTTTGATTGATAGCCTAGAATACTGAATACCTATAGGAGAGGGGAAACTAGTGATTTTTCCTGATGAAACTTTATTACATGCTTTCTACACTGCTTCCTACCTACCCAGCCTTATTCTAACATTTTTTCTTCATTTTGCAGGTGCATTTAGGCTTGTAACCTTAAGACATTTATTCTTTTAAAGCATAAACTATCTAAATCTACCTTATTTCATCCGAGGGCTCATATTAAACTGTTGAGCTCCTCATTATTCGTGACCTATCTACTGATTTGTCAAGTTTAAACAATTTGAAAAATCTTTATTCACTATCTAAAACATGAAATTGAAAACATGAAAAGTTAAGATTAAACATTTTAACCAATCATGGATTATGGCATTTATTGACACACTGCACATAATCATTATTCTTGCAGTAAAAGTAAAAAGTAGTGGCATTTGAACTTGCTCACTTTCAGGTTTTATTTTCATCCTTTTTCTTTTTGGAGTCTATAATTTTCAAGTCCTTTGATCTTTCTTTTAGGACTTTTTACCCTCTTTTTTATTTTTATTATTTTTCTTTTTCTTTTTTTTTCTTTTTTTTCTTTCAAAATATTGGAAAACAACTTGCAGAAAGCAAGGTATGTACATATTTTACAAGACTATCAAAAGTCAATTAAAAATTATGAATCCTATATTTATAGGACCCTAATAGCGACTTCACATGGGGATGGCATCTCCTTGTGGGATGTCAAGAACATCGCTGACTAGTAGCCTAATCCTTTGAGCCAATCCCAAACATGCATATGTTGTGACTGAAAACTCTTGAACTGAATTTACACCTTTTTCTACAAACTGAAATCTGATCTGAGGCTAAAAGGTGTTGCAACCTTCAAACCAAACTACTAAATCAACAAGACCTTAGGGCCTTTTCCTTGGCTTCAAATCTTGATGAATTATTTCAAAACTAGTTGAAAACTGAAAAACTGTAATAAGCTGAAATCCTACCTACTTACTCTAATCAATTTTTCAACTACTAGTTAGGTAAAATGAAACAGCCAATGCAACCATTTAAGCATTATATACATTGAGGTATTTTGTTGCATGTACTTGTTGATTGTCAAAACTATAATTCTGCAACCTATTAGAAACTTGTCAACAAATGAGAGGATAAGGAAATACTTGATTTCCTTTGTTGACTCTAGAAACTTTTCAAAAGGATATTCTAAAATATATACACTGATGTTTAACTGATCTAAAAAATTGTACATCTGTTCTGGATGTCCTCCATGCCATGAAACTGAAATGTTACTTTCATATTTATCTCCCTGCAAACTTTGTGATGATATTCCTACTGATTGTAATGTTTGATTGCTAAAACCTTTATCATCTTGATTCTGAAACTCATAGTTAATTAATGGAGAAAGTCTTTGAATGCATTCACTATCAAACATATCTGCTATTGGATCATGAAAAACTTGTGAGGATGGTTGCAATCTATTGGATATGGAAATCCTCGGGACTTCATAAACTTCAACAAGTTGCTTATCCTTTTCTTTAATGATGTTATACCACATTTCCTTTAAAAGTTGAAATGATTCAAAACATAGTGGTATGGAACTTTCTTGTATTATTTGATCAGAGGTTTCAATGGAATTTGATAACTGCAATTGTGAAATTGAAATATCCTGATCAAGAGTTTCATTATCTTCTTTTTTTTCCATAACAATATCTAAAGACTAATGATTATTGATAGCATGAAAGTTGTCTCTAATGAACTAAAATGAAGCAAAACAAAGAGGTAAATAACCTTCACTTATTTCCAAATTTTGTGCACTTTCTTCCTTACTCTCATAGCTTATTTGCATTAGCTAATTACTGTCTTCTAGTTTCTGAAACTGAGTTTCCTCATCCCACAAACTAGCTTCTGATTGCTCTGTAAATTTAGCTTGAGTTTGGAGAGCATAAATGTCATCATAATTATCATACTTAGGAAAATCATCAAAAGAAGGAATGTCATCAAACATACACATTAGATCAGCAGATTCCTCTTCCACATATTGATCTGTAAATCCATTTCCTGATCTATGATAATTGGAATTAGCAGGAAGTTGTTCATGGCTATCAACCTCTTCTATTTCTTAAATAAGTGTACCATGGTGATTTTGAACAAAAAATTCATCTTTCATAGTTATCTTTTGTATGATTTTATCAAGTTTTCTTACCAAAAGGCTCAGTTTTACCTCTGCAATGTTGTTCTTCTCTTCTTCTTCTACTTTCAATTTTTCCTGCCTGATTTGCAGATTAACTTCTATGTCAACTGCAATGTTTTGCATCTATACAACAGTTTCTGGATCTCTTTCTCTTAACCAAAATTATATTTCTGGATCAAAAGCACTTGGATAGTGCAAGAGAGTTGAATCATGAGGGGTTCTAATATTTTTTGTTATTGAATAATAAAATTGATTAAATTTATTAGAAAATTGTTGTATTGTTTCATTTGAATGTCTTTTTAACTGATTATATTCTTCTATGATAAAAAAAAATAACTTTGATTATCCATCTATCAAGGAAAAAATTAACAAATTGTTGGAAATTTAAGATGCTTGCATTAGGGAGATTCTTGAACCAAATTTTTACTCTATTTTGAAAAGAAAGAGCAAAAATTCTGATTTTAACATCATCTTCATCAATCTCAAATAGGTCCAAATAATTCTCAAAACCTTGAATATGTCTTTGGGCAGTGATACCATTCTCTCCATCAAATCTAGGAAGGTGTTTGTAATAGTTATCGGGAAAATCATGGAGTATAGGAGGTAAAATAAGGGGCTTATATCTATCTGGAAATTTATATCGTACATGATTATGTACAGGGATTGTAAGATTAGTCTTGATTATTTGAGGCTTCTTAATTGAAAAATGATCATCATAAAAATTCAGAAGAAGGTTGCTCAAAGAGATTAAGAGAATTAGTACTTATAATCTGCAAAGGAAAATAATTAAAAACTAATCTAAGATCTTCTATAAAATACAATATACATTGAAAAACCTTCTTAATGAGAAAGAACATAATGTCTTAGATTAATATCCAAGTTGAAAGCCTGATCTCTCCATATTGTTCTTTGAGGTTCATTCCTCCAGTGGAGTCTTGATTGTGAAATTGATTTGGAGTCGCCAGGTGGATGATTTTAACCTTCGTGTGTCTGGTCATTGTCCACCATCATAGATCAGATTTGAACCTATAAAATATTTCTGAAGAAAATGTTAGTTTCCCTGGTATGGTCGCCATTATGTTATCACTGAGTAATTTCTCCAGGTTCAAGGGAGAACTCACCGAGGTAACCACATACCTACTTCAAACTCTAGGATCTAGCCTTCCTAGGGTTCAGAGAGGGCTCTCTATTTAAATTTTAACTTTGTTTTGATTTATAATATTAGGCTATTTATGAAAGTACAATTTGGTTTTTCTTTAAAGGATTTTGTGGGAAAAAATCACTTGGAGGTAAGATAGAGAGAAATCTACTTGATCATTGTGCTATGGGGTCTAAATTAAGCTAGCAGCACTAGAAATCAAGGCCAAAAAGGTACAAATATATTTAGGGCAAGATATATAACCCTCAGAGATTTGGGAAAGTGGTTTTTTGTGAGCTGCTATGATCGGGATAAAGGGCACTTAAGGATCCTTTGATCCGGAAAATGGAAGTAGAAGGCAAAGGTCAAATGGGAGAAGGAGCAATTAAGGGTTCCTTGCACCGGAAATCAGAAGAAAAAATTAAAATGGCAACTAGTTAAAGACAGGGAGCACTTGACTAATCCTATAGTAATACTCCTAGTTACACATTTATATAGAACAAACATAAAATTAATGCATGAAACTGAGAAAAGGAAACAGTGACAAGTAGGAAGTACTTCACTCATTAGCTTATCATAGGGATCCTGAATTATGATTCCAGTCAGCTTGTCCAGTCTGATACTTCGAATTCAAACACACAATAGCCTCCAATGTTAAAAAAAATGTCTATAATAAGTCCAACAATTTTATTCCACACAAAAATACTTCAAAGAGCAACGTATTTATACAAATTCTAAACTAGAATATCTTGAAAAAATATCAAGATTGGTTTACAAATATCTCCAACTGTTTTACATAAACAGAACTTAGGTAAAGGACACTAAAAAATAATGCATCTATTTGGCACTATTTTTTATGGATAGTTGATGACAAAGAGGAGAATTTGAATTTTATCTCAACTCTTAGTTGATGATGAGGCATCCAACTCACTAACTGTTTCCTTTCTTTGTGCATTATGCTCCAGAAATTCTGCAACATTTGGGTCCAATGTTACCTTGGTATTCCTCAATCCGAAATATATATCTAAAACATGAAAGAGGTTATTGTAGATAAATATGTTGGTGAGATAAACCTCTCTCCATTCCATAAAATTCCGCTCCATATATTCACAATAGGCTCTGCAAAAATATGTGTAAAACAGAGTTTTACAAAGTCTGAAAAATAGGCTGTAAAGATGTGCATTTATATCTCATTCTATAATACCTGTGCAAAAAGTGAGATAGGTTTTTGAATGAAAATATCTTAGGAACAAAAACCTCCTTTAGTTTTGTAATATGTATTTCGGATTGGTCACAATATTCTCTGCAAACTGATGACTTAACAGGAATTTTCTGAAAAATTTCTTTCCAATATTGTTTAATATTTCCCAACCCATAATGGCTGTTAGAAAACTGAGAGAGGTTTTTGTAGTTGTACATCTTAAAAACATAAAAATCCTTCAGTTTTGAAAAATTCATTTTGGATTGTCCACAATAGTTTCTGCAAAACAATGAATTAAACAGGAAATTTCTACAAAAATGTTCCTTCTTGCTATGTTTTCATCTTTTAACCTTTTTGTTCTTTTAACTGTTTTTACTTTCACTTTGGATAAATTTCATTGTTGGTGAAAGTATTTTCATCTCTATTTAACCATTACTGCCTCTTTTTTTAATTTTACTATTTTACCTTCACTGTTCTGTAACTTTGTTTATCTTTCACCTGAATTTTACCTGATACACTTTAACCACTGATACTCTTTAACTGTTATGTTTTCACTGTCCCTGTGAATTCTCATTTCACTTTTACCACTCACTGTGCAAATTTCATAGGGAACAAGGAATATAATGAAAGGAGTTCTAGCCATAGCAGGGGTTTTCTCATAATTTTAACCTTCAGGTCTTAAGAACTATGTTTTTAGGTTTTTTGTACACTTCTATAAGCTTAGACTGTTTATAGAAGTATTTTTGGCTTAGACAAGGATTCTTGGATAAAAATAGGCATAATATGGTTCTATCCTTGAATTCCTCCTTCAATTCCAATCTTCAAAATGATTTAAAAATGGCTATGAGGCATTTGATAGGTTATGCAGTATATTTTTCTCGTGCAAGATGCAGCTTCCTCAATCAGTCTTCACGGGTGTCCTTTGGTACATTTTGGAGGTTTCAGGCATAAAAATGGCAACCAGGGGTTTTAACAGAGTTTATACAGTGGGGAGAGGTAATGCAGAAGGCATAGGTTTTAAACGAAAGAAGGTAGAAGAACGAAAAATGCAGATACAAAGGTTTAATAAACATTTTGGTTGTATTAACCCTTGGCATCGAATGCAGGTCGCATCAGGCGGGAGGGCAGTTTCAGAATTCAAATGGAAAAACTGGGCAGTGGTTATCGCACGGGGTTATTTTGGTAAGTGGATTTGAGCAAAACCCAGGCGATCCAATAAATGGAGGCCACATGGAGGGGAGGAGTTTTCGCGAAACCACCTAATTTGCGTGCATTTTGGAGCTCGGGTGGTCGGGCATGTTTTCAATGCGAGATCGCGTTTCAACCGTCAGATGAGAAGGATAAAAGCGAAGCGCTGAGATTGCTCTGGGAGTTGCGCTAAATGGGAAGGTGTGGGACCAGGGCTTTCATATATGCGTGCATATAGGTAAAACATAGGTTTAAACCTTTATGAAATATATGTGGGTAAAGGTTTGATTATATAAAGAGGCGGGGTTTTATTCATATGGGGCGAGGGTTTAGTCTTTATGAAAACATTGGTTTATTTCAAAGACTTTGGTTATAAAGTATGCGGGGGGGGGGGGGTTGTTTATGTATGTATTGTCCTATAAGATGGCAGAGGGATAACGGTCTATAGGATAATGCTTTTAACCAATACAAAGGTGTGGGGTTGATATCTTTTAATCAAAACATTTATAATATGTTTGAATACAAATACAAAGGGTGTAGTATTTAGTTTATTATATAGTTTTAAACCTTTATGAATGGTTTAAAGACCGTAGGGGCGGGATATTTATCTAAGGATAGTTTAGACCATACGGTGTATAATTTGGGTTTTTAATTGAGCACATGGATAATAAACTTTGGTTTAAATCATTGTAATAGTGGGTTTTTTTGGGGTATTTTAAATATAGGGAATTAATAAGTAGGATAGGGTATTTCTTAGGGATTTAATAAAATATGTTAAAATTTAATATGAAAAGGTAGTGTAATGTAAAACAAAATACATAAAATATCTAAGTAAAGTGTAAAAAGCAAAGCATTGCTCATCTTTATATTATTTCACCAATACTTAGGATAAATGTAATTTTGAGGGTTTTATGAATGCTTCTGAAGGGATGAAGTTAATTATATGAGATTTTAATCTTCGCTAAGTAAGAATATGTTTTTACTTAGGAAAAGAGGTTAAAATGTATGAATGAAGGATGAATGATGATAAATGGGGATTTAACATAAGAACTCAATATTTTCGACTAGTCAGTTATCGAGCCTTGGGTCCGGTCCCAACAAAAGTCAGAGAAATGCTCTGAGCCTGCTTGACTAATAGCCTAGAATACTGAATACTTATAGGGGAGGAAAAATTAGTGATTTTTCATGGTGAAACTTTATTACATGCTTTCTACACTTCTTCCTACCTACCCAGCCTTATTCTAACATTTTTTCTTCATTTTGCAGGTGCATTTAGGCTTGCAACCTTAAAACATTTATTCTTTTAAAGCATAAACTCTCTAAATCTACCTTATTTCATCCGAGGGCTCAGATTAAACTGTTGAGCTCCTCATTATTCTCTACCTATCTACTGATTTGTCAGGATTAAATTGTCTGACAAATCTTTATTCTCTATCTAAAACATGAAATTGAAAACATGACAAGTCAAGATTAAACATTTTAACTCATCATGTATTATGGCATTTATTGACACTCTGCCATAATTATTTATCTTGCAGAAAGTAAAAAGTAGTGGCATTTGGACTTGCTCCCTTTCAGGTCTTATTCTCATCTTTTTCTTTTGGGGTCTATATTTTCTAAGTCCTTTAATCTTTCTTTTAGGACTTGTTACCCTCTTTTCGATTTTTTTTTATTTTTATTTTTTTTCAATTTTTTCAAAATATGGGAAAACAACTTGTAGAAAGCAAGGTATGTACATATTTCACAAGAATATCAAAAGTCAATTCAAAATTATGAATCCTATTATTATAGGACCCTAACACACACATTTCATTGCCCTAATCAAATCTTGCATTGTAAGTCCTTGGATATCCCCCCTCATAAATTGCAGGCCTGCAACCTTCTTTCAGTCTTCTCGTGGAATTAGACAGGGGATCCCCCTCTCTCCCTTTCTCTTTATCCTCATGGATGAATCCTTCAACAGGGCCTTGGATCATATGTGAAAAGTAGGCCTCATCATTGGAATTAAATTTGGCAACGATGTCAAAAATATGAATCATTCGCAATTTTCATATGACACTCTCTTGATGGGTGGTGCAACTTGCATAATTGCTCACATCTTTAATTCTCTCCTTGAAAAATTAATGCTTTACTCTGGAGGGTTCATAAACTTTCAAAAAAGTTATATTTTTGGTTGGAATGCAACTAGCCAAACCATACACAACATTGCACAAATATTTGGAGTTTCTTATATACTGAACTAGGATGACTTCAGTTATTTAGGCATGCCTGTCAGTGCTAGTCCTCTAAAGTCAGAAGTCTGGAACATTACTATAGACAAAATGAAGAGAAAAATACAACAGTGGGGTTCTTCATGGTTAAACCTTGTTGGGCGAGTAGTCTTACTCAAATCCGTCCTCTCATCTCTGCCCCTGTACTATTTCACTCTCCTTCAAGCCCCTGCTAGCATACATCACAAATTTGAAGCAATCCTAAGGCATTTTCTCTAGCAGGGTGGAAAAAACGAGAAGAAAGAATATAATCTTGTTAAGTGGAGGTAGGTCACTCAAGACTACGAACATGGAGGGCTCAGAATTTGCTCACCCAAACTTCTAAACAATTCCTTTGGTGGGAAGATCGTGTGGAGGTTAATCAGCGGACAACAAGCATGGTGGAAAAGAGTTATGGAATACAAATATCTTAACTCTCCTCGACAACATCTTCTTGATCAAGACATCCCTAATAGACCCTGATCCAAAATCTGGGCCCTCTATAAGAAATCCATTCCTTTCTTAACTCACAATCTCTCCAAAGTCCCTCATGGGGGCAGAAGTATCAATATTGGTAAGGACATAATTATGGGGAAAAATCCACTCTTGGATATACCTGGCACTCATTGCATCCTCTCCCATTTTTAGAATCTCGATATAAAATTCTTAATTCAATTCTCTAAGTGGGATGATCAGACTCACAACTGGATCAGATGGCTCTTTCCTCCCGTCCCTTATTATTTGGAAGCAGACCTATCCAACCTCCAATTCCTACTCCATGGTGCTGCTCCCTTGCGAAAAGACAGTATGGATAGCTTTCGCTGGGATCCCACAGGCTCTGCATACACCATCAAAGCTGCCTACTGCCAACTCAGCCATGATCACTTCCCCTCTCCTCCTTGGCCAACTTGGAAACTAGTTTTGAAGTAGGAAGCCATCCCAAAGATAAATATTTTTGTATGGACTCTCCTCAAAGGCAAAATCCTCACCTCATAAAATTAAAAAAAAGGGGAGTGAATGGACCATCCAGGTGCCTCAACTGTCAATGTGCAGAGACTACGCATCATCTCTTCGTCATGTGTCCATTTTCTGCTCAATGTTGGACAGACCTCACGTCATGGTTAAACCTTGCTGGGTAGTGCCTTTTCTGATTTGATAAAAAACTAGAAGAAAAGCTACCCATGGGGAAAAAAGAAAAACAACTTGGCTAGAAGAGTCTAGGAAACCCTTCCATATGTGCTCTTATGGAACATATGGCTCTCTAGAAACAAAATGATCTTCAGAAACAAAGAAACCTCCTGTAGGAATGTTTGAAACAAAACATGGAGTCTCACTCTTAAAATAATAGTCTCTAAAAACACCAGCAACATCAACATTAGTGACCTCCAAGTGGAATAAAGGAACTTTTTACGCAATTTGCTCGACAGCTCTAGCTTCTTCAAGCCTCTAGCTAATAATCCTCACCAAAATGAAACATGGAAGGTTCCTCTAAAAGAAAAGGAATTTATAGAATGGTTGGACAGTTGCTCAAGGCCCACTCTCTTCTTCGATGGTGCATCTAAATCAAACCCAAGCATTGCTGGAGCTGGAGGCATTATCAAAAATTAAAGTGGAAGCACTGTTCTCTCCTTCGAGTGGGGCCTCAACTCCCTCTCCAATAACAAAGCAGAAGCTTACGCCCTCCTTCAAGGCCTCCAACAGTTTAAAAAAAGAAACATCACCAATGCAATGGTGTTCAGGGATTCCTCTATCATCATCAACATGATGATCAAAGATCAACTGGTTCACAGTATAGACCTCCACAGAATTGTTAGTAGATGTTGCAGCATATCGAAAGGCATGAAAGACATATCTTTCCATCATATCCTTTGAAGGAACAACAAGACCGCTGGCGCTCTAGCAAACAAGGCATGTGCTAAAACAACTAGGAGAATCCTCTGCAATGATGGCCTATCTCTGATATCTCTGCCATGATCTTGTCTCAGCTGATTTTTTTTTTTTTGGATACTCCCCACTGAACTCTTTGAAATTCGCAGTCCCCTGCGTACCTCTTCCCTCCACTCTGCCGCGACCCTATCTCCTCGAGCTTTCTCCCTTACTGCTTTCTATCTTTCTCACTATGCTATATGTCCCCTCGCCCCCTACGCATTTTCTCATCCTCCTGCAACATTCCCCTATTCAACACTTTCTCTCTCTGTTGTTTGACTCTTGCTCCTCGCATTCTTCCCCTCCTGCTGGCGTTATGCTCTGCGCATCTACCTTCACTTCATCGCGTTCCCTCCCTTATTATACCCTCCAAACTTTGCTCTCTACCCTTGCACTATGGCACGCAACGAGGATTGATTTCATTGTGCTGATCTCCAGGCTGAGTTGGAGAAAATTCACTCACAGCAAAAAATTTTTGACGAAAAATAAAAAGCAAATGTGAAAGTCTTCCTGCACAGGGTAATCTCTCTACAAAAACAGTTTAATGATCTCTCCAACCAGTGCACCCATGTGAAAGAATATGTCCAAATCCTCAAATATATCCTTGAGAAACGCTTAGCCCCAAGCTCCAGCTCCAACAATGTGAGAAATGCTGGCACTGAGGACAACACGGATTCTTCGACTGGGCGCCCAATAAGCATCGACTGATCTGCCTTCTCTTATTCTTAGCATGGATTTTAAGTTTGTTCTACTTCTTTCTCATTTTGTCCGAATCTACTCATTATCTATATTTCAATATTTTCTTAACAGTAGACACAAAGAAGGCGTAGCATTTTGTTGTAGCTACCTTCTCTGTTTCTCCTCAGAAACTCTTGCATGTAACAAGGAAACTTTTCCTCTTATTTTTGGAATATAAATTAGCACCCAACATTGTTAAAAAAAAAGAAAAAGATGGCGATCCTCCAAATTTGGCGCCAACACCAAATTTAGGGGCCTTAACTAGAGTTATCTCCATATTTACTGGAGATTTCCTAGGCCAAACTGTTTTGGCCATAACTTTTGCTAAATTCGACCAAATTGGGAGCAAGAAGAGTCATTTTTGTATGATTTGGACATTATGAACACATTGAAGCAGGTTTTAGGAGTAGTAGATGAATGTAAACAACAATTTTTTACATTTTGATATAATACAGAGGCCCAAGCCATGGAAGCTAGACCAAGGAGATGTAGCCTAGGAGGGGTTAACTCCTTCATCAAAACGCTGTGTTAATGGATACTTTTGATGGTTTTCTGTTGTTCAGAATTATGTTTTATTTATTGTTTTCTCAATAATTTAACATAAAACTTAACACAATTACCTGTTTGTCACTCACAAACACCTTAAGAAATCTATGAACATGAAGCAAAATATCAACAAATTGTTTATAATTCCGAAGATGAAATTAGAACAACAAAACTAACATTCAGATTCAAATCATCCTTGGAATCAATGATAGTGTGTTCAGTGAAGGTATTAAGAATGTATAATACTGCATTATGGTATGCTCACATTCTAGGATGATTGTCCCGGTATTCCCCTTTGAATTTATTTATTACCAAATTAGAGTCGCCATATACTGAAATATTCTTAGCACCTAGTTTCTTGAGAATTTTAAGACCAGCTATCAAAGCCTCATATTCTGCCTCATTGTTGGAACAGTCAAATGCCAATTTATAAGAACACATTGAGACATTAGGAGGAAGAGGAGATGACTAATTTATGGGACCACTAATCCAAATTCCAATTCCAGCTCCTTCCTTACCTAAGGTTCCATCAATATCCATGGTCCATAGGTCATTTTCTTCATTTGGAAGCTCAATTATGGATGATTGATTTTGATTATATGTTTTAGAATGATCTACTTCCCAATAGGCTTTGTCTCCTTTACTCTTTCAGCTGTATTTTTGACTGATACACTTGGCTGGAAGATGTTTGGTTCGAATTGTCCCTTTTCTGCACTTGAAATTTCTTGAACACAATCTAAAATCTCTAAAATTTCTGCTCTTTCTTCTTCCATCAGATCCTCTAACAATGATGAAAAATCATCATTGTACAAAACAAATGACTCTAAATCTGTATGAAAAACATGAATTGGGTGATTATGGGGTTTTTATTTGCTAATAATCATGTACTTCATCTTGTTCTCCATGTATAATTTTTTGAGTTGACCAAAAACTAGTATAGTAGCATAGGAAAAGTCTAACTGCAAAGCGCCTTTAAGTTTGGCGCCCCATGATCGGGAGAGAAGCATTCCATATCTTGGAGGAATGCCAGCTATAACAATGTCCATAAGAACAGTCTTAGCTGGAACTTGAATTAAGGACACCACTAAATCTTTGATGAGACCAAGACACTTAACCATTCCTAAGTAAAAAGAGTAAAATTCATGGTATGGCCTAGTAATATCCAATCCTAGTTTATCCATGATGGATTTGGGCATGAGATTATGTGAGGCCCTGGAGTCTAGCATCGTATTATGGAGAATGAAGTCATGAATTCTGAAACTGAGGTAAAAAGGTGAAACTTCACTGTTTTCTAAGTTACCATCTACAACAGGGCCAAACAAAAGCTTAGGGTGCTCATCACTAACATTCACCATATCATACATTTGGTCAACCTTAAGAATTTTGGCTACTTGAAACTTGTATTGGTAATTCTTGATTAATTTAGTCAATGGAATTGAGACTATAATCTTTGAAATTTCATTTTCAATACTGAATAAAGAAGAATATTTTTCTACATATTTAGATGGTAAGTCCTCCTTTTTGGGTTGTTCTCTGATTGGGATCTCCTTTTTTTGTCCTCGAACTTGAATTTTTTTCTTTTTTCTTTGGGTTGCTAGTGGAAGCTTCATTACTTTTTCCCTGATTGGTAACTGCAGGTCCTTTTTCTTTATTCTGATTTGAAGTTATGGGCACATTCTTATTTCTCAGACCAAATTACCTTTGCACTTAGCTAAGGGAATTTTGGTAACCTCTTTGATAATCCTTTTTTTTTACTGCCAACATATAAGCATTATAAAGAACATATTGTTGATCATTAGGTACATAAGGTTTTTTTCTGAAAATTCATCCTCCTCAGTCTAGACAATGGGTTGCTGGTTTTCCTAAAAAAGATGATTTTCTTTTGAGATTTCTTCTTCTTCATGAGGGCCCTCTGTATATTTTTTTTTTCTGAAAATGACTACAGATTTGCTGCTGACCTTGATTTACTTTGTTGACTCGAGAAAATTTTCAAAAGGATCTTCCAAGGTATATACCACAACGTTTAACTGATCTAAACAATTGTACATATGTTCTGGATGATCTCCATGCCATGAAACTGAAATGTTACTTTCATCTTTATCTCCCTGCAAAATTTGTGATGATATTCCTACTGATTGTAATGTTTGATTGCTGAAACCTTTATCATCTTGATTCTGAAACTCATAGTTAGTTAATGGAGAAAGTCTTTGAATGCATTCATTATCCAACATATCTGCTACTGGATCATGAAAAACTTGTGAGGATGGCTGGAATATATTGGATATGGAATTCCATGGGACTTCATAAACTTCAACAAGTTGTTCATCCTTTTATTTAATGATGTTATACCACATTTCCTTTAAAAGCTAAAATGATTCAAAACATAGTGGTATGGAACTTTCTTGTTTTATTTGATCAAATGTTTCAATGGAATTTGATAACTGCAATTGTGAAACTGAAATATCCTGATCAAGAGTTTCATTATCTTCTTTGTTGTCCATAACAATATCTAAATACTGATGATTATTGATAGCATGAAAGTTGTCTCTAATGAAATGAAATGAAGCAAAACAAAGAGGTAAAGAACCTTCAATTGTTTCCAAATTTTGTGCACTTTCTTCCTTACTCTCATAGCTGATTTGCATTCGCTGATTACTTTATTCTGGTTGCTGAAACTGAGTTTCCTCATCCCACAAACTAGTTTCTTATTTCTTTGTAAAGTTAGCTTGAGTTTGGAGAGCATAACTATCATCATAATGATCGTATTTAGGCAAATCATCAAAAGAAGGAATGTCATCAAACATACATATTAGATCAACAAATTCCTCTTCCACATATTGATCTGTAAATCCATTTTCTGATCTATGATAATTGGAATTAGCAAGAAGTTGTTCATGGCTATCAACCTCTTCTATTTCTTCAATAAGTGTATCATGGTGACTTTGAACAAAAAATTCATCTTTCATAGTTATCTTTTGTATGATTTTATCTAGTTTTCTTACGAAATGGCTCAGTTTTACCTCTGCAATGTTGTTCTTCTCTTCTTCTTCTGCTTTCAATTTCTCCTGTTTGATTTGCAGATTAACTTCTACATCAACCGCAATGTTTTTCATTTGTAGAAGTGTTTTTGGATCTCTTTCTCTTAACCGAAATTCTATTTCTGTATCAAAAGCAATTGGATAATTCAAGAGAGCTGAATCATGAGGAGGTCTAATATTTTCTGGCATTGAATAATAAACTTGATTAAATCTATTAGAAAATTGTTTTATTGTTTCATTTGAATGTATTTTTAACTGATTATATTCTTCTATGATCACAAAAGGATTAACTTTGATTATCCATCTATCAAGGAAAAATTTAACAAACTGTTGGAAATTTGAGATGCTTACATTAGGCAGATTCTTGAACCAAATTTTTACTCTATTTTGCAAATAAAGAGCAAAAAGTCTGATTTTAAAATTGTCTTCATCAATCTAAAATAGATCCAAATAATTCTCAAAACCTTGAATATGTTTTTGGGTAGTGATACCATTCTCTCCATCAAATCTAGGAAGACGTTTGTAATAGTTATTAGGAAAATCATGGATTATAGGAGGTAAAATAAGGGGCTTATATCTATCTAGAACTTTATATGGTACCGGATTATGTACAGGGATTGTAAGATTAGTATTGATTATTTGAGGCTTATTAATTGAAAAATGATCATCATTAAATTCAGAAGAAAGCTGCTCAAAGATATTAAGAGAATTAGTACTTACAGTCTTCAAAGGAAATAATTAAAAACTAATCTAAGATCTTCTATAAAATATAATATACATTGAAAAAATTTCTTAATGAGAAAGAACATAATGTCCTGGATTAAGATCCAAGTTGAAAGCCTGATCTTTCCATATTGTTCTTTGAGGTTCATTCCTCCAGTGGAGTCTTGCTTGTGAAATTGATTTGGAGTCGCCAGGTGGATGATTTTAACCTTTGTGTGTCTGATAATTGTCCACCATCATAGATCAGATCTGAACCTGTAAAATATTTCTGAAGAAAATGTTAGTTTCCCCAGTATGGTAGCCATTATGTTATCACTCAGTAATTTCTCCAGGTTCAAGAGAGAACTCACCAAGGTAACTACAAACCTACTTCAAACCCTAGGATCTAGCCTTCCTAGGGTTCAGAGAGGGCTCTCTCTTTAAATTTTAACTTTGTTTTGATTTATAATATTAGGCTAGTTATGAAAGTACAATTTGGTTTTGGCTTAAAGGGTTTGGTGGGAAAAAATCACTTGCAGGTAAGATAGAGAGAAATCTACTTGTCCATTGGGCTATGGGGTCTAAATCAAGCTAGAAGGACTATAAATCAATGCCAAAAAGGTACAAATATATTCAGGGAAAGATAGATAACCCTCAGAGATTTGGGAAAGTGGTTTTTTGTGAGGTGGTATGATCGGGATAAAGGGCACTTAAGGATGATTTGATCCGGAAAATGGAAGTAGAAGGCAGAGGTCAAACAAGAGAAGGAGCAATTAAGGGTTCCTTGCACTGGAAATCAGAAGAAAACATTAAAATGGCAACTAGTTAAAGACAGGGAGCACTTGACTAATCCTGCAGTAATACTCCTAGTTACACATTCAAATATAAAAAACATAAAATGAATGCATGAAACTTATAAAAGGAAACAGTGATAAGTAGGAGGTACTTCACTCATCAGCTTATCACAGGGATCCTAAATTATGATGCCAGTCAGCTTGTCCAGTCCGCTACTTCAAATTCAAACACACAATAGCCTCCAATGTTCAAAAAAATGTCTATAATAAGTCTAGCAATTTTATTCCACAAAAAAATACTTCAAAGAGTGAAGTATTTATACAAATTCTAAACCAGAATATCTTGAAAAAATATCAAGATTGCTTTACAAATATCTCCAACTATTTTACATACATAGAACTTAAGTAAATGACACTCAAAACTAATGCATATAATTGGTGCTATTTTTTATGGATAGGTGATGACAAAGAGGAGAATTCTAATTTGATCTCAACTCTTAGTTTATGATGAGGCATCCAAGTCACTAACTGTTTCCTTTCTTTGTGCATTCTGCTCTAGAAATTCTGCAAAATTTGGGTCCAATGATACCTTTTTATTTCTCAATCCGAAATAGATATGTAAAAAGTGAAAGTGATTATTGTATATTAATATGTTGGTGAGATAAACCTCTCTCACTTCCCTAAAATTATGCTCCAACTGTTCACAATAGGCTCTGCAAAAAGATGTGTAAAACATAGTTTTATAGAGTCTGAAAAATAGACTGTAAAGATGCACATGTATCTCTCATTATATAATACCTGTACAAAAAGTGAGATAGGTTTTGTATATTAGTCTCTTAGGAATAAAAACCTCCTTCAATTTTGTAGGATGTGTTTCATATTGGACACAATATTCTCTTCAAACTGATGACTTAACAAGAATTTTCTGAAACAATTGCATTCCAATATTGTTTAATATTTCCCAACCCATAATGGCTGTTAGAAAAGTGAGAGAGGTTTTTGTAGTTGGACATCTTAAGAACATAAAAATCCTTCAGTTTTGCAAAATTCATATTGGATTGTCCACAATAGTTTCTGCAAAACAATGACTTAAACAAGAATTTTCTGCAAAAATGTTCCTTCTTGCTTTGTTTTCATATTTTAACCTTTTTGTTCTTTTAACTGTTTTTACTTTCACTTTGGATAAATTTCATTGTTGGTGAAAGTATTTTCATCTCTATTTAACAATTACTGCCTCTGTTTTTACTTTTACTGTTTTACCTTGACTGCTCTGTAACCTTGTTTAACTTTCACTCTTACTTTTACTTGATACACTTTAACCACTGATTCTCTTTAACTATTATGTTTTCACTGTCCCTGTGAATTCTCATTTCACTTTTACCACTCACTGCGCAAATTTCATCATTCTGATCTCTCTCTGACTTGATTTATTCTTTCTTTGTATACAAACTATTTGTTAAATGAAGCTTTTGAATTAAAATCTGAGAATTTGGAGCAAACAATTTTGTCAACTAGTATTGAAATTGTTGACCCAATTCCATATTCTGATAATAACTTGAAAAAATCAAACAATTTGTTAATGAAATCCAGGTCTACAAGGGAAGACATTAATGCTTTTTAGGGAACATGGAATATAGTGAAAGGAGTTCTAGCCATAACAGGGGTTTTCTCGTAATTTTAACCTTCATGTCTTAGGAACTATGTTTTTAGGTTTTCTGTACACTTATGTAAGCTTAGACTGTTTATAGAAGTATTTTTGGCTTAGACATGGATTCTTGGATAAAAATAGGCATAATATGGTTCTATCCTTGAATTCATCCTTCAATTCCAATCTTCAAAATGATTTAAAAATGGCTCTGAGGCATTTGATAGGTTCTGCAATATCTTTTCTCGTGCAAGATGCAGCTTCCTCAATCAGTCTTCACGGGTGTCCTTTGGTATATTTCAGAGGTTTCGGGCATAAAAATGGAAACCAGGGGTTTTAACAGAGTTTATACAGTGGGGAAAGGTAATGCAGAAGGCATAGGTTTTAAACGAAATAAGGCATAAGAATGAAAAATGCATATACAAAGGTTTAATAAACATTTCGGTTGTATTAACCCTTGGCATCAAATGCAGGTCGCATCAGGCGGGAGGGCAGTTTCAGAATTCAAATGGAAAAAATGGGCAGTGGTTATCGCACGGGGTTATGGTGGTAAGCGGGTTTGAGAAAAACCCACGCGATCCAATAAATGGAGGCCATGTGGAGGGGAGGAGTTTTCGCGAAACCACCTATTTTGCGTGCATTTTGGAGCTCGGGTGGTCGGGCATGTTTTCAATGCGAGATCGTGTTTAAACTGTCGGATGAGAAGGATAAAAGAGAAGGGATGATATTGCTCTGGGAGTTGCACTGAATGGGAAGGTGTGGGACCAGGGCTTTCATATATGCGCGCGTATAGCTAAAACATATGTTTAAACCTTTATGAAATATATGTGGGTAAAGGTTTGATTATATAAAGAGGCGGGGTTTTATTCATACGGGGCGAGGGTTTAGTCTTTATGAAAACATTGGTTTATTTCAAAGACTTGGGTTATGAAGTATGCAGGGGGGGTGGTGTTTATGTATGTATTGGCCTATAAGATGACGGAGGGATAATGGTCTATAGGATAATGCTTTTAACCAATACAAAGGTGCGGAGTTGATATGTTTTAATCAAAACATTTATAATATGTCTGAATAAAAATACAAAGGCGTAGTATTTAGTTTATTATATAGTTTTAAGCCTTTCTGAATGGTTTAAAGACCATAGGGGCGAGATATTTATTTAAGGATAGTTTAGACCAAAGGGTGTGTAATTTGGGTTTTCATTTGAGCACATGGATAATAAAATTTGGTCTAAATCATTGTAATAGTGGGTTTTTTTTTGGGTATTTTAAATATAGGGAATTAATAAGTAGGATAGGGTATTTATTAGGGATTGAATAAAAATGTTAAAATTTAATATGAAAGGGTAGTGTAATGTAAAAAAAAATACATAAAATCTCTAAGTAAAGTGTAAAAAGAAAAGCATTGCTCATCTTTATATTATTTCACCAATAGTTAGGATAAATGTAATTGTGAGGGTTTTATGAATGCTTCTGAAGGGATGAAGTTAATTATATGGGATTTTAATCTTCGCTAAGTAAGAATATGTCTTTACTTAGGAAAAGAGGTTAAAATGTATGAATGAAGGATGAATGATGATAAATGGGTATTTAACATAAGAACTCAATATTTTCGACTAGTCAGTCATCGAGCCTTGGGTCCGGTCCCAACAAAAGTCAGAGAAATGCTTTGAGCCTGTTTGACTGATAGCCTAGAATACTGAATACTTGTAGGGGAGGGGAAATTAATGATTTTTCCCGGTGAAACTTTATTACATGCTTTCTACACTGCTTCCTACCTACCCAGCCTTATTCTAACATTTTTTCTTCATTTTGCAGGTGCATTTAGGCTTGCAACCTTAAAACATTTATTCTTTCAAAGCATAAACTATCCAAATCTACCTTATTTCATCCGAGGGCTCAGATTAAACTGTTGAGCTCCTCATTATTCTCTACCTATCTATTGATTTGTCAGGATTAAATTGTTTGACAAATCTTTATTCTCTATCTAAAACATGAAATTGAAAACATGACAAGTCAAGATTAAACAGTTTAACTCATAATGTATTATGGCATTTATTTACACTCTGCCATAATTATTTATTTTGTAGAAAAATAAAAAGTAGTGGCATTTGGACTTGCTCACTTTCAGGTCTCATTCTCATCTTTTTCTTTTGGGGTCTATATTTTCTAAGTCCTTTAATCTTTCTTTTAGGACTTTTTACCCTCTTTTTGATTTTTTTTTTTCAATTTTTTCAAAATATGGGAAAACAACTTGTAGAAAGCAAGGTATGTACATATTTTACAAGACTATCAAAAGTCAATTCAAAATTATGAATCCTATTATTATGGGACCCTAACACACACATTTCATCGCCCTAATCAAATCTCGCATCCCAAGTCCTTGGATCTCCACCCTTATAAATGGCAGGCCTACAATCTTCTTTCAGTCTTCCCGCGGTCTTAGACAGGGGTGCCCCCTCTCTCCCTTTCTCTTTATCCTCATGGCCGAATCCTTCAGCAGGGCCTCAGATCATATGCGAAGAGTAGGCCTCATCATTGGAATTAAATTTGGTAACAGTGTCAAAAAGATGAATCATTCGTAATTTGCATATGACACTCTCTTGATGGGTGGTGAAACTTGGATAATTTCTCACATCTTTAAGTCTCTCCTTGAAAAATTCATGCTTTACTCTGGAGAGCTGATAAAATTTCAAAAAAGTTGCATTTATGGTTGGAATGCAATTAGCCAAACCATACACAACACTGCACAAATATTTGGAGTTTCTTATAAAATGAACTAGGATCACTTCAGTTATTTAGGCATGCCTGTCAGCGCTGGTCCTCTAAAGTCAGAAGTCTGGAACATTACTATAGAAAAAATGAAGAGAATGGTATAGCGGTGGGGTTCTTCATGGTTAAACCTTGCTGGGTGAGTAGTCTTTCTCAAATACGCCCTCTCATCTCTACCTGTACCATTTCAATTTCCTTCAAGCGCCTACCAACATACATCACAAATTTGAGGCAATCCTAAGGCATTTTTTCTGGCAGGGTGGAAAAAACGAGAAGAAAAAATATAATCTTGTTAAGTGAAGGCAGGTCACTCAAGACTACGAACATGGAGGGCTCGAAATCCGCTCACCCAAACTTCTAAACAATGCCTTTGGTGGGAATATCGTGTGGAGGTTAATCAGCGGACAACAAGCATGGTGGAAAAGAGTTATGGAATACAAATATCTTAACTCTCCTCGACAACATATTTTTTATCAAGACATCCCTAACAGACCCTGCTCCAAAATCTGGGCCCTCTATAAGAAATCCATTCCTTTCTTAACTCACAATCTCTCCAAAGTCCCTCATTGGGGCAGAAGTATCAATATTGGTAAGGACATAACTATGGGGAAAAATCCACTCTTGGATAGGTCTGACACTCATCGCATCCTCTCCCATTTTCAGAATCTTGATCTAAAATTCTTAAGTCAATTCTCTAAGTGGGATGATCAGACTCACAACTGGATCAGATGGCTCTTTCCTCCTATCCCTTCTTATTTGGAAGCAGACCTATCCAACCTCCAATTCTTGCTCCATGGTGTTGTTCCCTTGTGAAAAGACAATATGGATAGCTTTCTCTAGGATCCCATAGGCTCTGCATACACCATCAAAGCTGCTTACTGCCAACTCAGCCATGATCACTTCCCCTCTCCTCCTTGGCCAACTTGGAAACTGGTTTTGAATTCGGAAGCCATCTCAAAGATAAATATCTTTGTATGGACTCTCCTCAAATGAAAAATCCTCACCTTAGAAAATTAAAAAAAAAAGGGTGTGAATGGACCATCCAGGTGCCCCAACTGTCAATGTGTAGAAGAGACTACGCATCATCTCTTCGTCATGTGTCCTATTGTAGCTCCTAGAGACAACCTTGAGATGTATAAAGATCAGTGCCTAGGACATCTTAACTTCAAGGAGCATATGACTTAACTAATTGGAGTTGACTAGGTTAGGCTCTCATGCTATAATCACTTGGATGAATGGTTTTAATAAGAGTGGAACCAAGACCCCAAAGTTAAACACAATGATTATAAAAACTGTAGAAACTGAGTACAAACTTCAATATGTAAATGCATCTGACAGCTTTAAGACAGAATGATGTAGAGGGGGCCGACTTCTAAAATGACACACAGATATCAATTAATATGTGGGCAATGACTGTGATAGAAGAAGTAATAGGATATTAACCATAACCGAGCTTATTCAAAGCCAACAATCCATATATACTGGACCTATGCAAAGATAAGAATCCATATATGTGGACAATTTCAAAGACAAGGATCCATTGTAGTTAATATCAGAGGAATGATGAAAGAGATGAAATATGAAACAAAATATCCTGCCTTAGCTATATTTAAAGCACTATAGATGAGTAAACATGAGTATCATGAGTAAACATGAGTATCTGTAATGATAAATTCACATCTAAACTTGGGAGCACTCGCATTCCAGAGCACAGATATAATAAATGCAGAGATATGAAAAATGAACATTTGTATTAAAAACATAGAGAAGAGCTACAAACTGTGAATCACCCAGATCAGAATCCCCAATTCCAACAAAGCTTCTTATTACTGAGTCCCTATGGGATCTTCAACATCAATTATCAAAATTCAGACAACATACATACAGAATGCTTGAACTAGTGAGTCCTTTGAAAATTCTGGAACCCTATAGATGTCTTTTCTTTCTGCTTTTATAACATTTTCATGGCCCATACACAGAAATATATTTTGGAAAAATATCTTTTCCGCATGCCTGTATGCAGTTTCAGGTGTTAATCAAACCATCAAAATTGATGATGGGGTAGAACACTTCCCATCATCTTACAAATCGGGCTCGTAGCCATTTCTAGTGAACATAACACAACTGTCTAACTGAAAATAAACATTGCAAGAGTGAAATGTGAATTTCACTCGAATATTGAAAGTAAAAAATAAAACAAGAGGCCATGTGGGCCCAATCATGAGTTAACAATTTTGGTGGTGGGACGGATTTGAGACTGTAGCTGGAGAAGGCAGTACTGTGGTTGTAGAGGAGCTGGCTTTCTTACTGGCAGAAGGAGTGGATAGAGGAGCAGATGCAGTGGCTAATGAACTTGCATGATCATTGCACCTCTTCCAAGTGTCGGTTGCAGGATCAAGTATTGTAGTGAAGGCGTCAACCCGAATATGCACTTCTGTCAGTTCGGCATAACTCGCCTGAGTGGAAAACCATTGTTTCACCTGATGGAGGAGGGAGAATTCTTTGCTGAGTACTGCAATTATGGTTTCAGCCTTAAGCCAAGTGTTTTTCTCAAATGGTATATCAGTCTAATTCATCACTTCCGTCAGCCGGCACTCGTATGCTGATAATGGTTGAAGAACTGCATTTGAAGGCACCCAGCATGATGGGAGGCCGGTGAGTGTCAGTTTGGTCCATTCGATTTCAAACTGTTCCAAGCTTGTCGCCATCCTTTCCAAACTGCCCAATGCCAGGTTGCACATAGCTTCGCTTTCCATCACCCTCTGACATTCTGCCGCCTCCTTGAATCTATCCTTGATTCCCCATTTGGCCAATTCTTCTGAGCTCAAGTCATTTAGGAGGGAAATATACCTTCTGAAATTTTCAACCTTAATTGAAGTGTCCGTATACCCTTCATGGAGATTTCTTCTGAATTGACGTATCACAGCCTTCTTTTCTTCAATGAGGGTCAGGAAAGCCCAACGCTTCTTTACCTCCATAATGATGTATGTCCAAATTAAGCATCGGGCATCCAGAAGGGTGATATTTCCTTTCATCCGACTCTTAAGGTCTCGGATATTATTCTCCTACTGCAGCTTCTCTTGTTTCCCCTCTTCTATTTCCTTCTACAGAGTTTCTACCTTTCTGGAATTGTCCTTGAGGCGGGCCTCAAGCTCTTGGATCTTATGTCGTGCCGTCTGAACCTGCTTCTCCGCCGCTTGAAGTTCGGCCAGCACTGTGGTCAACTGCTCTGAGAGTGAGTTGGATCCTTCAGGAGGTGGTGTGGAGCATACATGTGCATCCCAACTTTTTTGCAGCTCGTCCATCTTCCGCTGGAGGGCAGTCATCTCGCCAGAAATTTTAACCCTCTCTTCTTTCTCTTTGGCAAGGGAGTTTACTAGATTAGCCTTGTCCTTTTCCATCTGGGCTAATTTGGCAGTTTGTACGTGCTGAAAGCCAGGCATATTCAGCTTATGCTTCAGACCTGCAACCTGTTTCTACAACTCCGAGATGACATGGCCCTAAGGATCTACTTTATCGCTTCCTTTTCCCTTTACGACAGCTTGCAGACTACGCAGGTCATTTGAGAGTGCTCGGGCATTAATCTTCTCCATTCTGAGGTTCTCGATCACTTGGTTGTACTTGTTTTGTAGCTTCCTTAGAGTGAGGGAGAGCTTCACAACCTCATCCTTTAGCATATCACCAAAACACTGGAACAAATTGCACTTATCAATTGGTGCAACTTGTGACATGTTTACCGCCACCTCCAGAGCTCTATAGCTAGTGGTCCCAGCCTCTGGGTCTAGTACCACTTCAGTCATGGCCATTACCAATTGTTCTTTATCCACATCAATCTCGATTGAGAACTGAGTATGATATTTGTCTACATACCCCTCTAATTCTGACCAGTGCTTTTCCCTGATAGCTCTGTTTTTCCCCTTCATTTCATTCTCCGCCTTTGACCTGTTTACAGAGGTAGCTTGTGAAACTTCTGAGAAATCAGAAGATGATGGAACATCATGTTTTACCACAAAACCTACTTTTCCCTTGTCTGACTATCCATATAATGCTACTTTTTCCAACGATTGTTCTTCCCTGACATTTTCTTTATCATTTGTTCTATGACTCTTGGAAGGCGGAGAACCTTCACCTGAGGCTCCAGCTACTTCAACCTGTGTCTTACCTACTTCTTGTGTCGAAGCAGTGTCTCTTTTTTCCCCTGTCGTAGATGAATCGGTCTCCATCTATGAAATCAAAGGCCAGGTATCAATATTAGCTCTCCACTCGATGAAGGGTCTAGTTTCGTGAGCATAAGCAGTTGATTTAATCTTCTTCCTTTTATTTGAGATGATGCCTTTCAGATCATAGGGCCAAGCTTTCCCTTGCCTTAAATCCGTACCCTTGAGTAGGTTTTCCACTATGGGAAGGGCATGCCTTGAGTTAACAATGAAGGGGCCAATGGTTGTAGGAATTTTAAGAATGAACCCCTTTTTCACAGGGAGGAATTGGAGCTGGTCAACCTTCAAGGTCTGCTGGAGGTACTCCAAGGTGTAAATCCGCATGGCGGGAAAAAATGGAAATCTGTAAGGGGAAACTTATGCACCGTAGACCCTGATCTCAGTGTAGTCATCAAATAGGTACTAGTCTCCTGTGCTTTCGGCCTCATTGTACTGTAACTATTTCTTCTGCTTAGGAAAAATCTTGGGCGGAGGATTGTCATGAATAATATTATAAGCTATTGTCATGAATTCGTTCAAGAAACTTGAATAACCCACCCCATTTACCAACTGATGCATTGCGGGATTCCATTCAAAGACATTTATTGGCTGAGAATTTATCTTATAAACCTTTTCTAGACCCAAACCCTCAAACTTATCAACCTGTTGGAAGAAGAAAAGGTAAAATACCATGGAGAAAAAACGAAAATGACCTGTAGCCGGGAGGTCCTGAAATTGAGTTTGGATGGTGGAGGCCAAGAAACCAGGGATGTCCAATACAACGCCGAGTTGTGACATTAACCATAAAAGGGCTACACACTCCTTCGAGACCTGCTCGACCCCTTCTATACCTAGTAATCCCGCAACGAGAGAAAGGGTTGGCTGAAGGTCTTCCTTGAATGTGTTCAGGGGCACCGATTCTGAAAATGGGAAAGCTATGAGGCGGGAGTCAGAAATAGCAGCGATGAAATTGCTATGCTACCTCCATGGTAACTTGGAAAACTGACGGGATGGCGTCATTTCAGTGAAACTGACATAATTTTAACTGGTAGGGTAATAGAGGGCTTTTCTGATGATTTCGGGATATATACTGAATACATTCTTCCCTTGAGATGATAGGAACATATCCTAGCGTTCATCGTAAGCTTCTCTAACCCAACAAATGAATTCAACAACTGGGTAGACAAGCAGAGTAATTTGGTGATATAGTCCTGACAAAATGACTCCGAACCTATCCCTATTTTCCACATGCTTTCTGAATAGATCCGGCTTGACACTACTAATGAAAAACAGGTATTGTGGGTCTCAAATGTGGACTTGCAAGTCTGTGAAAGGCTCAGGTCCAGGAGCAGCCCTGAACTCATGAACTTGAGGGGTTTCGGGCTCTGACTTCTTAACCTTGACTTTACCCATGACCATTATGAAAAAATAAAAGCGGAAGGAAACCAGATAGTGAAAAAGGGATGGAATACCTACATAGTAAGAAAAATTCTCAGGGAAAACGACACAGGGAAGTTGAAAGCGACTTGGTAGACCTGGTATTGGGCGCTCGTGCTTTAGCTATACAGTATCCCGTAAAAGAAAGTATTTTTCCACAATGAATCACAGAATAGGGTTATAAAACTTCAAATTTCCAGGAAAACGAGACTAGGATGACACTTGTAGGGCTGACGTCATAAGGACGTCGACACTGAGACACGTGGCATCTGGTTATTCGCTATCAGAGTTCGGTTAGGTGTATACCACGCGTCGGGTTAAATGCCGGTACTGGTCGTGTACCGGGTGTCCTAGGACTTACCTTACCATTGTATTCATAGCGCTAGGTGTCCTTCGTGATCGGGCCCACTAGAAATTCCGGCGAGGTTTTGGAGCAGCTCTAAGCTTGCGGCCATTACCCCACGGAGTATCTGTCTCGGGTCCCACCGTATGCCGCGTCACCACCATTCCGGGGGGGTGAGATTCTGCCTTCCCTCTGTCATTCTTTATCCCCCCGGAAACCCTTTACGCTCCTTTATTTTTTGACTGTTCGGAGTATGGGCAAGTCCTGCCCTGTTCAATTGTCTTGCGCCTTTATTCCCCTTTGTTTTATGTAAATTCTACCGCAAGGCAATAATATATATTATGCCTTGTCCCCTTTTTTACATGAATTATCACTCACATGAACCCATTCACTCTTTTAAGTATTTCTCCTTTTGTGGTTTGGGTGGCCCCCCTTTTATAAGCTTCTTATGGGCGGTGGTGAATGATATAACAATAAGTAGCGTGGGAAAAATGGTTTTTCCATCAATCTTCTTGAATTCTTTGTTGTTCCAACACCTTCATTATGTCATGACACCTTTCAACCATCAATTTCCCCCTATAAAACATGCCAAAACTAGATTCTAAAGCAAAAAAGCACCTACAAGAATTTTCGTAGCATTTTTCTGGCTTCAAGCCTAAAGCATGCTACGAAATTTCCTAAAAAAGGCAGAATTTTCAGTTTATAAGTGAACTCATATTTCTGAATCCTTGATATATTTTTCAAAACTAGAGGATGTTTTGGTAGATCAAATTTTTTGAAGAAAAATCTCTCTTGGTTTTTTAAATACCATCTCCAGTTGTCCAGAATCTGCATTTGAAAAAAATGTATAAAATAGGAAAATTTTGTTTTCTGAGAATAAAGTTGAAAGACATTTCTGAATCTCCCAATTGGTAGCACCTTTGAGAAAAGTGAAAGAGGTTAATGTTATTTGATATGTTCTTGAAAATAACCTCTCTCATTTTCTTAAAATACTTCTTTTTTTGCCCAGAAATTTCCCTTGAAGTTGACTGCTCAAAAGTCAAAAAACAGAGAAATCCTCATATCCACTACGAAATTATCGGGTAATTTCGTAGCGTTTTTTGCTATTTTCTTGTGTAAAACGCTACGAAAATTTGAAAAAACTGGCAGATTTATCCTTTTGAGTCTGAATGCATGGGGAATGACAACTGACATCTTATGGGACTGATTTGACAAGAAATGGCATAAATGAAGGTGATCTCAAAACCTAGGATAGGCTTAAAAGTGCAAAATTTTTCCTATACCACCTTGAAAGGGCTAAGGAGACCTTATCCTCTTGATGAGTGAACTATATGACCATGTCAAGAAATTTCTCACAATTTTATGAGTAATAACAGAATGAATGTTTTCAACTCTTGAATATTTTCTTACATGGTTTTATTTTGGTGCTTAAGATTAATGGTGGAATATTCAAGCCTTATACAAGAATTTCAATATAGATTTAAGGATATCTTTATCACTTAGAAGGAAGAATTTTAGGGTTTTTCTTCATTATTCCTTTGTTAATTAGGTTAATATTTGACTCCATGTTTTTTTCTTCCTTATGGTTCATTGGATGAATTTTTAAGCAGTTACATCAAGTCATAGATGATTTTGTATAGTTAAGGTTGTATTCCATTGAAGTCCCTTCTTGTAGATCTTGAATTCACTATCAATATTAATTGCATGAAGGGTTATTTAACCTTGTGGTTATAGTCTCAAAACCTTGATTCTTGAAGGAAAAAAGAAAAATCCATATAAGTTTTTATTCTTGGCCTCATCACCATTTTATTCATCTTCATTCCATTTCCCTAATTGAATTTAGCACTAAAAAACTCTATACTCAAAAGTCAACCCCCAAACCAAAAGTGATGTTACCACTAATAACAATATTTTTTTAAAGGGTTAAAATTACAATATTTTTCAAAGCATGGCTTTAAATCCAATATTGTTGTAGAAAAAACTTTTAAAATCAACACCAAAATCAATTTTTTTTTAAACCATGGTCTTAAAAACATGATTTTGTTTTTACAAATAAAATCTTAAAATCAATACTTGAATTAAAAAGTGATGTTATCATTGGCACTCTCTTTTAGGGGTTTAAATTTTAATATTTTAAATCTATGAAAGGAATAATTTGAAGTAATATGTGTGAGAGTTTTAAAACATTCCCAATTTTGAGTGGAGACTCCACTCACCGTCAATGATAAAACTCCTTTTCTGAGGGGTTGAAAGGTTAATAATTTTAAATATTATAATAGTGTCTTTTGGAATAAAACTATGTTATATTTTTGAAACATTCCCTTTTTTTAAGTGGAGATTCAACCCATCATTATGGGATTCTTTATTTTATTATTTATTTATTTATTTCCACTTGATGAGGGGTGGAGTCTCTCGTAAAAACATTGGGAATGTTTTAAGACTTTCTTTTCGCTTTAATAATGGGTAGAGTGATCCACTCAAAGTATTGGAAACATTTCATAACTCTATACTCTAAAATATTATGCTAAGAGTATGATACATTTAAGGAATTTTACCTTCTCAAATTTTAATTCTATTTTGTTGACTATTAAGACTGCAAAAGTTCTATTAATTTTTTTTTTTAATTACTGCAGCATTTTTATTGGTTTTGATTAAAAAGTTAGATGTTCCATCATACCTAAATGTCATGAAACCAAATTTGACACTAAATCAAGCGCCAAAAAATCTCACCAACAAATGCCAAGCATCAAAGCAGTCAAGAAAGAGATCATGATTCATCATAGTGCACAACACATTAGCATGTACGTAAAATAGTTGGAAATATAAAGTTCTTAAAGTTTTTATATCTTATGCATGAGAGATATATTATCCTAGAACCACAAAAAATCATGGAAATTCGAAGGTGCCAGTGGTGATGAAAGGATTTATGAAGCAATGTGACCTAATCTCCTAACAAGGGGTGACACAATCACTCCTTGGATTTGAACATGTTGAAGGGACACAAATCACTAGATTCAAATTATTTCGACCCAGTCACAATGGTGAACATAAGTTGGGGGGGTTGGGTACAAATTAATTTCTTGGTAAAAATTGGTAGTAAAAGATCCATTTTCCCCATGTTTGATGGTTTTTTAAAATTACCACAGACCCTCAAAAACAATTTTTTCCAACACATGGTCAAAGTTGGGTCAAATTTCGTAGTAGTTCTTGGGTAGAAATATTCATGTGCGATTTCGCAACTAATGAAGATGAATATAGAAAATCCCAGAAATAGAGCTTATTTCCATGTCTATAAAAAATAATCCCAATTAGTGGCATATAAGTAGATATTTAAAAGAATAAGTGGTTTTGGAGATGCGTCCATTTTTCTAAAGATGAAATGCCTAGATTTTGTGTTGTGGCTGGATCTGCAAAACACCCTCTACCAAACGGAACACCAAGCTAGCTAGAAGATCAAATCAAGCCAATTATTTTAATGATTTGTGATAAGGATTATATGTAATTGATCTTGGCTCATCCTTTAAGCCAAGTTCCACTAAAAATTGAATTTTATGAAGTTAAATTATTTTTCAAGAAGAAAATCAAAATAATACCATTATATTAAGAAAACAAACAAATATACAAAATATATATGAGACAAAAGGCATATATTTCTTGATGCCACATGATGAAATGAAAAACCACCAGAAAATGACGACACATAAAAACTACCAAGAAACATTACATAATGATCCATGCATATAATGGAAGATCACAAACAAATATATATCCCAAAGAACATCACAACGTATGTGTCCAGGAAAAAACAACTCAACATATATAAAAAAAGAAATCAATGTTGATACCACCAGAAAGTGTGTATAAGACCGCCAAAACATTACATAATGACCCATGCATATAATGGAAGTACACAAACAAAAAATATATCCCAAAAAAACATCACAACATTTGTTTCCAGGAAAAAACAACCCAACATATATAAAAAATAAATTAATGTTGATACCACCCAAAAGTGTGTATAAAACCGCTAAAACATTACGTAATGACCCATGCATATAATGGAATACCACAAACAAAAATATATCCCAAAGAACATCACAACATATGTGTCCAGAAAAAAACAACCCAACTTATATATAAAAAAAAGAAATTAATGTTAATACCACCAGAAAGTGTGTATAAGACCGCCAAAGACCCTGCAGGAAAAAAAAAATCATGAATAATTCCATATTTAGCACCAGTCAATGTAGCTTGATCTAATACTTGTCCCCCTCTGGAAAACCATGAATTTAATAAGCCCAGACTAAAAGACAAACCCTCCTTAGATAGGGAATCAACAACTGAATTGAATTTGCTAAATTATTTATTAGCAAGCAACTTTAATTTGGGGAAGTAGTTTTTATTTACCCAAATTCTCTTCTTTGAATAAATATATAGCAGTAGATCAAAAGTGGGGGTTTTTGAGAGAAAATAATTTTGACGAGTTTCTTCATTCATTTTTGTAAGTCCGATGATACATTATGTATATAAAGTGGGGGAGCGGTCTGAATTAATTCCTCAGAAGTATACCACCTTAAAACATGGCATTCAAAAACCCATTTTGGCCACCCTCATGGATGGTTTTTTAAAACTGCTGGAGACCCCTAAACCTTTTTTTTTTATAGCACATGCTGAACATTTAGTTAAATTTTGTAGTAGTTCCTATGTAGCAATATTCATGTGCGATTTTCGAATTGATGAGGAAGAATATGGAAAATACAAGACATTAGAAAAAACAATTTCTAATTAGTAGCTAGTCCATGTCTCTCTGTTTATATCGTTTTTTTGAAATTCTCTTTGTTTATATAATTTTTTATTTCAAAAAAACATATTTTGATTGTGGATAAAACATACGTTTAACATGGGCATGTTTTTGAACGACAAAGATCGATGTGTTCAGATAAAGGGCAAAGAATGGTTTCGGCCCCCCTTATACGTTCGATATTTATGGTGCGCAGGGTTAGGGTGTGACGGGGGGTCCGAAATAAGATGTATAAATAAAACCACTTTATGACGTAGTGAATCCATTACAATTTTGGACCCCCCCTAATGAAAACAACTTATCGACCAACCTCCCCCCCCTGAAATACCAGTGCAGTTTGATTGAGATCAAACATTTGGGTGCCAATGGTTACCAATTTTGATTGCTTGTTTCATTTGTCATATATTGGTTGTTTAATACCTATAAGATGCTCGAAGATTAGAGACATTCCTCATTTTGAAATATTTGAGAATATCATTTGACATTTGCGAGACAATTAAGGATATGATACTATTGTTTTCTTGTGCAATTGTTTATGAAAATTAATTTACAATAATTCTTTTTTAGTAAGTGGACAAATGTCATTTGAAGTTGAGGAATAATTGTGTTATTAGTCATGTATATATTTTCACTATTGTTTTTGTGTTTGAACCATTTGTATTGCACTTGTAATTATCGATTCATATGTTTGGTTACTTGTTTGGGGCTCGCCAAGGTGTTGATTTTGGTCCACATATTTAAATATGGCATGATGGCTACCTCCATACACAATTTATCATTCTTGTTGCTATACCAATGCTACAAGGAAATTGTGTAAATAATATTAGCTAATTTTTGGTTATATATGTTACAAAAACCCTTTGCCCAAGTTCTTGATTTAAATCACATTTCTCTATGATGATTCAAAGTGATAAAGATATCATAAATAATTTTGTCTCTATTTTCCAAAAAACAAAATGTGCATTCAATTCAACCTTGGGTCTCTTCATAGTTAATTGAGGTGATTAGAAGCAGGTGTTGAACTTGACAAACAATTTTCCCAGCACGACGTGATTTGCATGTCAAATACAATTAAAAAATGTACAAAATTGTCAAGACCCTTCTTTGAAATTGTGAGGATGGGTAAGGGAGATGTGAAAATCATCAAATTGTATAGGTGAGTCCGTTTTGAAATTCCAACTTTGATTGGAACTGCTAAAAAAACATAATTCCTTTTGGATCCATTTTCGAAAAGATGTCTTCATGGGATTCATTCACGAGACACCGTATGTGCACTTATTATTGTCCTTGTGGTTGTTTTATTGTGTTTTCATATCTCAACTTGTTCCTGAAAGGATAACAAATAGTTTGATTAATCCCTTTTAAGCTATTTTGGGAGCATCCATTTCCATACTTTTATTGTTAATGATGATAAGTACTGATTTTCGAAGATGTATACATATATGTGTGATATTTAAATAAGATTTCTAATGTAACATGTAGCACATTTGCAGAGTATATTATATAGGGCACCAAGTGGGCTTTTGACAAAACACAAGTTTGAGAAGATACCAATATTTATGGTAGCAAAAAAACAATCAATTTCTTGGAGTAATATAGTATTCACCATAACCAGAAGCTTTTGTAATTGACTGAAGGAATTTCCATCTAAACGACTGAAACATATTTTTTTGAGGAAATTAATGAATGCATGCCAAATTGTAGCTAATCCCAAATTCAATATTGTTTCATCATATATAAGTTCCCAGTGTTCAACTTATAACTATTGAATTATCCTAGTTGGAGGAGGAACAATAAGATTTTTTACTAAATTCAGATCATGTCCAAGATCTTGCAAAATTATGTTTAGTTAATATTTTGTTAATTTTTTTGTTTAGTAAGATCATTTTTTAGAGAAATATCAAATAATTTGCTTTAAAATGAGTGATTTGAAAACACAACAATTAAAATGACCAAATCAATTTTCCTTTATAATTTAGTATTGATTGGTTTAATTTTAGACACATTAATTTTTCTAATTTATTGATAGAAAAAAAAATTCTAGTAAAAATAAGTAGATTTCTTTTATAAAAGACAATTATCTCTTTATTATTTGTGTAACTATATAAATGGTTGATAGACACCAATAAGCATCAAAACACTAATCTCAAGGGACATGTCACATTGCTAAGATTAAAAATATTATAAAAATTAATTAAACCATAAATTTATTTTATATTATCATTATTATTATTAAAAGAATTAATATATGAATTAAACACACACATATATATATTAACTGGAACAGTTATGAGATTTTATTAATGGGGAAAATTAGGTTGGGCCAAGGCCTGAACAACCTTTAGTACAAATTCTGACATATCTCTCTTACAAGCTGAATTAATTTCATGGTATGCAACTTTGAGCAGGTGTTCCATCATTTATACTGAGATCTCCTTGAACCAGAAGATAGCCTTTAATGGCATAAGTATCAGCTTCTTTATTTGACTCTTTTAGTATATGAAAGCATTTGAAGGAGGTGAATTCTTGTAGGATGTATCTCAGCCTTTGTAGATTCTTGTTAAGCCCAGCGTCATTGAACTGTCCTTTCGATATATCTTTTTTTTATCAATATTTCAGAGTCTCTGAATACTTGCAGCTCCTTGTGTCCTCTTTCTTTGGCAATTTGGTAGGCTTTTATCAAACTCAACAATTATGATTAAGTATTTGTATGCATTCCTAGACCCCAACTGAAGGTTTCTCTTGTGTAACCATCCGGAGCATATAGAAGGCCACCAGCACCCACAATCACAGGGTTTCCCTTGGAGGCTCCATCAAAGAAGATCGTTGTTGTTTCTTGCTTCCTCCACCAACTTTGGAAGATTTCATCCTTGTCTCTTAGCCTCCACTCTAATTTATATTGAGGTTTTACTATGCTTTGATTCCTGTCTCGAAATACATAGGTCCCAAACCATCTTTTTTCCTCAGGATGCAATCAAGATTTAGATTTAAGGACTTGGGTTCTCAATGTTTCGATTAGAAGGCCTTTTTCTTTAGTAGCTACATTAATGGGAGTCCAGGCTATATTTTTGAAAATATGTTCATTTTTGGCGAGCCATAGTTTCCAACATACATACATGGGGATGGTAATCCAGACCCGAGCCCAAAGGGATTTGTTGCTGAGGGTCAAAGGGTATTGGTCCTTCCATGTTTGGTAGAGATCAAGTACCGAGATTTTGGAAGGGACAACAATGTTGAGACCATGGAGAGTGAGATTCAAAACTTTATTAGCAAAGGGACAGTCCATGAACAAATGGTCAATGGATTCCAAGGCTTGATTGCAAAGTGCACATCTGTGCGGACTAGCTATGCTTATTTTCAGTAAATTTTCACTTGTTAATATTTTTTGTGCATTAGTGTCCAAAAAAAGAAATTTATTTTTGGCAGTGCCATTGTGTCCCATACCTGAGCCCAAAGACTTGCTAGTAGATGTCTTTCTCGCTATGGTTGCAATAGAGTATATCCCTTCGCAGAAGAATAAATGCCAGAAGATCCCCATCCCCACTTATCTTCAGCATTTTTATGCACTGGATTAGCATCATTGAGCTCGACCTTAAGCGTTTCTTCTTGTTGTTTGAGATGGTCTGGAATATTGTTAACTTTCCAGGCTATCCAATTTCCAGTGTCGTCCCATTCTGATATGTCGTATAATGTTTTGATGCCTCTGCTCTTCATCAATTCGCAGATTTCCCCAAGGATGGCATTGGATTCAAGAGGTGTGTGACCCATTACTTTATCTGACAAAATTTTTACTCTTCTATCATTTCCTGGAATTCGATACAAGTTCTGACAGAAGAACTATATTCCATTTTTGCAAAGGCTCCACAGTTGCATGCTTTTTTTGCTATTGGTTTCCTGTAGGTTCCTTAACACAGTTGTTGGGACATATTTATGCTTGAGGGTTTGGCTTGCAAGGTGCTCAGGATTGCTATGCATTTGCCACAATAACTTGCAACTTAGTGAAATGTTAGCGTGTTCCATATCTCTAATTGGGAGACCACCCTCATGCAGAGAATGTTTGGTTATGTCCCATTTTACCAGGTGCATTTTGCGTTGATTTCCTTTTCCACCGTACCACAAGAAGTCATGCATGAGCTTGTTTATGTGCCCTGAGATCGATTTAGGGGCCAAAAGGAATGAAGCTTGGTAGATCGGGAGAGATGAGAGGACCGATTTAATCAAAGTTAACTTACCTCCATGTGTTAGCCACTGCCCTCCCCAGGCATCGATTTTTCCTTTGATTTTATTTAGCACTCCCTCCCACAGAGTAGACCTGTTAATACCTAGTGTAAGAGGCAATCTGAGGTAACTTATCTTATCCCATCTAGAATATCCTTTGAATCCCAAGATTCAGGATTCTTTCTGTATCTCAATCTCTTCCATATTCCAACTATAGACATCACTTTTCCTTTCTTTTATCAATGCACCGGAAACTCTGCAGTAAGCTTGGAGGGTGACTTTAAACATTGAGGCTATTCTACAAGAGGCTCCTCCCAACATGAGGGAATCATCATAAAAAAGAGCATGATTTGTAGAAATTATATAACATATGCATGTATATATCCAGATTCTCCTGATCTAACAATATTTATCTTCTTGCTAAATATAGAATCCTTCCAATGTTAATCTTTTGGAGAAATTTAAAACTCAATTGCAAACACATGAAGCAATAAAAACAATCGCACATAACATAGTTGTTTAATGGGAAAGCCTGAAGCTAAAAACCCCAACTATCATATATTATGTATCATGGATATCATGTAACAATCTCATACAAAGCTTAGTACATCATGCTCTCAACACAATACAATCGTCACACACTATCATGAAGAAATCTGCAAATCCATGCACTGATTTCTTGCCACTTGATAGCCTGCCTCCACTGCGTAATACCTGCTGAAGAAGACCTCTGAATGAATTTGAATTGGCCTTGCCTTGACTGCGCAATCCTCATTGGAAACTCCAATGTGTGTGTGATGCAATCAATGCATCACTATAGTCACAACGAATATTCCATCTCACCATTTCACCTACCTCTCCAATGGGTCTCCACTGGAACTGACATGCACTGTAGTTAACTACTGTATTTTTTCAGTTGATTAGTGAGTTATTATTTTTGAATTAATTAACTAATTAATTCACTCCACTCTCACTAGTGTATCATTCAGTTAGACTAGATACAACTAGCTCAACTGATTTTAACTCCAATAACTGAGTTAAACTGAATAAAAACTCCATTAACTACTCTTCCAACTTTGTCATAACTTTTCCACTTCAGTTCTAACTGATTCCTCCATGCATGAACCACCGAAAAACCCTAGGAATTGCGTAATTCCTTCAACCCACTGATTTTCCAAATCTGTATACTGAAATAAAGTGCTCCGAGAGAATAAGTTTATGTTTATTGTCGGATTATTATTAAGAGCTAATAATATTTGACATGCATCTATTTTTAGATTGGCGATCTATAAATAGACTTCGCCCAATATTCTAAAAATAGAATTTCATCTATTTTTCCAACTTGATCAACCACCTACAAATAGCATCCTGCAACTTCTAGAATATGCTCACCATGTCTAAAAATAGACATACACCTAAAAATATCCTGCAAGCCCACTTAGTGAAGGTGACTGATTTTCACTAAGCTTCGTCATCTTGTTGAAAATCAACACTCCCTCTCAACAAGATAGGGATTATCCTTCACCCCGATCCTGCCTCTATGGTATTTGAATTTGCTCCTGGTGAGCACCTTCGTCAGAATATCTGCATCTTGATCTTCCGTAGGAATGTACTGAAGCAACACGATCTTCCGCTGCACACAATCTCTGATATGATGATACTGGATATCAATATGTTTAGATCTATCATGAAACACAAGATTAATCGAGAGTTTAATGAAACTCTGATTATCACAATGTATCACTGTAGGATCTAAATGTGAACCAAAAAAACCGACCAGGATCTTCCTCATCCAAATATCCTCACATGCAGCTTGACTTGCTTCCATGTATTCTTCTTCCACTGAACTGAGTGCCACGAATCTTTGTTTCCTGCTGTACCAAGAAACTGTCGTAGATCCAATACGGAAAACCCCTCCTGATGTGCTCTTTCTGTCCGTTTTGCTTCCTGCCCAATCTGCATCCGTGAAGCCATGCAACTTCACCTCATCTGTCTATCTATACCATAAGCCATACTCATATGTGCCCCTTAGATACCTCAGGACATGCTTGCATGCCTTCCAAAAGAGCTTGGTAGGCTTAACCATCGCTTGTGAAAGCTGGTTCACCGCATGGCATATGTCTGGTCTTATATTAACTAAATACATGAGCGAACCCACCAACTGTCGATAAATAGTGGCATCCACTACCTCTGCTGATGTATCATCCTCTTTCCTCCAATTTCCTAGAAGAGGAGTGTCGATAGGCTTGAAGCCTTGCATGTGAAACTTCTCTAGTATCTCCTAGGCATACTTGCCTTGAGACACAAACAGTTCACCTTCCCGCTGCCATATTTCCAATCAAAGGAAATAATGGAGGAGGCCCAAATCCTTCATCTCAAACTCCTTTACAAGATCTGCCTTGCATGAGTGTATCAAATTCTCATCACCCGTTAGTATTAAATCATCAACATAAAGAACAATGATTAAAAGCTTACCCTCCACCACAATTTGGTACAGGTTTGCATCCGCCTCACTCTTGGTGAAACCAAGTCCGGTGAAATAGTTGTTGATCCGAGTGTACCAAGCACGAGGTACTTGTTTCAGCCCATACAACGCTCTTTTGAGCCTGCACACATGTGATTCGCTGTTGAAGATCTCAAATCCTTCAATTTTCTCAATGTACACCTCTTCCTCAATGATCCCATTAAGGAACGCAGTATTCACATCCATCTGATGAATGTGCCAAACCATCTGTGCTGAGAGAGAAAGGATGGACCTTATGGAAGAATATCGTGCGACAGGAGCAAAGGTTTCTTCATAATCAATCCCCTCGATCTGTGAGAAGCCCCAGGCAACAAATCTTGCCCTATACTTCTCGACGCTCCCATCAACATCTTGATTTACCTTGTAGATCCATCTTGATCCTACAACTGATTTACCTGCCAGCCTTGGAATAATCTCCCAAGCACTGTTTCTGACAATGGATTCATACTCCTCCACCATGGAATATGCCCATGTGGGCTCTTGCACTGCTTCTTTGAAAGAATATGGCTCTGTCATGACACACTTGCTCATAAGATCCATGTATCCAGTAAATCGGTCAGGTGACTGTATCTGTCTGCGTTGTGATGTAGGGACTCCTACATTCTGTGCCACATCAAGCATCAGTCTCTCAGCTTATGTGGTACGCTTCCTGCCTGTTCTGATGTTTGGTTCTGCATGAGTGGACTCCTCCACTCCATGAATCTCCTCCTGTGGTTGATCCACATCTAGAGGCTCATCTTTGGGAACAAGAAGTTCCTCCTCTGCATGTAAGTGTAGCTCCCTCTCGAGCGACAACTTCATGGCTTTCACCTCATTGAATTTTATATCCCGTCGCACCACATTCATCCGAATGTCTCGCAAACACACACGATAATTATGGGGTGTTTCTATGTACCCCACAAATATCCCAACTTCTCCAGTTAGCTCCAGCTTCTTCCTAGCGTCCTTTGTCACATGAAGGTAAACAAATGAGCCAAAAATCTTCAAATGAGAAATGTCAGGATTCTTACAAGTAAAAACTTCTTCAAGTGTACTCATTCCAAGTACTCTATGAGGACAATGTTTTTGCACATAAACAATAGTGTTGCATGTTTCTACCCATAAGTGCATCAGTAGGCCCTGGTCATGCAATATAGCTCATGCAGCACCCACGATAATTCTATTATTCCTCTCTGCAACCCCATTCTACTGTGGGTTATGAGGTGCTATTAGTTCTCTTTGAATTCCTTATTTGCTACAGAAGTCTTTGAATTCGCCCGAGATATATTCACCACCATTATTTCTCTATAGAGCCTTCACTTGCTTCCTCGACTCCTTCTCCACCAATGCTTTAAACTCACAGAACTTTGAGAATGTTTCGCTCTTCTTCTGCATGAATAAGATCCAACATATACGAGAATAGTCATCAACAAATATAACATAATACCTGTCTTTTGGTGTTGAAGAAACCGAGAAAGGTCCACACACGTCTGTGTGAATTCTCTCCAGGATCACTGAAGCACGGTTCTCCTTCTCATGAAAGGTGGTCTTTACAAACTTACCCACAGCACATCCCTTGCACTGATCTGACTACGCAAGAGTACCCTTGGGAAGTCCAGTAGAAATCTGCTGCAAATTCAAAGTGCCATGGTGAAGATGGCCCAATCTCTTGTGCCATAATTCGCCCTCATCCTGGCTCACCACTTCTTCTACTTTTCCCATCATTGCAGCACAGCCATATACCTCTAGCTTGTAGAGATTCTTAACTTGAATCCCTATCCTCTTGGTTTGACCCATTTTTTTATGTCGCAGGAAAGCTTTTCCATCATTGAAAACAACATCATAACCTCTATCTTCCAACATTGTGACCAAGACCAAGTTCTTCTTCAGACCTGGAACATGCATAAAATATTTCAACAGAAATGGTTTACCTGACTCCCTCTCAAAGGTAATGGTCCCAGTGATGGTTGCACTGTATTGACCATCGTCGCTCATCTCTATATGCATTTGGAGGTCCTTCTCCTCCAAGTCATTAAACAACTCCTTGTCTCCCGTCATATGGAAAGACGCACCACTATCAAGATACCACACCGATCCCATAGCGCTTGAAACCAAGCATGTAATCAAAGAGAAATCAATTTCAAATTGCGAGGCTAAGGCCTCACCTGCTACAGCTCCAGAAGCCTTCTTGTTCTTCTTCTTCTGTGGGCAGTTAGTGGTGAAATGCCCATGTTCGTGACAGTGAAAACACTTCACCTTGGACAAATCCTGCTTCTTGCCTTTAGCCTCGGATTTGAAGTGGAATTTATTCCCTTTCCCTTTCCTTGATTTGGCAGCCAAAGTGAAATTTTCTTCATCTTCATTCTTCGATGAAGAGCCATCCCTGGTACTTCGCCTTATCTCCTCCTACACAAGATCCGATCAAAGTCACTCCCAACCCAGTAGTTTGTCCCATCCATTGACAAAGTCTTCGTAGATATGCAAACTCTTCGGAAGCCCAAGGAGAGCCAATCTCACCAAGTCATTATCATCAACAGTAATCCCCACACTTCCCAGTTCATCCCTGTAGTGGAAAAAATTTGTGAGATATTTTGGAATACTGTCGCCCTTCTCCATTTTTATTTTTTTGAGCTTATCTTTCAGCGCCAACTTCCTTTGGTCGTTGCTGCTTTGGAACAAATCGGTCAAAGCCTTCCACATTACAAATGTATTGGCTTTCCCATGAAGGCTTGACACAATATGGTCCTTCACACCTTCTAACAGAATTCTTCTTGTCTTCACTACCTTCTTTTTCCATGCGTCAAGTAATGCAACATCGCTAAAACCAAGCTTAGGAACATCGCTATCAATGAACTCCTTCAGTCCATTATCTTCCAACACCGCCTCCATCCTATCCTTCCAGGCTATGTAATTTGAGCTACCCTCAAGGGCATACTCCAATCGCAACCCATTGAAATACATTTCAATGAATACTCAACTGTCACACCAAGAAATTTCTGCAGCAAATTCGAATTGTCCACCAGCACAAAACTCAACAATTATCCACAATTGCAATCTCCAGTAATCAATACTGCTATGATACCATGTAGAAATTATATAACATATGCATGTATATATCCAAATTCTCCAGATCTAACAATATTTATCTTCTTACTAAATATAGAATCCTTCCACTATTAATCTTTTGCAGAAATTTAAAACTCAATTGCAAACACATGAAGCAATAAAAACAATCGCACATAACAGTTGTTTAATGGGAAATCCCGAAGCTAAAAACCCCAAATAACATGTATTATGTATCATGGAGATCATGTAACAATCTCATACAAATATTAGTACATCAAGCTCTAAGTATAATACAATCGTCACACACTATCATGAAGAAATCTGCAAATCCATGCACTGATTTCTTGCCACCTAATAGCCTGCCTCCACTACGAAATCCCTACTGAATAAGACCTCTGAATGAATTTGAATTGGCCTTGCCTTGACTCCGCAATACTTATTGGCAACTCCAATGTGTGTGTGATGCAATCACTGCATCACTATAGTCACAAAGGATAGCCCATCTCACCCTTTCACCTACCTCTCCAATGGGTCTCCACTGGAACTGACATGCACTATAGTTAACTACTGTATTTTTTCAGTTGATTAGTGAGTTATTATTTTTGAATTAATTAACTAATTAATTCACTCCACTCTCACTAATGTATCATTCAGTTAGACTAGATACAACTAGCTCAACTGAGTTTAACTCCAATAACTGAGTTAAACTAAACAACAACTCCATGGACTACTCTTCCAACTCTGTCATAACTTTTCCACTTCAATTCTAACTGATTCCTCCATGCATGAACCACCATTAAACCCTCGGAATTGCGTAATTCCTTCAGCCCACTGATTTTCCAAATCTGTATACTGAAATAAAGTGTTCTGAGAGAATAAGTTGATGTTTATTGTCGGATTATTATTAAGAGCTATTAATAATTGACATGCATCTATTTTTAGATTGAAAATCTATAAATAGACTTCGCCCAATATTCTAAAAATATAATTTCATCTATTTTTCCAACTTGATCAACCATCTACAAATAGCATCCTGCAACTTATAGAATATGCTCACCATGTCTAAAAATAGACATACACCTAAAAATAGCCTGTGGGCCCACTTAGTGAAGGTGACTTATTTTCACTAAGCCTCATCATCTTGTTGAATCTCAACATGATTTAATGGGTCTATTTCCTTCATTATTCTCAATCCTAGAGCAGCTCCTTCTTCCTTATCCTTCTCCAATTTTCTGCTAAGAGTGTCTACCAAGAGAATATATAGGAAAGGAGAGAGGGGGCATCCTTGCCTCAACCCCCTCATTGCTTGGAAGTAACTAGAAGGCCTCCCATTTACCAAGGGAGAAATCCAAGGTCTGTTGGTGCATGCTTTAATCAAATTGACAAATTCTTGCGAAAATCCGAAGGAGAGAAGAACTTTATAGAGGAAGGACAAATTTACCCTGTCAAAAGTGTTGGCCATATCCAACTTGAATAGGATGCCTTTCTCTTTTCTTAGATTGTTGGAATGCATGGTTTCTTGTACTTAGATTACGTTATCCAGAATATGTCTTCCTTTCAAAAAATGTCCTTTTGAGTTGGAAATGAGGCTGCCAAGAAGCGGCTTTATTTTGTTGGCTAGGATTTTTGCAATAATCTTATATGAGGCATTGCAAAGAGAGAGGCATTGCAATAATCATAAAAAAGATTATTTTGAAGTATAAATATCTTTGTAGATGAACATAGTAACAAACAAAGAATTTTTATTCTTGATCAATTATGAAACAAAAAAATTGGAAATGTTCATTTTCATATTCAATCTCCTTTCAACATTGATGCTGAAGATCCACAAAAACCCGACAACGTAGACATAAAAGTAATTTTATGAAATTTGGCCAACCTTGTAAGCCAAAAAATAATATAAAATGTGCATTATGGTTGCATAAGTAAAAAATTGAAGAATTTGTATATATGACTAAAAACCCAAGGTCAAAGAATGAGGATGATACCTAACGAGAGAATACAAAGTTGCTAGTTGAAGCTTTGACTACCTTTGTTTTGCTTGTTGCTACTACCAACATGCAAAATCTCATTGTCGCCATTTAGAGTGAAAAGACCATGAATTTGGAGATATTGTAACAAATAAATCTTAGTTGTTTTTTATTTGTAGATATTCTTGATAAGACGTTTGAGCTAATGTAGGTAGTAAAATTAATATGATTCGATTCACTAGTCATCATTATGATGTCAATGCACGCTAACTAAATTTGGCCCCAAATCTGGAGGTTCGACTAAATTTGGTGGATTCCGCTAAATCTAGTGGTGGTTAACGAAGCAACATTTTGGCACCTATCAACGATAAAAAATGATAAAATTTTTGCCTCTTTAATTTTTTTGGTGACCCCCAACATTCGGCAGACAGTTTTTTACCAATTTATTTTAAATAAAAAAAATTGGGACAGGTTGGGCACAGTTGAACTGCCCAACTCATTGTTCAACATATAAATATGTTATATTTAATTATGGCTTGTAGTCTGTTATACAACGACACACTGCTGAGTTTGGAGGCTGACGGGGATTGAACCCATTCATCCTAGTGTGTCGGCTCGCCAACAAGAGGCCTCGTTACATAAAATGCCAACAACCCCATTCCAAAAGTTATTAAATGCAAAAGAAACCAATTGAAGGCCATTAAGGGGGAGGCCCGGGCTTGACCCTGGGACCTACGCCCGCCAAAGTTAATGCCCTACCATAAAAACCTAATGGGCCTCATTGAAATATCTGTTTGAAATTATATATATATACCAATTTTCTATTCGCCCAAGCACCAGAGAGAAACGAAACATCGAGCCACGGAACCAGGAGGGGTCTGCCTTAGGCACAATTTTTGAGCGAATATTCTAGGGTAATTGTTGGCTTGAGGGATCCTCACCCAGGTTCAAATTTTATCATGCAACCAAAAAACCCTCCAACTACTGTCCCTTTCGGTAATGACCTGCTTGCGTAGATCAAAGTCTCACCCGAAGCAATATGGGGGGATGCTGGAACCAGGTTTCCACACCCTAAGGAAGAAATCGATGTGGTGGCCCTAACTAGGTTTATAACAGAACTTATTGCAGACTATAAACATATGTGCGATCAACACTTATCAGATCAACCTCGTCACAAACACAGATAATGTGAATAACAGATAAACAACATCACAGTTCAACTTCATCGTAGATACATATAACATAATCAGATCTTCGTAATTCATAGAGCAGACATTTGAGTGCAATACTTAAGCATATCTATTCATATACTTAACCATCAACAAATACTCATGCATAAAGGATAGATTTACTTGCGTAGATATAGCTGATCATAACAGAAGTAAAGTGATCTCAAAGCAAATAACAATAATCAGATAAGTTGGGTATAACACATTTGGTTCGCCAAAACAACCTTTGTATTAGATCCAAGCATTTCAGTATAGTCGGACTTTCCCTTACTATTACCCTTCTGCACACACAACTAGTGGAGATTGCACACATTCAAGACTAGGTCTTTGCACACACAGCCAGCATGAGCCTTTCTACCCAACCTAGATTGAAAACCCTTATAAAATTATATCACTTAAGCACGAATCACTTACGTAGAAAAAAATGAACTTACTAGACTCTATGTATCTATATTTATATTCCTTCAGTGCACAGATACTATGGTCTCAAACCATGGTTTGAGGTGCATAGTTTTCCCTTAACACCCAATTACATAAAATAGAGACTTTGACCTCCCCAAAGCCCCTTCACCTTTTCGCGCAGCGCGCATAACCAAAAATATATATAAAAGGTTGCTCAAAATTCACCTGAGGGGACCCCACTCCAACAGTAATATTCCACATTATATTCCCATGCAGAATCTTGCAGATTCCCTTGGAACCAATTTTTGAAGGTGTTAGAATCATGCCAAGTTAATACTCATTTGAACTGATTTTTTTCCAGGAGTATGATGGTGCGGTCCATTTTCTGATTTCAACAACAAATTTTTCACCCATGTCCAAAAGAGAATATAATGAGGTATCTAAAAGATTCTTAGGGAGCCTAAATTTGACCGAGACAGAAATGGGTCAAATTTATACTCATATTTCACAAATTTTCATAAGGAAAATGATGACACATGTTGTTTCTTTATCCAAGTAGATGATTTTCAGGCATTCCTCAAGCTTGGAGGTATACGGTGTATTTTTTCATGTGTTCATTTGATTTTTTTGTTCAGATGATAATTTCAATTTGAGATCCATGTATGCCACTTTGATGGAGGATAATTGTATGCCAATTTATGTGAGAGATTGTTTTTTGTCATGTTGAAGGAGAGATTTTACGAGTGAGATTTCTTATAGAAGAACACATTCTAGGAGAGACATGTCACTCTAGTTAAGGGGGTTCATCCTTGTATTGACAAATATTGCATCATGTACTCATCATATTCTTGCAACAACTAATGAAGCAGACTCCCCACTCTTGACACTAGGCCCGAAGACATAGTCCACATTAGACGAACTCCATTATCATATCGTGTGTTTATGGTTGTTCATGATTGTTGCTTCTTGTTTCATGTTGATGGTTTACTAAAGTTGTTTAGAATATGCATTGCTCGTGATTTCACAGGAAATGTAAGTTTCAGTAAAAGATCATGTTTAATGGGGATTATTGTTTGAAAACATTCACGAAAATTTCCCGGATCACCTTGTGTTAGATCTTGCCACATGGATTTTCTCTCATGAAACCAAACTTACCTAATTTAATTTTTTATTTTTTATTTTCATCCACCAACCTCTTTTCTTAATGAGGTTAAACTATTCTAGAATTAATGATTCTAATTAATTATATGTCCCTTCACCCCCTTTTCTTATTAACCTTACATACTTTGGAGTTACTTTATATACATATTATGGATAAAACCACTTTATGACGTGGTGACTCCATAAAAATTTCAGCACCCCCCCACTCCCCCCCCCCAGTGAAAGCAACTTAGCGTGCTACCCTCCCTTCGAAATACTATCGTGAGACAATTGAAAATATTGGTGTAACACAATAATTAAACTTTGAAGCAAACCATTTTTGCATGTCGTATGCAATAACATAATATTAAAATTCTTAGAGGTGATGATTTGCAAAACATATATGCAAAAGAAAAGGTAAACATATTTTTATAGTAATATCACTATCCACAAAAATAAAATTCTTCTGATTCATACGTTCAAACTCTAGAAACATAAAAAAGATTATTTTGAAGTATAAATGTCTTTGTAGATGAACATAGTAATAAACAAAGCATTTGTATTATTGATCAAGTATGAAACAAAAAAATTGTAAATGTTCATTTTCATATTCAATCTCCTTTCAACATTGATGCTTAAGATCCACAAAAACCTGACAATGTAGACATAAAAGTAATTTTTATGAAATTTGGCCAACCTTGTAAGCCAAAAAATAATACAAAATGTGCATTATGGTTGCATAAGTAAAAAATTGAAGAATTTGTATATATGACTAAAAACACAAGGTCAAGGAATGAGGATGATACCTAATGAGAGAATACAAAGTTGCTAGTTGAAGCTTTGACTACCTTTCTTTTGCTTGTTGCTGCCACCAACATCCAAAATCTCATTGTCACCATTTAGAGTGAAAAGACCATGAATTTGGAGATAGTGTAACAAATAAGTCTTAGCTCCTTTTTTTTTATAGATATTCTTGATAAGACATTTGAGCTAATGTAGGCAGTATAATTAATATCATTCGATTCATTGGTCATCATTATGATGTCAACGCATGCTAACTAAATTTGGAGGCTCGCCAAATCTGGAGGTTTGACTAAATTTGGTGGAATCTGCTAAATCTAGTGTTGGCTAAAGGAGCGAAATTTTGGTACCTATCGACGATAAAAAATGATAAAATTTTCGCCTCTTTAATTTTTTCCAGTTTTGCCTCTTTAATTTTTCTGGTGACCCCCAACATTTGGTAGATAGTTTTTTACCAAATTATTTTAAATAAAAAAAATTGGGACGGGTTGGACACAGTTGAACTGCCCACCTCACTTTTCAACATACAAATATGTTATATTTAACTATGGCTTGTATTCCGTTATACAACGACACACCGCTGAGTTTGGAGGCTGACGGGGATCGAACCCATTCATCCCAGTGTGTCGGCCCGCCAACATGAGGCCTCGTTACATAAACTGCCAACGACCCCATTCCAAAAATTATTAAATGCAAAAAAAACCAATCGAAAGCCATTAAGGGGGAGGCCCGGGCTTGACCATGGGACCTACGCCCGAAAAATTTAATGTCCGACCAAAACAACCCAATGGGCCTCATTGAAATATCCGTTTGAAATTATATATATACCAATTTTCTATTCGCCCAGGAAACAGAGAGCAACGGAACATTGAGCTGCGGAATCAGGAGGGGTATACCTTGGGCACAATTTTTGAGAGAATATTCTAGGGTAATTTTTGGCTTGAGGGGTCCTCATCGGGTTCAAAGTTTATCATGCAACCAAAAAACCCTCCAACTATTGTCCCTTTCGGCAATGACATGCTTGCACAGATCAAAGTCTCACCCGAAGCAATATGGGGGGATGCTGGAACTAGGTTTCCACACCCTGAGGAAGAAATTGATGTGGTGGTCGTACCAAGTTTATAACAGAACTTATTGAAAACTATAAACATATGTGCGCATGCATAGATCAACACTTATCAGATCAGCCTCGTCACAAACATAGATAATGCACATAACAGATAAAAAACATCATAGTTCAACTTCATCATAGATACATATAACAAAATCAGATCTTCGTAATTCACATAGCATACATTTGAGCGCAATACTTAAGCATATCTATTCATATACTTAACCATCAACAAATACTCGTGCATAAAGGATAGATTTACTTGCACAGATACAACTGATCATAACATAATTAAAGTGATATCAAAGCAAATAAAAATAATCAAATAAGTCGGATATAACACATTTGGTTCGCCAAAACAACCTTTGTATTAGATCCAAGCATTTCAGTATAGTCAGACTTTCCCTTACAATTACCCTTCTGCGCACACAAATAGTGGAGTTTGCACACATTTAGGACTAGGTCTCTATGCACACAGCCAGTAGGAGCCTTTCTACCCAACCTAGACTGAAAACCCTTACAAAATTGTATCACTTAAGCATGAATCACTTACTTAGAAAAACATGAACTTACTAGATTCGATCTATCTATATTTATATTACTTCAGCGCGCAGATACTATGGTCTCAAACCATGGTTTGAGGCCCACAGTTTACCCTTAACACCTAATTACATAAAATAGAGACTTTGACCCGCCCCAAAGCCCCTTCACCTTTCTGCGCAGCGCGCATAACCAAAAATATATACAAAAAGTTGCTCAAAATTCACTTGAGGGGACCCCGCTCCAACAGTAATATTCCCTGGAATATTCCACACTATATTCCCATGTAGAATCTTGCAGATTCCCTTGGAGCCAATTTTTGAAGGTGTTAGAATCATGCCAAGTTAATATTCATTTGAACTAATTTTTTTCCAGGAGTATGATGGTGTAGTCCATTTTCTGATTTCAACAACAAATTTTTCACCCATGTCCAAAAGAGAATATAATGAGGAATCTAAAATATTCCTAGGGAGCCTAACTTTGACCGAGACAGAAATGGGTCAAATTTATACTCAAATTTCACAAATTTTCATAAGGAACACAATGACACATGTTGTTTCTTTATCCAAGTAGATGATTTTCAGGCATTCCTCAAGCTTGGAGGTATACAGTGTATTTTTTCATGTGTTCATTTGATTTTTTTGTTCAGATGGAGGATAATTGTATGTCAATTTATGTGAGAGATTGTTTTTTTGTCATGTTGAAGGAGAGATTTTGTGAGTGAGATTTCTTAAGAAGAACATATTCTAGGAGAGACATGTCACTCTAGTTAAGGGGGTTCATCCTTGTATTGACAAATATTGCATCATGTACTCATCATCTTCTTGCAACGACTAATGAAATGAACTCCCCACTCTTGACACTAGGCCCAAAAACATAGTCCACATTGGACGAACTCCATTATAATATCGTGTGTTTATGGTTGTTCATGATTGTTGCTTCTTGTTTCATGTTGATGGTTTACTGAATTTTTTTAGAATATGCATTGCTCGTGATTTCACAAGAAATGTAAGTTTCAGTAAAAGATCATGTTTAATGGGGGTTATTGTTTGAAAAAATTCACGAAAACTTCTCGGATCACCTTGTGCTAGCTCTTGCCACATGGATTTTCTCTCATGAAACCAAAATTATCTAATTTAATTTAAAAAATTTTAATTTTCATCCACCAACCTCTTTTCTGAATGAGGTTAAACTATTCTAGAATTAATGATTCTAATTAATTATATGTCCCTTCGCCCCCTTTTCTTATTAACCTTACATACTTTGGAGTTACTTTATATACACATTATCTACCTAATATTTTCCAAATGTGGGAAGGTTAGAGTTCTCAATTGGCCCGATATTTTTATTTCTTCCTATTCTCCCTTTACCCCAAGGTTTACCCTTGATTTAGTTAACTTGGTTCTAAAATATCACTTACTTCATTATGTGAATTAGTATGATTATCATATCTTAATTCTATTTTCGTAATTGTGAATAAAATATTTCGGTAATAATTACATACGAAACAATTATGGCGATGTGTTTAGAACTAACTATTGCAAAGGGTGTGAAATCATTCGTTCCCTTCAAGAAATTCCCTTTGAATTTCTAAGGGTGTCACGCCAATCAATTTCTTCTTGATGCCAAGTGTCTCAATTTGGTCGTGCCCTTCAAGAACTTCCCTTTAAGTTCCAAGGGTTTCATTCTACTTTCCCTTTAAGCATCTAATGACTACAAAGGGAAAAACTAGGTACAACAACTGAGACTGCTATCCTCTCCTATGCCACCCTCTATAGTGAGAATAATGATGTTGGGGATCAAGTAATCCACCTTGATGCACACCCACTAGTAAAATCCTCGTGAGAAACCCAATTTGGGGTCTACCCACATGACATTGTGATCTTCAAGGCAAAGGTATCTCAACACCTTTCAACCTGAGTCTCTACAGGAGTGGCAGAAGGTGGAGTCAGGGACACTATCCCACCCCTTCCTTGAAGTTCCATTTATCTTTATAGCCCCATCACCCACGTGTGAGTAATTCAAGCAAGAAACTAACATGTGCATGTAGCCACTGATATGTAATTAGAATTCATAGCAAAAATTTAAATTGAGCTTTAACTGTTTTGAGACAATAGTATGCAATTCAAATCAAACCAGTATTCCTCGACTCATCACATGCAAATGCATCTGGGTAGTCTCCTTCCACACTCAATAACCATCAATAATATATGTTCATAATGTTAGTCATTGATATAATTGTGTATTTTAAATCATCATCATAACGTAATCATCAACATAATCACTAACTGGTAAGAAATAAGCTAATGTAAACAAGACAACATAATGAATTCATCATATAGTTTCAGACAGGTCCATCACAACCATCGCCATCATCAAATTGGCATATGGAACTTATTATCACATCCATTAATGGTAGAATTCAAATAACCAAATCCTCAACTTGAGGTCCTCAAATAATAATGTATGAGCCCTAAGGCTATATCAATGATAATCTAATTATCAACGTTAAACAACTAGAGAAGGGCACTACATACATCCCCTCTTAACAATAGATTCCGTCCCGAAATCTCTAGAACAAGAAATGAAAAGGGTGACACATCTCCTCAACATCCTCCCAGCCAAATTGGGACCCTCCCTATGTCCACCACTCATCATCTAAGTGGTTAAGTTCGCTAGTTTGTAATGCAAGCTAGCTCCACCATTACCTTTCCCTCCCCTCATTTTTAAACCATGGATGACTCAAGTCAGTAACATGCAGAGGATTTGAAAAGTAGTGGCATAAGACAAACACATGGAACTTATTATGCGTTCATGTAGGTAATGTAAACTTTATCTCCAACCACATAACTATGATTGACTCGATGGGAATCTATGTAACTCTTTTGTTGAACTTAAACTTCCTTTAACCTTGCCTTAATCATGGTTATCTAAAAGAATGACCCCCCATGTTTTCATAATGAAGTTTATTGCAATTGGAAAGTTGGGCATTTAAAGTATGTAAATGGGTTCATTATTCCCTCCTTTTAATTGTTCTTACCATCTTTGCAAGCATGTAAGGAAAGATGGATGGAAACCACTTTTCCTATCATAGTCTCCCTCTCTAATCCAATAGTTTCCATATTTCATCATAATTATATTTTAGTCTAGGTATTAACCTATGATAATACCAGATTTTTCTTAATGAACTAATACATCCTTTTGTTGAGTAATGTCCTTTACCTCCCATTATGAGCTTTACAAAATCATACATATTAACATGGCATGTACATGGATGACATAAAGTGCCTTTGATAACACTTAGCACCCCAAGTAAAATATATACACAAAAATATAATTTCCAAAACGATGAATTGTGTGTGCTCACTTGAATTTTGATTTATTTTGCTTCGTGATTGGATGAATGTTTAGAAATGTGTAATGCTTCATTCATTAAAGTTACTTTCTACTACATAGAGGCAACCATGGCAATAAAATTATGTGTAACATGCACTCCTTGTGCTAATAATGCATTATCTGATGCCCCTCCTCATTGAGTTTAGAGCTTAAAATGTTGTTTCATCTATTTTCCCTTGGGATCTATTATCGATAGAAACATTTGGCCCAAGATGTGCATCCCTAAGTTTTATTGGATTTTGCACATTCTTTATTATTTACCTTTGTCCCTCAAGCTATTGGGATTCATTTATATCTACTCTGTTCTAATCGTACGATTCTTGTAGCCACTCACACTAGGTTCTCTATTACATTGCAACCATTTTCTTGCATGTTTTCATCATGGCCATGTTGTGGAAAGAATATTGAAACTATCATCAAATAGTCATTTGATAGACCTCTAAGGAACTCTATGGAAATCCACTCCCATTATCTATGAAGGACCAGAATGGAATGTCATAATAAAATAACTAAATGATTTGTAATATTTACCCATTTACTAATTTGTTGGCTTGACTATATAAAGAGAAACTTCTCATAAACCCTTCTTCCATCTATGACATAAAGTTTCCTAAATGGAAATTTTAAACCACTTGAATTACACAAATGTTGAATATGATTTTTGGAGAGAAATATGATTCCTTGTTAGAGCTTCACTTTTGGTACTTACTCACAATACTGAACTATTTCATGAGTGACCCACTTCGTGTATGAAACACACTTCATATCGCAAATATTTTTTCAAAGACAATAGTGTCTTCAACATGCAAGAAATAGTGCATACATCTCTTGGTTTCATACTAAATAATTAAGACAAAAGAAGATTAGCATGGCCCATGACCGAAAATTTGAGAAATGGTCCAAATTTGTATTAAAAAAATACTAAATAATTGAAAAAGAATCCCATGAAAATGTTTCAAAATGGCAATAATTTTGTTGATTATAAATAGAATATCTCAATAACATAATGACTCCCTTGGGAAATATTCTCTTGATAAACATAAACATGTTGAATAAGTTAAATCATAGTTGACAAGAAAACAACATTGAGCTATGCTTCTCCACCCAATCCCAATGCCTTCTTAACATCTCACATGCTTCAGGACGAGTCTTTGAACAAACATACAAAAAAACTACAAAAAGTGATGGTTGACATGGAAAGACAACTGGGTAGAAACAATCTTGTTGCATAGACCAAGTTTTATGTATACCTTAATGTACGAGAATGTTACTTAGTATATTCTTCGTCTTCTCAAGGCACTCAATGTTCTTTTCTCTCATATTCAAGTGATGCTATAAGTTGTTCCCTTACATTCACTTAAGTGATGTTATAAGCCATGAGTACTTCTTTAGTCACATGCTTAATTATACTACATGCCACAAGTAGGTACATGTGTAGCAAGTAAGAAGATGGAGTTGCAACTTTGAGATTTATGGATTATGACAAAGATAAATACTTTCCATCTCTAGTAATTAATGAGTTGCACATTGTCCCTTTTCTTTACTTGTTCTCTCTCCTTGCCATGCCCATAACCTAATTCTAATATGAATTAGGTTCCCATTTTACAACAATTAGCAATTCTATCAGTTTGTTAGTTTACTCATTATTTTACTATACTAGGAAGTTTATGTGGAAAACATTGGGTTAGGCAATGGATTTACTTTATGCTCTCTGTTATTCTAATATTTGTAAATTTGAGTTCTGTTCTCTTTTTATTTTCATTTTAAATATGGTGATACCATATCAATTGATTGTCGTGCAGATGTGATCCGGGGTTTATCCATGAACAATTTTTTATTTAGCTTTTATAAAATCTAATCTCGTGGTACTACTTGATGGGATAAGCATACAATCATGGAGACTATTTACCTCCACTTCTCACTCTCTATGTCTTTCTTTTTACCTCCCTCTCTCCCCCTCCAAGTCCATCTCTCTATCCCTCCTCTCTCCTCCTCCTCTCATCCTTTCTCTCTCTCCCTTTCTCTCCTACCTCCCTCTCCCTTCTCCCTTCTTTCTGTCTCTCCCTCTCTCTCTCTCTCTCTCCCACCTCCATCTTTATGTCTCCCTCTCCCTCTGTTACCATTCTCCACCTTTCTCACTCCTCTCCTTATCTCTCTCTTCATTCCTCTTCTCCCCTCTCCTTTAGTTTATCTCCATCTCTCCCTTGTCACTCCCCCTATTTCTCCACCTCTATCATATGTCTTTGTTATTCCCTCCCATATATATCTAGAGTTAATATATATATATCTATATATATATATAATTTAATATTGTATTAATCCAAATTTATAATAATAATAATAATAATATCAATATTTTTCTATTAATGTTAGGGTTAATAATGTTTTTTTTCTTTTTGCATGGTAATGGTATTTGGCCCATAGAATTGGTATATAATTATATGTTGATTTCTAATCCTATTAGATATATTTTTACTTATTTATGTATTTGGCACATGGTATTAATAGTAATTTGTCCCATGTTATTTGGCCCATAATTATACAATTTTCTAATTATAACGTTACCTCTTTATACCTATTTTATATTTATTTATTTACTATACCTCTTTTATGAATATAGTATTTGGCCTATGGTATTTGGCCCATGGTATTAATAGTAATTTTTCCCATGTTATTTGGCCCATAAACTTCACCTAAGTAAAACCTCTTTTTGAGTTTTTGTAAATATAAAAAGGTTTATGGAGTAAATATAATTTTTTATTTATTTATTTATTTACCATACCTCTAGTTTATTTATATATTTTTTTTATTTACCATAATAAGAATAAAAAAAAGTTTTATTTATTTACCATACCTCTAATTTATTTGTATTTTTATTTATAAACCATATTTCATTTTTAATAAACTTCTTCCTATTCTAAATTTATTTCTAATAAATTTTTAATTATTTATTTATATGATTATGTAACTCATTACTTAAGCCAACCTTATTTATATTTTATTTCTTTTTAATTATTTTTTTATTTTTTTTTATTTTAACTTCCAACCTACTTTACTTCATTCGTATTTCTGCAATTGATACAAAGAAACAAGCTGAGGTTTCCCTATCTTCTCTTCATGACATAACTTTATCCAACGGTGCTTTCATGATTAGATCTCACTGGATCCAATCCATCACCTTTGACCTTTTAACATAACTGATAAGTGAATTTATCAATCCCCAAAATATATTAATACATGAAGTACATATTAATATTATACTGCTGGAAACCACAAATATTTCAGCACTGGTACCTATGAATCCAAAAGAGCTCTAACGCAAGAACGAACAAAACATAATGTGGGCATAACAATTTAAATTTGGTCGAAAATAGAGGAAGATATGCCTCACATTCCTTTCTTATTAAAAGTATACAGTATTAAAATGAAAGTTATTTTACATCAAAACTGAAATGGTGTATAAAATATTTTTATTTGAGATTATGAAAATCAAAATGGTCAGAAGTTAATAATCGCATTATTTTCAAAATGTTTTTTAATTTTTGTTTCTATATATATAATATTATTTTCAATATTTTCAAAGTTGAAACTATATTTATTTAATTTTATGATTTAGCAATATCTTGTGAAGGAAATGCATACATCCCGTCGAGAGGGGCGAGCCTTATTTCAGCTGCCATAGGCCCATTAATGCGGCCCAGGCAGCTGATGCAGGCCGTCGGATTAAAGCACACGATCATCGTGCGCTCGCATCACCGCTTGGGCCGCATTAATGGGCCTATGGCAGCTGAAATAAGGCTCGCCGTCGAGAGGAGGGTCGAATATGTGGACCAGAATCTGTGAACCAATCATTGAATTCCGGTAAGAGGAACCAGTGAGAGTTGATCTTGAAATATGATGTGGATGTGATCGGAGAAATAATAGGACACATTTGACAATATGATGTCTCAGCGCTGATTTCCAGTGGATGCCCAAGACAATATGATGTGAAGGTGATCGGAGAAATAATAGGGCACATTTGAAGAAGTGAGATCCACCAATTCATTACATAATTTTTGACTGATGATGAAATGGTCAAGGCGCTTGGAGATGCTCGATATACTAATCTGCCCGTTCCTCCAGGTGGGAGCCAGAGGGAGGGGGCCAACATAAAAAAGAGCATGTGTAGCCAATAAGTCCAGAAAAAATTGTGAACGATAATCCTGACGCGCTGAGACATCCAAATTTCGTTCAATCTGGGAGTAAAGTTAAGATCCCCTATAATTATGAGATAAGGGATATCCAGTAAGCTAGAAGCGGAGATCTTGTCCCAAAAACTCCGTCTGTTAGAGTATGGCGCATATGAATTTAAAATGCGAATTTGACGATTGGATCCAGGGAGTTGCCCTAAGAGGATCATGCCAACACAGGATGTGTAGGACTTCAAAGTGATCAAACGGGGGTTCTGGATGGCCCAAAGTCCGCCAGAAATCCCGAATCCCCTATACCAAGAAAAAAGATAGGAAAGAAAGAAAGAAATAATGAGTTTTTAATGTCCATGAGGCTAAAAATAGTCTATGGGACAGATTGCTTCTCTATCTGACTCTTGTATTCGGCCCTTTTCCTGTGAAGTTTTACAATGACCACTCCCAACTTATCGACAAACTCTTCGCTGAATAGCTTATCCCAAGAATTAGCTGCCAGAATATCTGCATAGTTTTCCCTGGTGTCTTTGAAGGCCTCACATTCTAGAATGAAATGTTTTTCTGTTTCCACTTTTCCGGAGGAGCAAAAAATACATACTCTTTCTTCCCACATTTCTTTTGGCCTTTTCCAGCGCCCTGTTTCACATCGGAGTTGATGAGAATTAGTCCTTAATTGAGCAATAAGAATTTTAGATCTCCAAGAAATATTAGCCCCTATGTACGCCTTTTGTTGATGGTAGGATAGGCCTGACTACAAAATAATATAAGCACCACATCCATGTTCCCTTGCCAATGAGGCACCGTAAAAAGAGCCCACCTGGGAAGCAATCATTTATTCCCTGCTATTAGTACTAGAGCCCCTATACCAAGAAAAATGATAGGAGAGACCCGACTGCAAAATAATATAAGCACCACATCCATATTCTCCTGCCAATGAAGAATCGTCAAAAAATCCCACCTGGGAAGTAACCATTTCTGCCCTGCTATTAGTAACAGAGCCCCTATACCAAGAAAAATGATAGGACAGGCCCGACACCACATCCACATTCCCCTTCCAATGAACCTCTACCAATGAAGCGCCGTCAAAAAAATCCCACCTGTTGGAATATTAATAATTCCAGAACAATACAATGGAGAGAATAAAACTCCCCTTCAAAACACAGAGAAATTTAAAACTTCTTTTGACAAGAGACAGAGTTTCACACTTAAAAACAAACTTCTATTACTTTCAAAAATTTTACTAATTCTTCCTCTAGCACAAAGGGATTATAGAAACCAAGACTGTTTCAGACGCAGTGCCCAAATACATTCTCTGTCTATCAAACAACACACTCTGTCTCTGAAAATACGTTGCAGTATTTTTTTCCGCACTGCTGTGCAAACAGAGCAAAATAACATAATAATACCTTACTACAGGCTCGCGGGCCTTTTCTTTTATATGTGTCGCGCTCATTAAAAAAACATTACTAAACATGTGTAAAACTTAAACAAAGTAATAAAACCGAATTACAAAGAAAAACTTTGCGGAACTTAAAATAAATCAAATGCGCGACGTACGAGTGGGGACCACATCGCAGTCGGAAATTGGCGATCGGCGGTACAAACAAAAGTACGGTTGGCGACGTTGCGATTTTCAATTTGCGATGGTGCGACAATTGCAAATTGGCGATCAAACAAAAGTTGGCGGAATGGTTTTAACAAGCGCGATGTTGCGATTTGTGATCGGATCGCATCGCACCATCGGCATCGGCGATTCAAACATATCGGATGGGCAGAACACAATTGAGACTTGCGATGTTGCGATTGCGCGATCGCGCGATCGCATCGCGGCTTTCAACGGCGGAAAATATATGGCGATAATACAATGCAACATGCGATTGCGATTTGCGATTGTGATCGCATCGCATCGCGATACTCTACATCAACAAGACACTTGACTCAAAAAATTGCGATTTGCGATTGGCGCTAAAGTGGTGGGGACCACTTGTCCTCCCTTTTCAAAAAACTTTAAGTATTTCCGCTGTTTAAACACATTTTCTCCATTTTGGTTGTTGAGGGCTTTAAACGCCCGAAATGACTGCTTTAATTAGTTCTTCTCCTCTGTAGTTCAGATCTACGGGAAAATCTTCGTTCCACTGTAAAACGGCTCTCCCCATCACCATAATCAATTTCTCCTCTGCACTCTGTGGCTGCGGCCCATAACAATTAATTTCACTCCTACGGTTCTTCCATCCTTATTTAATTGCGTAGTGCTGTGTACGCATACACTTCTCCTGCTGCTGCCTTTGTACTCGTTTTCTTCCTGCTCAAGGCTAGCTGGTGACTTTAATATTTTCAACACTCCCCCTTAAAGTCAGCTGCTGGGTTATTTGTCATACCCAAGCATTTTCTTAAAAATTCAAAGGTCTTCTGCCCCAATGGCTTTGTTAAAATATCTGCATATTGTTCCTCTGTTTTACAATGCTGTAAAACAATTTCTCCATTGTTCACTAATTCTCTGATATAATGAAACTTTGTATCTATATGTTTTGTTCTCTTATGAAACACATAATTCTTTGACAATGCAATAGCTGAGCTATTGTCACAATAAATTACTATCCCTTTTACCTATTTTTGACATAAACTTCTCAACATTCTTCTCATCCAACTTGCTTGACACGCTGCTGCTGTAGCTGCCACATATTCTGCCTCTGCTGTAGATAATGCTACAATCGGCTGTTTCTTAGAAGCCCATGAAATGGCTCCTGAACCCATATGAAAAACATAACCGAAAGTGCTCTTCCGATCATCTACACTTCCAGCCCAATCACTGTTAGTGTATCCAACTAATTCTGAATTTTCTGAAGCAGTATATAAAATGCCATACCTTTTAGTTCCTTTAACATACCTCAGAATTCTCTTTGCTGCCTGCTAATGAGCTTCTTTTGGCTTCTCCATAAATCTGGAAATTAAACTAACATCATGCATAATATCCGGCCTAGTTGCAGTGAAATACATGAGGCTGCCAACTATGCTTTTATATAAGCTAGGATCAAAATCCTTGCTGCTGTCATCTTTACTCAACTTCAATCCCATTACTGTGGGAGTAATTGCAGCTTTGCACTCCTGCATATTAAATCTTTCTAAAACTTGATTCACATTCTTTGCTTGAGAAATAAAAATCTCTTTTTCATTTTGTTCCACTTCTATTCCTAAGAAGTATCTCAATAAACCCATGGTAGTCATTTCAAATTCTTCTTTCATGACTATTTTAAAATTTTCAACAAGGCAATCATCATTACCTGTAAAAATTAAATCATCAACATATAAAACAACAATCAACATTTTACCATCATTTTCTTTGATGTAGAGGGTGGGTTCTCCCTCACACTTTTCAAATCCATTTTCCAGTAGATAGGAGTCTATTCTATTGTACCATGCTCTTGGTGCTTACTTCATCCCATAAAGAGCTTTCTTCAATCTTCAGACTTTATGCTCTTGGTCTTTCTTCTCATATCCGAGAGGTTGTTCCACATATACCTCTTCCATTAAAACTCCATTTAAAAATGCAGATTTTACATCCATTTGGTATACTTTCCATTTGTTTTGTGCTGCTACGGACATCACTGCTCTTACTGTCTCCATTCTTGCAACTGGTGCAAAATTTTCTTCATAATCTATCCCATGTTTCTGCTTACATCCCTTGACAACAAGTCTAGCCTTGCGTCTCTCTATTTTTCCTTCAGCATTGCTCTTGGTCTTATAGACCCATTTAACTCCAATGACTTCTTTACCTTCTGGGAGATCAACTAGCTCCCATGTTTTGTTCTTTTCTATGGCATTAATTTCATCATCCATAGCTTCTATCCATTTTCTATCTTTAATAGCATCTTCAAAATGAATAGGATCATCAACTTGACAATACAGAGCAAATAGGGAATTCATACCTTCATTTTCTGCTCCCTGCTCGTAGATTTCTCTAATACTTCTGAACTTTGTTCCTCTTTCACTTGGTGTAGACGTGCTTGATGTAGCACTTAATTCTGCTCCATGTGGTGTGCTCGGTGATGCACTCCCGCTTCTTCTCAAGGGTGTTATCGCTGCCACTTTGCTGTCCTTGCGTTGTTGGAGGTTTTGCAGCGGATGGGTTGTTAATTTCAACCACATCTCCTTCATCTTCATTATGAGACAAACAATTTTTAACATTGACTGTTTTCTCAATGCTTCCATCCCATGCTTCCTCTTCAATGAATTGCACATCTCTGCTTATTATAAACTTCTTTGTGGATGGGTTATACAATCTGTATCCTTTGGAATCTTCAAAATATCCAAGAAAAATTGACTTCTCCCCCTTACTATCCAATTTCTTTCTCAACTTGTCTGGAATGTGTGCATATGCCACACATCCAAAAACTCTCATGTGGGTGACTCCCTGTTTTCTGCCACTCCACGCTTCTTTTGGAACTTTGTTCATCACAGCTTTTGTAGGGCATCTATTTAAAATGTACACAACACAGTTTGTTGCTTCTGCCCAATATTTATTCGGCAAGTGTTTTGCCTTTAGCATACTTCTCACCATTTCCATTATGGTTCAATTCTTCCGTTCAACAACTCCATTCTGTTGCGGTGTGTACCTTGTGGTAAACTGCTTGTGTATGCCATTTTCTCTGCAAAAACACAAAATTCCTTTGAGATATATTCTCCTCCTCTATCAGTTCTGAGAACTTTAATGTACTCCCCACTCTGTTTCTCTACAAGAGCTTTAAAGTGGCAAAATTTCTGAAAAAACTTCACTCTTATATTTCAGAAAATAAACCCACACTTTTCTTGTGAAATCATCTATGAAGGTCAGCGTGTAATTGCTGCCTGAAACTGATGTTGTTTGCATCGGCCCACATAAATATGAGTGAATGATCTCTAAGGGTGCTTTCGCCCTTATGCTTTTCCCTGATGGAAAATTTTCTCTGTGTTGCTTTCCCAAGATGCAGCCTTCACATAGGCTATCAGGCTTCTCAATCAATGGTAAACCTCTTACCATTCCTTTACTGTGCAGCAAATTTGATCCTCCAAAATTGAGATGTCCAAATCTCAGGTGCCATAACCAATTTTCATCTTTCTCTTCCTTCTGGAAGACTTCTTGTGTTACAGCTGCTATGCTCTTTCCTTTTCCTTTCAAGTCAGTGTTGAGCTTGAGTGGAAACATTCTATTGCTGGTCATTTGTATTTCAGCAATGATTTTCTTGTTTGGAGGTATATCTTTTATGGTGCACACATCATCTTTAAATATTACATTGTAACCTTTATTTATGAGCTGCCCAACGCTTAAAAGATTACATTTCAGACCTGGAACATAATGTACATCGGGAACAAATTTTTGCTCACCATTTCTTGCTCGAATACTAACTCTGCCTTTTCCTTTGGTAGAGATCTTAGTATCAGTCCCTGTGGTCACTTCAGATTTTACTTCTTTATCTAGATTAGCAAACATTGCTCTATTTCCAGTCATATGATTACTACATCCTGAATCTAAGAACCAAACATCATCTTCTCTATCTTGTGCTACATTAGATGCTAACATCACGTTACTTGGGTTCTTTTCTTTTTTTGCTACATTAGCATTCTTCTTATTTTTCATGTCATTCTGCTTCTTTCTACATTCATTGGCATAGTGCCCATATTTCTTGCAATAATGACATTGGACATTGAATTTGTCATACCTTTGTCCATGAGCATGTTGGTGTTGATGTCCACCTTGTTGGCTGTTGCATTGGTCGTGGCTCTGACTTTGACTGTTGCTTCTTCCATGTGAATGTGAAGGGTTGTTCCTTCCACCTCTGTTCTGGCTTCTGCCTCTTCCTCTTCCTTTTCCTTGACCTCTTCCTCTTCTTGAAGGCATCTGGGTCTTGAAGGCGTGCTCAAGAGATGAGTGTTCATCTCTGCTCAATCTCTGTTCATGAGTTATCAGTGAGGCATGAAGTTCATCCACTGTGAACTGTGAGAGATCTTTGGTCTCTTCTATGGTGGTAACAATAACATCAAACTTTGACGGTAAGCATCTCAAAAGTTTCTCCATGATCCTTCTTTCTTCAAGAGTTTCTCCATGGGATCTTATCTGATTTACAATCCCAATCACATGTGTAAAAAATGTGTCTACATTATCTGACTCTTTCATGCAAAGAGTTTCAAAATCTCTTCTTAGCAACTGAAGTTTTGCTGTCTTAACTTTCTCCATACCTTGATAGGCTACTTTCAGAGTTTCCCATGCATCCTTGGATCTCTTAGCTGCTGCTATCCTTGGAAACACACTCTCATTTACTGCCTTGGAAATACTATCCTTGGAAATACAAATAGAAGAGCGCTTTAGAGTCCTTCTTTCTATTATTCTTCAATAAATCCTTTTCTGCTTGAGTTAAGGCATTAAAAGCCTGCTCATCAGCTGGTTCAACAAAACCATCTTCTACAAATTCCCATAAGTCTTGTGAGACAAACAGGGCTCTCATGGTAATGGCTCAATAATCATAATTCTTTCCATTAAATTGTGGAAGCTGAACATTTCCAATATTCATACCAGTGCTTGGTCCAGCCATTGCTCTTAAACTGAACTCTACACTTAAACAAACTGTCTTTCCTTTTTTGAAAGAACAAACTCTTTTAAATAATAAACAACAGCTCTGTTATCTTTGAGAAATACCTGAACTTTTGACTTCTGTTGAGCTTTCACACTGCTGGAGAAAACGCTGCAACAAGTATTTTTCTTCTTCAGATTCTTTGAAACCTTCAAAGAGCCTAAACTAGCTCTGATACCATGTTGGAATATTGATAATTCCAGAACAATACAATGGAGAGAATAAAACTCCCCTTCAAAACACAGAGAAATTTAAAACTTCTTTTGACAAGAGACAGAGTTTCACACTTAAAAACAAACTTCTATTACTTTCAAAACTTTTACTAATTCTTTCTCTAGCACAGAGGGATTACAAAAACCAGGACTGCTTCAGATGCAGTGCCCAAATACATTCTCTGTCTATCAAACAACACACTCTGTCTCTGAAAATACGCTGCAGTATTTTCTTCCGCACTGCTGTGCAAACAGAACAAAATAACATAATAATACCTTACTACAGGCTCGCGGGCCTTTTCTTTTATATGTGCCACGCTCATTAAAAAAACATTACTAAACATGTGTAAAACTTAAACAAAGTAATAAAACTGAATTACAAAGAAAAACTTTGCGGAACTTAAAATAAATCAAATGTGCGACGTACGAGTGGGGACCACATCGCAGTCGGCAATCGGCGATCGGTGGATTGGAGGTACAAACAAAAGTGCGGTTGGCGACGTTGCGATTTGTGATTTGCGATGGTGCGACAATCGCAAATCGGCGATCAAACAAAAGTTGGCGGAATGGTTTTAACAAGCGCGATGTTGCGATTTGCGATTGGATCGCATCGCACCATCGGCTTCGGCGATTCAAACATATCGAATGGGAGGAACACAATTGAGACTTGTAATGTTGCGATTGCACGATAGCGCGATCACATCGCGGCTTTCAAAGGCGGAACATATATGGCGATAACACAATGCAACATGCGATTGCGTTTTGCGATTGGCGCTAAAGTGGTGGGGACCACTTGTCCTCCCTTTTTAGAAAACTTTAAGTCTTTTCGTTGTTTAAACACATTTTCTCCATTTTGGTTGTTGAGGGCTTTAAACGCCCTAAATGACTACTTTAATTAGTTCTGCTCCTCCGTAGTTCAGATCTACGGGAAAATCTTCGTTCCACTGTAAAACGGCTCTCCCCATCACCATAATCAATTTCTCCTCGGCACTCTGTGGCTGTGGCCCATAACAATTAATTTCACTCCTATGGTTCTTCCATCCTTATTTACTTGCGTAGTGTTGTGTACGCATACACTTCTCCTGCTGCTGCCTTTGTACTCGTTTTCTTCCTGCTCAAGGCTAGCAGGTGACTTTAATATTTTCAACACCACCGGGGAAGAGAGACCAATCTCCCTAAGAGAATAATTTGTTCTACTAGACTTTGGCCACCATGGCCCAATCTCAAGAAACAAAGCTATGATCTTCAAACTCGTAAAACTTAAATCAAGGGTGGACTACTGGAAGCTGCGGGCGTTTCTGCTCGTCCAAATGCATGTGTTTCTTCTCGTCCAAATGCCTGTGTTTCTTCTCGTCCAAATTCCCCAGAAGATATATAATGGGAGTGTTTTGAATTCCTTAAGTTGTTCCATCCATTTTGAGAGACACGCTTCAATGGACTATTTTTCCACTGCAACATTTATATTAAAATGTTTAAACACGTCATTCCAAATCTTGTCGGAAAATGGAAAGGATAGGAAAAGGTGCACGACTTCTTCATTCTTCCTACCGCACATACGACATATCCCTTGATGGGTTCAAGGGAAACAACAGAGAATAATTCAATCACATATGAGAAAAAGATAAAACAACACAAACAATTGGAGAATAAAATCACACTTCACATTACAGGACATGCCTTGGCCTTGATTGGATTGCCCAGGGAGTAGCAAGATTACAAATTTATAGATGAGGGGAAAGCTCTAGAATTCTCTAATTATCTCATGTGGAATAGATGACTGCATAGTGATCAATGGGCGATGGAGTTTGGTTGGCATTAGTTAGTTTTCGATTGTGGACAACGAGGTTGGTGAGAAGTGAGTGTTGTTGTCTTTGAATTCGGATTCACATTCAACATTCTCTCACTTGAAGCCAAATGAAGAATCTTGAATCAAGTCACACCGAGTCCTACCATGCCTATACATAATACATGATTATTTCTTGGTAGAATCTTAGTGAGCATGTGAGCAAGGTTTTTATATGTATGGATATTTTCCAAGGATAATTGTCCTTCCTTCAACACATGTAGGATCCAATGGTACCTTAAGTTAATGTGCTTGGTTTTTGAGTGAAATTTTAGGTATTTTGTAGAAATATCTAAATGGATTCAACTGATCTTGTAGTGTACTAAAACAAAATACTGAATCACTTCGGCAAATTGCAGAAACCAATTTCGATCACACAATCACATAACAAGTAAGAGAAATAAATATCAATTACACAACATAAGATGTATCTGAGGAAAAAAACTGCTCAAAACCCCATTATCTGTATATTGTATAAAGTCAAGATCATGAAAAAATACAATGTTATTTCCCTTCCTGAGAAACCTCTGCACTTTGATGACTATCACACTCTGATCTAGGCAAAATCAGGGGCCAATACTTAACCAATTCTCAGCCTTTGTCTCACCAGCCTTGCTTATGCATTCTTGGAGGAATTGTGGCCCTATTAATAAGGTAATTCCTAAGAATTGATTGTGCAATTCCTTCAAGGCATCTTGATGACCTCATGAATGACCTGTACAATTTTCTAATTATACAATTGATAGTTATCTTCCGTTTAACCACAATTTCAATTGGGCCTTCTTTATAACTGACATGCAACATTTATTTATAGCGAATTATCAGTTATATGATTGATCACTACGTGTGAATTAAATTAGATTTAATTCACTGGACCTATCACTAGCTCATCTCTCAGTTAGAACTATTTAAACTGATTTTAACTCAAATAATTGAGTTAACTCATTACAACTCATAAATAACTGTAACTGGACCCCCTCAAACTTAGAGTGGAATATATGTTCCTCCAACTCAAATTAATTGAGCTAACTAATTCTTTTCAACTTAGTTAACACTTACAAGTTGTTATGAGATGGAATTACAATTTTTCTTCTAATTTAATTAAGGGAAAATTAAATCAGAAGCCCCCTTTGGGTACTATTTCTTGGTGCCATTTCAACACTCTCTCTCAACAAGAAAGGGATTATCTGCTACCCTGTTCATGTCTCTGTGGAATTCAAATTTACTTCTTGATAGTGCTTTCGTCAAGATGTTTGCATCATGTTCCTTTGTGGGAATGTACTCTAATGACATACTCTGCCTTTGCACACAATATCTGAGATGATGATACTGAATATAAATATGCTTGGACCTGTCATGAAAAACTAGATAAACTGAGAGTTTGATGCAACTTTGGTTATCATAATAAATCACCGTCAGATTCATCACCCATACTCTGTAGTCCCTCTGAGGTATCTCAACACATGCTTTCCTTCCTTCCAAAAGAGTTTGGTAAGCTTAACCATATCTTGACTAAGTTGGTTAACCACATAGCTTATGTTTGGTCGTGTGTTCACCAAATACATGAGTGAACCCACAAGCTTCCTGTAAACAGTAGTATCCACTACTTCGCCTGAAGTAGCATCCTCCTTCCTTCAGTTTCCTACTAGAGGAGTTTCCATGGGTTTGTTGCCCTGCATGTGGAACTTCCTGAGGATCGTGTTGGCATACTTTCCATGAGATACAAATAGCTCCCCATATTTATATGCTTTCGTGCTCAAGGCAGCACAATTTTCTACATCCAATTTGTAAAGGTTCTTTACTCAAAACCTAATAGTTTTCACCTATCCTGTAGCTTTGTGACAAAGGAATGCATTTCCTTCACTGAATATCACATCATACCCACGGTCTTCCAGCGTAGAAATAGAAACCAAATTCTTCTTTAAAAAAAGAACATACATGAAATCTTTTAATGTGAGTGGATTACCTAACTCCCTCTGAAAGGTAACTGTACCTACATTGGTAGTGTTATACCTCTAGTCATCTCCCATCTCGATGTGCATCTGGAGATCCTTCTCCAAGCTACTGAAGAATTCTTTGTTTTCATTCATATGGAACAAATCTCCACTATCTAAGTACCACACAGAACCCCTCACTGATGACACCATGCATGTGATGAGAGTGAAATCCAACTCGAAAAGTGAAGCAAGTGCTTCACATGCTGTTCCTCCTGAGGCCTTCTTGTTTGTCTTTTTGTGCGGACAATTTGTAGCATAGTGTCCAAGCTCATGACAGTGAAAACATTTTACCTTTGACAAGTCTTGCTTCTTTCCTGCCTTGTTGGACTCCGATTTGGAATGGGATGCCTTCTCTTTACCTTTCTTCATATTTCCATCCAAGTCACAGTTCTCCTCATCATCAGTCTTTGATGAGGATCCATCTTTGGTGCTCTACCCAATCTCTTCTTGTACCAAGTTGGACCACAATCACTCCAACTCTGGTAGCTTCTCCCTCCCATTCACAAAGTCCTGGTAGCTATGCCAGCTCTTGGGAAGACCTATAAGTGCTAGGCTCACCAAATCATCCTCGGAAACTGTTACCCCAACACTTCCAAGCTCATCTCAACATTGAGTGAACTTCGTCAAGTATTTTTGGATCGTGTCACCCTTCTCCATATTGATCTTTCTGAGCTTGTCTTTTAGTGCCAGCTTCTTGTGGTCGTTGTTATTCTGAAACAGATTTTTTAAGGCCTTCCACATATCAAATGGAGTCACCTTTCCATGGAGGTTCGAAAAAATATGATCTTGAACTCCTTCTAACAATATCCTTCTAGCCTTTTCTACATTCTTCTTTCATGCATCAAGAAGTTGAGAATCTTCTGCTATGGGTTGGGGAATATCACTATCTATGAATGCCTTTAGTATGTTTTCCTCTAGCACTTCCTCCATCATGTCCTTCCATGCTATGTAATTCAAATTTACCTCAAGGGCATATTCGAGTCTCAAGCCATTGAGAGACATCTTGATCTGCTTCTAGTTCTGAAGAATAAATTTGTAAATTCGATGTACATTTTCAAAACAAACTCTGGTTCTTCTCTTCTATTGTGATTCCTTCTATAATACCATGTAGAAATATCTAAATGTATTCATCTGATCTTGTAATGTACTAAAGAAAAATACTAAATCACTTCTACAAATTGCGGAAACCAATTTCGATTGCACAATCACATAACAAGTAAGATAAATAAATTATCAATCACACAACACAAGATATATCTGGGGAAAGAAACTGCTCAAAACCCCGCTATCTGTATATTTCATAAAGTTAAGATCATGAAACAAGACAATGCTATTTCCCTTCCTGAGAAACATCTGCACTCTGCTATCTCACTTTGATATAGGAAAAATTGGTCCAATACTTAACCAATTCTCAGCCTCTGTTTGACCATCCTTTCTTACGCAATCTTGGAGGAATTGTGGCCCTATTAATAAGGAAAATCCCAAGAATTGATTGCGCAATTCCTTCAAGGCATCCTAATGACCTCATGCATGAATTCTACAATTTTCTAATAATACAACTGATATTTATCTTCCCTTTAACCCCAATATCAACTAGGCCTTCCTTATAATTGACATGCAACATCTATTATAGTGAATTATCAGTTATATGATTGATCATTGCATGAGATTTAACTCACTGGACTTATCACTAGCTCATCTCTCAGTGAGAACTAGTTAAACTGATTTTAACTCAAATAATTGAGTTAACTAATTACAACTCACAAATAACTGTAACTAGACCCCCTAAAAGTTAGAGTGGACTTGACATGTCTCCAATTTGATCTCCAACTCGAATTGACTGAGCTAACTAAGTCTTTATGACTCACTTAACACTTAAAATTTGTTATGAGATAGAACTACAATTTTTCTTCTAATTTAATTAAGGGAAAATTAAATCAGAAGCCCCCTTTGGGTGCCATTTCAACATTTTTCGGAAAGTCAATGGCACTCTAACTATCACAATATAGCACATACTTGTCCTGCTTTATTCCCATATATCGTAGGAATCATTGCATCCACAACATATCTTTACAAGCTTCTGTTGCAACTATGTACTGTGCCTCCATTGTAGAGAGAGCTACTATTATTTGTAGCCTTGATACCCAAGATATTGTTGTGCCTGCAAATGTATATAAATAACCTGCAATGGAATTTCTAGTGTCCATATATTCATCCATATTTGCATCTGTAAGTCCTTCAAGAATGGTCTCATTATGACCAAAACATAAACAATAATGACTAGTACCCTTGAGCTACCTCAGAATCCATTTTACTGTTTGATAATGTTGTTTCCCTGGATTGGCAAGGAAACTGCTCACTACTCCCACTGAATATGAAATATCTGGTCATGTGAATGCCATGGCATACATCAAGCTGCCAATTGCTGAAGCATAAGGAATATTGCTCATTTCTTCCTCCTCCTTGTCATCACTATGACATAACTCAGTACTCAACTTGAAGTGGGTTGCAAGGGGTGTACCAATTGGCTTGACATCCTTCAAATTAAACCTATTAGGCACCTTCTTGATATATTTTTCTTGTGACAACCACAACCTTCTTTTTTTCCTGTCACGCATGATCCTCATGCCCAATATCTAGTGCTGGACCCAAATCCTAATTCATTGCAAATTTTTTGCCCAAATCCTTCTTCAACCTATTGATCATAGTCTTATCATTCCCAACAATCAACATGTCATCCACATATAACAGTAATATTATATATTTTCCTTGATCATACCTCTTGATATAGACACAATGGTCAACTTTCAACTTGTGAAAACCATGTTCCAACATGAATGAATCAAATTTCTTGTACCACTGTCGAGGTACCTCTTTCAACCCATAGAGGCTCTTCTTCAAGCTACAAACTAGGTCTTCTTTGCCTTTTTCTATGAAGCTTTCTCGCTTCTCCATATACATTTCTTCCGCCAATTCACCATGAAGGAAAGTAGTTTTTACATCTAACTATTCACATTATGAGTCTAAAGTAGCAACATGACCAATAATGACTCTCATGGATGACATTTTTACAACAGGTGAAAAAATCTTAGTGAAGTCAACACCTTCTTTTTGGAAAAATCCTATCACACCCAGCATTTCTTTATACCTCTCCTTCTTTTCGTCACCTTCATGCTTGATCATGTATACCCATTTTTGTGTAGAGCCTTTCTACCTTTTGGGAGATTTACCAATTCCTAAGTTTTATTTTCTAGCAAAGAGTTAATTTCTTCTTCCATTTCTTTCTTCAATTCTTTACTATGCTCAACTCTACAGGCCACTTGAAAACAATCAGACTCACCTTCATCAGTCAATAAAATATATTTTGAAGGAGGATACATTTGTGAAGGCTTATGAGGCCTAGAATATTTGCAAACCAACTATGGTGGTGCATTACTTCTTGATGTTCATTGCTTTCCACTTGTTGTCCTTCTTGATCTTGAATTTGTTGTCCATTTTCTTGCATTGGTGGGATGTTTTCATGCTGCTCTTCAAACTTGTCAATAAATTTCTTGACCTCCAGCTCACCTACATTCCTCTTAAACATTTATGACTCATTAAATATAACATCCCCGCTTCTAATAATTTTATGTTTGACTTGATCCCATAGACGATAACCAAATCCTTCATTTGCATATCCAAGAAAAATGCATTTCATAGATTTATCATCTATCTTAGTTCTATTTTCTTTGGGAATATGTACAAATGCTTCACATCCAAATATTTTCAAATGAGAATAATTCAACTTCTTACAAGTCCAAACTTCTTTAGGGATTCCTCCGTCCAAGGTTGTAGTGGGAGATCAATTCATAAGGTAGCAAGTTTTCATGACTGTTTCTGCCCAAAAATGCTTCTCCAAACCAAAATTGGACAACATACTCCTCACTTTCTCCGTAATGGTGTGATTCATCCTTTCAGCAACACCATTCTGTTGGGGAGTACCTGCCACAATCTTCTCATGCTTTATGCCAAACTTATTACAATATTCCTTGAATGCATTTGAGCAATATTCTCCACCATTATCTCTTCTAAAGCACTTGAGAAATTTTTTAATCTCCCTTTCAACAAAAACATGGAATTTTTGAAATATTTCAAACAAATCACTTTTAATTTTCATAGGGTAGGCCCAAACCTTCTTGGATGCATCGTCTATAAATGTTACAAAATATGATGCTCCTCGTAATGACTTGATGTTAATATGCCCAAACACATATGAGTGCATCAATTCTAACAAAATTTATTTCTGTCATGACCACCTCTAAGGAATGAATCCCTTCTTTGTCTACCATATATACAATGCTCACAAAGATCAAGATTATAGGATTTGAAACGTGGTAGTAAATTTTTACCAACAAGGATTTTTAAGCCCTTCTCTCTCATGTGACCCAAGTGCTTATGCCACAAATCTGTTTAATTTCCTTCTTTTGTGACAACAACCAAATATGATTTTCTTATCATTTCCTTCATTATATATAATTTTCCTATCTTGGGTCCTCTGGCCACGACCAATGCTCCTTCACTAATTTTCCAGCCTCCTTTTCCAAAGCTTGTGTAATAGCCTTCATCATCTAACTATCCCATAGAGATCATCTAACTTATTCATTTGCTAGTAATGAATAATTGATTGTGTGGAGATGTATCTATAGCAATATTTTCATGCTTGTGCCACTAAGCAAGATTTGGAGCATAATCTCAATTTTGAATACATTTAAACTATAATATGTGTATGAACAATGATGAGAATTTTTGTTCTTTAATTAGTATGAGAAGGTTTATTCGCTTTCATATGAAATCATACACTAAAATTTTAATATTTATATTAAAAAATAATTATTATTTTAATTGAATTTATTTTCTTTTAAATTGTAGATAAGAAATTCGCACTTAAATTTATATATGAAAGGGTCTTTTTCACTATGTCATACAATTTCAAGTAACATTATGATTTTTCTGTTATTTAAAATAAATTTTGAATGGATAAGTGGATTTAGTACTCTAAAAATTAAAAATCTCTCCCAAATTTCAATTAAAATTAACAAAAAAAACTCATAAAACAATAATCTCGTGGATAAGAAAAAATTTAATTATTAATAATAATCATTCTTACATATTTAGATGGACTTCCATAAATTAAATAATCAATAAAATAACGTACTTTGGGGATATTTTTTTAATATTGTATTTGAGTAATGAAATTTTCATTTAATAAATTTGTTTCTATGTAAATACTAGTTTTTTTTGTTGCCATATATATATTTTGAGAAAATGAGGATTTCCTTCTTTTCTAAAATATTTGTGAGAAAAGCACTTTCTAATATGACATAGATGTTATAATTTCCTTTATAACATTTGACTTAGTCGAAATAAAATAAAATAAAATAAATATTTAAATTAAATTAAAAATAAAGTTAATAAATAATTATAATTAATCATTAAACTAACTTAGATCCATTTTAACATCTACCACGTGGCAAGATAGATCAAATCTAAAAATTCTCTTATTATAATATTTGAAAGGAAGATAATTCAATTATTAAAACAATAATTTTTTATTATTTTGATATATTTGTTCTAATCTAAACTTAATTTATATATTTTTAAGTTTAATAATGTTACATAATATAACTTAGTCACATTATGCTTAATCCATATTTGAGTATATTGTAGAGTGCACCTTGCTTTGCTTAGGTGCAAACAAGAGTATACAAATCGTTTCAAAATTTATTTCCCCGTCATTTTAAAAAGTATAGATTTATTTTAATCCAAGGCCTATTAAACATAGATAAGGATTAAAAATATAAAGAATCCAAAGCATAAACATTTTTATAACAAAACAAATTTGAAGTCCAGTATGATATATTTTTATCCAGTATAATTAAGCTCAAAGTATTGCATTTTTATGTCAAATTAATATTAAAAGAATAAATTTCTATAGTAGTGAAGGACCCACTACACCACATATTGAAGAATGAGATGTTGCTGATTTTTTTTGTCCATTTACATCTCATATACGCAGGTGGCCCACATCTTACCAATGTTTTTAACAATGCAATAAAAGATATGACACATTTAGATTGGAGCATTTTGCTACTATGGCATAGCATCTTTCTCTTTATGCTTCTCAAGATGCATTTAAATATGAGGATATTCTTTTGCGCAGGTATCCAATCCCCCTCTTTCTTTGGATGTAAAGCATAGGTTCTAGACAACTTGAGACCAATATAATTTAGAAACCTGTATGGTGTAACATTAGTTTGGTGTAACTGGATTTTGGAGTAAACCATCATTTGGAATATTATGTATATATATCAACTAATAATTTGTTTTCAAATGAATTTCTCTTATTAGATGGATCTAAAAACTAGATGTTCGTGGTATGTTATTGTACTCTTTTAGGGTGTCATATATTCCTATTTTGTATCAAATTTTATATTAGATAATGTCATAAATTATCTCCTAATTTGCATGGAATTTAGTCTTATTGAGAATCTAAATATTCTAGTGGTATAATATGAATTGTTGTTTTTGAATGACAGTTTAAAGATATGCAATCGATAACCATCAAGTACTTTACCTAGGACTGATTATATACTTTCAATAAGCAAAATAAACATGTTTCAAATGTTCAACATTTTTTGTTGAAACCTCCACAATTGTAGTTGTCAAAGTATTACAATTTAAAACTATTTAATTTTTAGTTGATATGTATACAAGTTAGATTAAAGGGTATAATCTCAAAATAATACACCAAGGTGAAAATTATTTTAAATTTTCAATAAAACTCTTTTGTCTAAAAAATAAATTAGTTAGATATGATATTGAGCCCTTTTGGAGTTAGTTTGTTATGATTTTATTCAATGTTGCTTTAATACAAGTTGGTTTTTTTTTTTATATACATTGATTTTACTACATTTTGGTGATACATAGAAGGAAGGATTTGATCAGAGCATTCTTTTACCACATTTAATACTTATAAGTGTTTTCTCTCTAATAATGTAATAATGGAGGAAATCATATAACATGGTGTTAAGAGATCTACAATGTCCATTTATTATAGTTTTAGTCTTTTAATTTCTAAAAGGTTCAAATACTATGCATTCAATCTTATTAACATTAGTATATATCCCATGATGTAAAGCAATGCTAAAATATATACGGTGAAATGCACACTATCTTTAGACCCACTATTACATATTATATTAAGTAAATCATAACATAAATCATATTGATTAATCTACTTTTGAGTTTTTATTGATAACATTCAATAGTTTTACTATGTTTTTCATCTTATATCCCATAAGATATCCTTAGCCATATCTCATATATACAAATGGTATGGCATGTTCGGGGCAACGACATTTTATTTCCAAAGATTTTATTGTAAGTGTTCCATGCAATTACAAACCAAGATTCAAGATTTAATAAGTTAGATGTCTTTTATGGTATTTTTTTTTTGCTTATGGTAAATATGTGAAAAATTTAACATAATTATTTTATTTAAGGGTAATTTTTTAATCAAGCCTTTATTGGTGAAGGGCTAATTTATTGTAAGAAAATCACTCTTGAATGGAAAAAATTTAAATATAATGTTTCATGACATGGAGCATAAGAACCCAAAACGTTAAGAAAAATGTGTATGATGGGTAAAGAGAAATCCAAATTCCAACCCTAGTGTCGGCCCTCATCCCCCTAATGTTAAGGGACATAATGATCAAGGGGAAAGCACGGAGTCGGGTTTGTCCACTCTAAGGAACCGAAGAGCAAAAGAGACAGATTCTGAGAAATCACCTAGTGAGGAAGGTGAAGTCATGTCATCCACATGCATGGTTGAATTCATAGAATAAGCATTAGAGGAAATTTCAGCCTAAAAGTGGCCTCCTAAGGAAAAATAATAAAATAATATTTGGGCGGAAATGTGAACCTGGGTTACACTTTTGTGAGAATTGCAGGTTGAATTTTTTTTTCGGCAATAGTTCGGCCGAACATTTTATAGAGTTCGGCCGAACTATGAAATAGTTCGGCCGAACTTGTTTTTAAATTTCGGCCGAACTCGTGATTCCGTTTAGACTGACGACTTACTGACGGCGCGGGCAAACAGAATTTTTGCCGAAGATTGGAAAACTAGCAACTAAAGTTCGACCGAACTTATATAAAAATTCGGTCGAACTTTTACATTTAAAATAGTTCGGTCGAACTATTTTCTATAAATAAATCGCCCACGAAGTTATGTGGTTACCGATTTTATTGTTCCCGCGTTTTCTCTGTCGTTGTTGCACCTCGTCGCCGTGCTGGTGTCCCTGTCGTTGTTTCTCCTCGTCGCCGCGCTGGTGTTTCTCCTCGTCGCCGCAGCTCCTCGTCACCATGCTGGTGTTTGCCACGGTCGCGCTCTTCGGTCATTGGGTATGTTACTATCACCATGTATAAGCTTCATAACTAGATTTAAGTTTTTTCAAAATGTGGAATGATAAAATCAATTAGTTTACTAATTTTAATGTAGATATTCACCATTTTTGGTGAAATTTTTATCATCATAAACTATATAAAATTTTTTTATATAAACTTGCAAAAGAAAACCTTTCAAATTATATAAAGTTCCTCCTTGAATCTTGCCTGTCTATATTGCCAGGCTTGAGCTGTGGAATCAACTCTTGCCGTAGCTCTTTCACGGAACATTTGAAGTTTTTCCTCATCAGACATTCTTTTAGAATTATTGCCATCTTTTTTCTCAAAAATTCTTGATGTTTTTGAATGACTCTGTCCAAGCTGAACTTCATCAGAAATAGATGATGTTCTCTGCACCATATGTGGGCATTTCTTACATAAAATTTTTTTTCTTTCAACATTATATATTGACCGTTTTCTCTTGTCTGAAAGACATGAATAAGCCTCAGAAACAAGTTTAAATGTAGTGTTTTCTTTTGGATGTTTGTTTTTGTCTGGGTGAAGTAACAATGCAAGTTGACGATATCTTCTTCGTACCACATCAATTTCAACATTCTCTTCTACCTTCAGAATATAGTATCAATCAATGGTCTTCCTACCCTGTGGCTTTGCACAAGAACAAGATGTCTTAGTTGCAGCAAAGCAAACTTCAGCTATTGCTCCAAAGCAGTTTTTAGTTCTTCAGAAGGACCCTCTCCCATATTTCTAGATCCAACCTGATAATACTGAGAGAGAGTCTATTAGAGCAGTGGAGCTTCCATTCGTTAATGGCAGGTAGCTAACCAGAATAGTTGTGTGAACCAGCGAGGAGGAACGTAGTCTCAAACTAGATCCATTGAAGTACAATTGTATTGCATTTATCTGTGCATGACTCGTATGGTTCCATTTATAATTAATATGATTATATTTAATATATTTAAATTGTGAAATTTGTAGATAATTTTATTTATTTTAAATATATACATAGAAAAAATTATTCATGAAGTCTACACATTTTCAAATATTAAAAAACTATACAATATAACATTTGTATGAACTTCACCCATAATCGATTGCTCAATCCTCCCTTCTTGTTGAGCAAATTAAAAGTATTTTGTAAGACCATGGAATTTTCAAACTTGTATCTCTTTTAATACTGACTTATTTGCAAAAATTTAACCTAATATGATTTAACCTCGAGATGATTTAATAAGAATGAATAATATGTTTATTTTTTATTTAAAATTTTAGAGAGAAAAATGTCACTTTAATATTTAATATATTTAAATTATGAAATTGATAGATAATTTTCTTTATTATAGTTAATGCTCATTTATATATGTATAGAAAAAATTATTTATGAGGTGTATACATTTTCAAATATTATGGGAGAGGTTGAAGTTGGAGTCACTTTTGTTCCTAAGCTTAGTTAAATTTGCAAATTCTATTAAAAATAAAAAAACTAAACATTTAAGTATTTATAGAAGAATTATATACATATATTCAATGTTATAAGCATCAAAAAGTTTAAAAGAATTTTTGAAAAAAACTTTACACCCCAAATCTTAAACTGTGTAAGAAAGAAACTTATAATTTCAATGTTCTTATTTATAAATTTTCATTGAATGTTTAAAGTTCCATTTTCTTTTTCTTTCAACTTTGTTGAATTTAGTTTTTAGTTATATTTTTAATGTTGGAGAAAATAACTATTTATTTCATGTGTAATTAGATTAGTGATTTCATGTGTTAGGGTTGTGGATTCAGGCATTGAAACAACACCATTATATTTCAAATTTAAAAATGATGGTTTGAGTCCTGGGTAGCTTAGAATCCTACTTGTTTTCAAAATAAGGATGCACTCCCATTTGATTCTCACGGATAGGTTGTAATCATGAGGCTCTCGCTAAAGAGTGGACCTTCGCAAAATCTTGTGATGTCTTGTCACAAACAAAACCATCAAACTAAAAACACATCATTTTTCTCCTTCAAAGAAAAAAAAAATTCACATCATGTGAATATGTCCATGTACTCTTACATATTGGTGTACAAAACCATCAACCAAACACAAGTTGACAAAACATGCCTCTTCAAACAACCGACTCTTAAGTCAAATAATAGAGCTCATGTACAAATTTCCATATTTGTTGCATTTAAGTGTGTCTAACATAACTCTACTTTCAACATCTTGCTTCATGCAACATGCACCATACTTTGAATTTGCAAAGAAATTCATGAAACATCAAAATACATGCTAGGCCTTAATTGGATTAGAAATCTAACCATCTGTCAGCAAACCATTTCAATGGCGCTTCTTTTTCTTTCAACTATGTTGAATTTAGTTTTTAGTTATATTTTTAATGTTGGAGAAAATAACTATTTATTTCATGTGTAATTAGATTAGTGATTTCATGTGTTAGGCTTGTGGATTCAGGCATTGAAACAACACACCATGATATTTCAAATTTAAAAAATGATGGTTTGAGTCCTAGGTAGCTTAGAATCCTACTTGTTTTCAAAATAAGGATGCACTCCCATTTGATTCTCATGAATAGGTTGTAATCATGAGGCTCTCGCTCAAGAGTGGACCTTCGCAAAATCTTGTGGCGTCTTGTCACAAACAAAACCATCAAACTAAAAACACATCATGCAAGAAACATAGCTCGCTGACATATCATTTTTCTCCTTCAAAGAAAAAAAAATTCACATCATGTGAATATGTCCATGTACTCTTACATATTGGTGTACAAAACCATCAACCAAACACAAGTTGACAAAACATGCCTCTTCAAACAACTGACTTTTAAGTCAAATAATAGAGCTCATGTACAAATTTCCATATTTGTTGCATTTAAGTGTGTCTAACATAACTCTACTTTCAACATCTTGCTTCATGCAACATGCACTATACTTTGAATTTGCAAAGAAATTCATGAAACATCAAAATACATGCTAGGCCTTAATTGGATAAGAAATCTAACCATCTGTCAGCAAACCATTTCAATGGCGCTTCTTTTAGTTGCACTTCATCATGTGAATCATCTTGACCCTCATCGATTATGAAATCCTCTTTTCCATTCTTCTTTTTATTTTTTATATCCCCTCTTGGATAACCATAATATCTTTAAATGGAGCTAGCCAACTCAAATATAGTATTGCAAATCCCTGGCTAAGTTAGATGAGGATTACATATGGTCTTGAATGAGCATTTGGACTCTTTAGATATGCGTACCAATTATGTTAATATAACACAACAAATAGATGATTTAATTTACAAATGTCACATATAAGTCATATTTATCTCATGGGCCTTCAACTTAAATTATATAATCGTTTGACCCCCAGAAATGTCATTTAATACCTCAAAATGACTCCAAAAGGTTTTAGACCTGAATTCTCCACCCCCCCATTAAAATGACCCTACAAGTTGATTCTTTAAGTTTTTTCACTCTATAAGCATCAACGCACAATTATGCATGATGGAGAATCTCTAGCGCTTTCCCTTGTTAATATATTTAATAATCTTAATATTTATTTAAAAGTATCAATAGTATTTCGACCATGAGATTTGAACAATGTGATGTCGTCAAAATACTATTGATACTTTTAAATAAATATTGAGATTATTAAATATATTAACAAGGGAAAGTGCTACAGATTCTCCATCATGCATAATCGTACGTTGGATTTGGTGATAATTGTCTCCATATTTTTGCTTTCTGACCCGCAAAACATAATTATTTTACAAGGGAGGGAAGGAGGGATGATCACATTGACTTGCTTGATGACATGTCTATGAAGATTAACTACCTCAAGAACTATTTTTTTGCGTAGGGAAAGAGACACATTCCCATGTCTGAGCATGAAAACGTTCTTTGATATTGTTAATTCCTCTAGTGTTTACTTCTACAAGTTCTATAGGCAGAGTCTGTAAAGGGCCAGGTAGCCTCTGGATCTCATCTTTTATGAAAGGTGACATATCTAGTAAATGCCCCCGCAGTCAATCTCTGGAATGGATCTAAATAGAATTTCTTCATTTTAATATCCGTAAAACACAACAACTTTAAGGTAAACTATGTACATGTTCCATTCATCATGAACACAAACTTCACAAGCTTGAGGTAATGAACACGAAATAAAATTCCTTCTTGGAACAGCTTCATGTGCCTCCTTGGCTTTGGAGCATTTTCCATGTTTTCCATAACCAAGACTCAAATAATTAGGCCCTTCTTGAAGAACATTTGGCTCAACTATGCCTTGTACTCAACTATGCCTTGTACATGCTTGCCTTTAAAACCCTTTACTTTCATAGCACATTTTCATCAAAAATTTGGACCTTATTCCTCTAATGTCTCTCAAAAGCATGTACACATTCATTTTCAGAGGAAATTGAAGGTAGAAACCAATAGCTAATTCTTCTAACTAACCTTGACTAAAATGAGCTAAATTGTACTTTGATACGAATTTGATTTAAATTGTCCACCCCACATTAGGCACCAATGATTATAACTTTTAATGGGCTAGCATTGGTTTGTAATCATCATCTCAAAATGACCTAGTAGATGAAAAATTACCATGTTTGTAATCATCGTTTCACACCATCTACATATGACCCTTCTACACATTATATGATTGAATTTATGGTAGGTCATCCCTTCTATCTAGACCATGATTGATTGTGACATTAGGTGAACAAAGGAAATTTGATAAGGAAGGGATCACTATAAGTTTGTCCTCCTCCACCCACTCCATATCCAGTGATTGCCTATTTTTTCTCTTCCAACATTTTATTTTGGAAATTCATTTTGGTAGTTAATTCTACTAATAGTCATAACACACCTGGAAGTCAAAGAAATTGTTATATACACTACTAAACTCAATTAACATTGTTTGTTATTGGACTTTACAATAACAAACAACGTAGGAGTTCATTAATGTAGTAGTGTATATGATAATTTCTTTAACTTCTAGGTGTGGTGTGGCTATCGATAAAATTAGCTGCTAATGAATTTCGAGAATAGAAAGTTGGAAGTGGAAAATTGAGAAATCACTAGCTATGGGGCGGATGGAGGAGGACAAACTAGAAACTATCCTCTACTTATAAATTGTATTTTATTCACCTGTTGTCACAATCATTCATGGGATAGGTAGAGAGGATGACATGCCAAAAATTCATGCATATAATATGTATAAGGGGTCATGTATGAGATGGTGTGAAGTGATGATGATTGACATGGTAAATTTTCATCTGCCAGGTCATTTTGAGATGATGATGACAAACCAATACTAGCCATTTTAAGGTTATAATCATTAACAAGAAATATGGGGAAGGTAATTCAAATGTCTCATCATGGAAATTATAAAAATTGTAAGGATGGGGTTATAAGCGTTATGGAAATTCTAAGTGCCAAATTCTAAGGAACAAGCCATATTTGCTTCTCAAAAACTTTATTTGATATATTCTTAAAAAACCAAGTACAAATTGGAGTAATCCTAGAATCATGCTTTACATAAGGTAAAATTGGGGAACTCATGACTTGTACTACAGATAAAAAAACATTTACCCTTACCAAAAAATATATGATAAAAATTGACAAACTACATAAGCTTAAGCTTAAGGGGATATAATCCTTCTTGCCTTCCATATAGATAATGAAAATGATTGTTCCAAGTCTCATGTTGCTTCTCATGCTATTTTATAAACCTTGATTGGAAAGAAAAATAGGAGGGCAGAAATGTAAGAAATATAGAACATACTGGATTTAACAGCCCCAAACTAGATTTTACTCTCAGGTACTGGAACCTCTACAAAGGTTCAAATTGGAAACATAGTTTTTCCTTAGGTTTCTCCATTGGTTCTATGTCCAACTTGGATAACCTATAGTTCAATATCCTTCTTTTAATTTTTTATATCACCTCTTGGATAACCATAATATCTTGAAATGGAGCTAGCCAACTCAAATATAGTATTGCAAATCCCTTGCTAAGTTAGATGAGGATTACATATGGTCTTGAATGAGCATTTGGACTCTTTAGATATATATATAAAGAGTCCAAAAGCTCATTCAAGACCATATGTAATACATAGCCTCCTCATCTAATATATAAAACTTTAATCCATGTGCTTAACCTTAACATTGACACAAATGGAATACAATTTTACTCATTGCTTTATGATAGAAAAATATGCAGATGAATACTGCCCACATATCCGAAGTCAAAAGGGATAGATTAAAAAGGGATGCTCCAGTCATCTATAAAAGATAAATTAAAGAAGCATGACATATTAAAGTAGTGTAAATTAGATATGCGTACTAATTATGTTCATATAAAGGTGACATATCTAGTAAATGCCCCTACAGTCAATCTCTGGAATGGATCTAAATAGAAGTTCTTCATTTTAATATCCGTAAAACACAACAACTTTAAGGTAAACTATGTACATGCGTCATTTCTCCCACAAACTAAAGTGTATAAGTAGTAAATTTTATACCAAGTGTGCTCCCACCATGTAAAGTGCAATTTGGTGAATTTATCATTTTTATAATATATTTTTCGATTAAATTTTGTTTCACACATGATCAATTATTGCTTTGAAAGTTGTGTTCTACATAATTTGTGTACACTAAATTACAAATTGATTTTTTGAAATCTATTTTGTGAATGTAGACCAATAGATATATATCATGGAGGATGAAAGACGAAGATCAGCCGAATCCCATATGGAGGTTCAGGGATCGGAGGATGTTCACGGTATTTAAATATAATCTTAAATCTCCATACATGTGTGTACATATGGAATTGATTTTTTTATTAACTTTGTGAGTGAAATTAGTTGTTAATAAGTTTCATATTTTAATTTTTAGGAGGCAAGAGGAGAAGGGTATCTACTCCATCCATGGAGCATCGCCAAGGTTCAATCGGTCGAGGGACGAGTGGTAGCAGGTTGCGAGAAGGGGGTGATATTTATTCCCCCGAAGGCCAATCAACGGCCGCTGGTTCTCAACAGGGTCACTATGGGTCTGGTTCTCAGCAGCGTCATTCTGGGGTTGGTTCTCAGCAGGGTCATGTTGGAGATGATTTTAACCAACAACATCAAGGTTGCCATCAATTTCAATATTTTTTCATTAAATTTGTACAACTTTTTTTACACGTGTTTTTTCTAATATACGAAATTATATATATATTGATGTAGAGGCTGAAAATGTTCGAGCCAGTGGTCAAAAAAGACACAGGGCAGCGCACTACATTGAAGAAGAAGGTTGTCAACCCAGCACAACTTATCCAGCTGAGATTACTAATATACCATGGGAAACGAACATGGCGGAATGCACCTTACAAAGGTGTCAAAGCCTTCATGAAAAATTGCAAAGAGATCTCGAGGCTTTGTCTCTACCTGCTGAGAGTAGACAAAGCCTCGAAATAGTTACACATTCATTGAGTGAAATGGTAAAAGTGTACAAAAATTTGGGGCCAACGACTGATTCGTTTGTAGAACTGATGAGAAAGAGAAAAGAAACAATGATAGGTCCCGATAAATGGCAGGACATAAAACAAAAAGTTACAAGAGCAGAGGCCAAGTCAATGTTTAATTATAAGGAAGGGCCAAAAAGAAAAATGTTGAAGGTGCAGTATTTCAAGCACCCAGACAAAGCTGGTTATTTGTATGATTGACATCTTGCGGCCTTTGGAAGGCTTCCATGGAACGATGAGGTTCCTATTTATTTTGCACAAATGTTTTATGCATAATTTTTTTTGGGTATGAAACCCGACTACAATGACCTTCCTTCAGAATTTTTTGGCCCGGGGAGAGGTCGATTATATCAACGTAAGGGCGCTAAGCGAGATGTGGAGTTTCCTCGCCCTGAGCCGCCATTAGTGAGTCGACCGTTTCGAGTCGAAACCCTACGATCAGAGATGGATGCGACTTCTCAAATAAGTCGTGAAGCAAGAGATGTTATGATCGACAATGTTCATAGCGGATTGAGTGGAGTCGATATTTGTTTAAATCGACAAAGAGCATGTGAAAATGCACGTGCCAATTTTGTTTATCGTACAGATGAGGAGATTTACAACATGAATGTTGAAGATCTCCGAACATATGCAATAAATTGTCACAATGGTCTGCAAGACCTAATTTTTCATGAGGAAGAGGGCACCGGAACTGTATGTGTTAGTGACCTTAGGGTTTGAAATTATTTTTACATATACATGTGTACAATTTGTAATAAATACATGTGTATGTACATGTATACATTTATTTGTATGTGCACATTAATCTAACAAAAATGTATGATTATATGTTAAAACACCATTTGCAGTTCTCAGGCATGATGCGTGATGAAAATGTTAATATTACGTTCGGGACCTCTGGCTCAAACGATGCAGATGGGTCTGACCATCATGATATGTTGGCACATGCATGTTAGTGTTTTTTAAGTGACTCTAAAATAAATAATTGTTGCCACACATGTACATGTATGTATATATATAATTTGATAAAATGTTTTAACAGGTACCGATTCCGTCTGATGTTTTTGGGATGGCGGTACCTTCTTCTTCCTTAGGAGATATACCTTTTACTTCATTGGGAGATGTACAAGTATGGACAATTTTTCACAAGTTCAAAATTTATGTTACCTCAAAAAGTTCCATTAAAAATTGAGATATATAGAGAGAGAGATCTATATTTTGAGTTATTTAAAAATTTTTGAATTTAGGTTCGTATAGAAGATTTTTTTAATCCGAGGACTCTAGCGATGGAGATAGGAACATCCACAGCATTTGAACAAGTTGTCTTTAGTTCTTTTTTTAATATTATTGAAAATAAGTTTAGATATGTACACGTGCATTTTCATTTGAAAGTTTTTAATTTATATAAATTATTTATGTATATATATATATATATATATATATATATTTATATTTAACTGTACATGTATATTGTACAGGTTACCAATGCAGATGTTTCTATGGCAGAACCTATTCATGAAATGGAGAGGGAACCTTACGAGGTATTGCATGATTTTTTTGTTATATTTTGTTTTTTACATGAAGTTCTAGATATATATATTCTCATTCATTTTAAAACTTCAAATTTTAATGTTCAAGTACATGTGCATTGTGTATGTAGGTTTCCTATTCACAGGATAGGGCGCTACCCGAGACCCAGACGCTAGATCATCCATTTGATGGACAAGATTTACAGTAGATTTGATTTCAAAATTTAGATGGTTTTAAAATTTGTTAAACTTGATACAGTTTGATACTCAAGTGAGATTTACAATTTTTGGACATATTTTATTACAATGTTATTATATAATTTGTTTTATTTAATTTTTGGATGGTTTTAGTACTTTTGGCATGTGAATGTGAAGTAATGTTGTCATCTGAATTACATTTGGAATGCGATATTTAATGTTAAATGTTTTTGTTGGATAGTTGAATTATAATTGGCATGGCATTTGAAGTTTTTAAAACTACATGAATGATAGAATGTGAACCTATATTTGCACATGTGGTAAATTGAAATGTTACTTGTAACAAGACAATCCCCATTGATTTCATTACAGTATATGTTGATTTCTGATTTGATATAATTGCATGTATGATGGTACATTAATTGTAAAGTCATTGGATTAATAGTGTTCATTGATTTCAGTGTAAGCACAAAAAATTATTGACAATGTAGAACGATTTTTGTGTTATAACAATTAAACCTAATAATATTGGAGAGCAAGAGAGACTTGAGGTATGGTGTTTACTACAAGAGTTCGAGCTAAATATTTAAATGGTTTACCTATGTGTTGATTTCTGATTTGATATAATTGCATGTATGATGGTACATTACTTGTAAAGTCATTGGATTAATAGTGTTCATTGATTTCAGTGTAAGCGCAAAAAATTATAGACAATGTAGAACGATTTTTGTGTTATAATAATTAAACCTAATAATATTGGAGAGCAAGAGAGACTTGAGGTATGGTGTTTACTACAAGAGTTCGAGCTAAATATTTAAATGGTTTGTACCTATGTGTTGATTTTTGATTTGATATAATTGCATGTATGATGGTACATTACTTGTAAAGTCATTGGATTAATAGTGTTCATTGATTTCAGTGTAAGCGCAAAAAATTATTGACAATGTAGAACGATTCTTGTGTTATAATAATTAAACCTAATAATATTGGAGAGCAAGAGAGACTTGAGGTATGGTGTTTACTACAAGAGTTCGAGCTAAATATTTAAATGGTTTATGATTTATGATTTATACTTTCTTTTTAATATAATCGATACGGAAAGATGACAAAATATTAAGGGTGACAATAAGAATAGAAGTTCAAAAAATAGTTTAAGATTGATCACAAGAATTAAGAGAATGTCTCGGTCCATCATTGGTATGGCTTGTGTTGCAACCATGAAGTCTCGTCCCAACACCATAGAATGATCATCCATGTCAATGACTCTTAAGTCTATCTTTCCAAACCATGACCCTACTCTCACATGTGTGCCTTTCATGACACCAGTCACTGCTTTCATCCTCGAATTGACTGCCTTGAAAGCACTCAACTCTTTCTCGATGCTAGCCTTCCTCTTTATAAGAGATGAAGCTGCCTTTCGACTTAGGAAGCTATGGGTAGCCCCCGTGTCTATCAAATCAGAGAACTTTTTCCCATGTACGGTTGTAGACACGAATCTCAAGTCCAAGGAACTTTCATCATCATTCCTTCTCCTTGTCTTGCACCTTACTTCTGCAATCTTCTTCAACATTTCCTCTTCCAATATGTCTTTCGAACTAGCCCTTGGCTTAACAGTCCTTTTCACATATCTCTTCTCATGAAGCTCCATAGAACAATCCGATCCTGGGTCTGCTTGAATTGGTTCAAGCTCTTTCCTTTTCGAATTCTGTCTAATTACTCCAATACGACATATATTGACTCCTTCCAAATGAAGTGCACCAATCCTCATAGTGTGGTCGTATTCTTTTCCAAGTGTGCCAACACATGCATTTTCTTTCTTCAAACCAATAGGTTTCGGATCAAGAAAGTCCCTCTTGATCTTATCTTCCATGTTCTTGACTTTAGCCTGCAACGTGGTGCTTCTTTCATTCAAGTGAGCCCTTTCCATAAAGAGTTCTTGAAGTCTTTGTTCACCTTGTCGTATCTCCATGTCAAGCTTTTCAATTTCAACAGTTTGTCCAGATAGTCCATCCTTGGAATTTCTTGGGTGAAAAACCAAGTAGGTTGAACCAACTTTGGTCTAGTGCATTGGAATTCATTAAAGAATTGGTCATTGGCGCTGCTTCAAGCTAGGAGTGAGCATCATCACCAACCTACATTGAATATTTTACACTCCCTAGGGTGAATGATACTTTAAATTGATTGACAGTCTAATACTTTCGAATTTTTCCGAATGCCAAATGATCTTACAAAGTTAGTATTTATAATATCCTAGTAGGTCATTCGGTGACAACTTTTACCGGAAACTTGAAACAACTTTGGCATGTGATATTTAATTGTTAAATGTTTTTGTTGGATAGTTGAATTATAATTGGCATGGCATGTGAAGTTTTTAAAACTAGAGTTTTGGATGGTTTCAATCTACATTTTGCATGTGATATTTAATGAACTTTAAATGTTTAATGTTAAATAATGTTGCACAATATATAATCAAAAGGGTTTTAAAACTTAAAGTTTTGGATGGTTTCAACCTACATTTGCACATATGGTAAATTGAAATTATGTTACTTGTAACAAGACAATCCCCATTGATTTCATTGTATATGTTGATTTGTAATTTGATATAATTGCATGTATGATGGTACATTACTTGTAAAGTCATTGGATTAATAGTGTTCATTGATTTCAGTGTAAGCGCAAAAAATTATTGACAATGTAGAACGATTTTTGTGTTATAATAATTAAACTTAATAATATTGGAGAGCAAGAGAGATAAGGTATGGTGTTTACTACAAGAGTTCGAGCAGGTCATTCGGTGACAACTTTTACTGGAAACTTGAAACAAAGAGAATCTATCTTTGGCTAGGACATCATGTAAGATGCTTGACATAAATAGTAAAATTTTACTTAAAAGCTGAGATTCGGGCAAGTGGGGACAACCACTTGTTATCTCGTCCCTTGGAGGCTAGGCCATATGGGGACCAAATCTGACCTTACAAAATAAAGTGAAATAATTTGTACCATATGGTCAGAGAACATATACAAGAACAATTAATATACAAGAGCAATTAATTTCATTCTAGAATACACACACACACACACACACACACACACACACACACACATATATATATAACATTTTTCATCAATGCACATGTATAAAAAAAACTACTTTCAGTTGATACTAGAGCACGTGCTTGTACTCAAACAATTTGTAACATGTGCAAATCACAAATAACATAAGAAGCTCAATTTTTAGTTGAGTACTGGAAGTTCTAAAACATATTTAATCCAAAGATAATAAATTGTTGGACACTTCACTCAAAAAAGTTCTAATGGAATTCCATCCTCAATAATCCGTTCATGATCGGATTTTGACATTTTCCATTTCTTAATTTTCGATTTTTTCTTTGATTGAACTTCTATCAACTTGATGCGTGCTGCACACACCAAGTGACTATATTGACAACTTATGGAATCAGGTTCATAGTCTTCAAAGTAAACAAAGTCTCCACTTTGAAGATTTTGTTTGAAAAAATAACCTTTCAGTATAATAGACCCTCTGTCATACTGAAATCCGTGATCATTATAGTGTTGTAATAATTTTATTTTTCGTTTAGTGCAACGCATCAAATAATACTTCACATTTTCATCATTGTCAATAGGTGCAATTACAGCAAAAACATCTCCTGCACAATAAAATAACTTTAACATTTAATTATGCATATTTAAATTTATTTCTAGATCTTTAAATCATTAGAAAGTAATTCAAATGTTACCTTCTCTAACAAGATCAGAAACTCGATCACCATCGGATGATATTTTAGTTTCCTCTGATTGCATTTCTTCAAACATTGCAACAGACATTTTGCCCTTTGTATTTAGCTCTGTATGTTTCCAATCATTCACATACATTTTTTTTTCACAAACGTCATTGGATTTTGTGTTGTCTATGCAAACATCACAAAAACAAGAATATTTTCTTTTATCCAATGCAAACACATTTCTGGACAACTTTGTTTGAATTGAATGCAATTTTCGAGTCCCTTTTATTGTTTCAACGTCATTTCCAATTGATCTATCTACGTCTCCGATTCCAATATGCCATAAAAACCTTTATATGGAAAATTAGAAAAAGAATTTGTAAATATGATATCAAAATACAATTAAAAATAATCATTGCATGATAAATGTACAATGTTTAAAATTAGATTTTCAATATAAATTAAATTGAATGTACCTTCACACTTCTCTTGATGGGTTAATCTCATGGCTTAGAGCAGTTTTGCACCATTGAACAACTTCTTCAGCGTTCACAAGTCGGCGTGCAGAGTGGTTCATTTGATATCTTCGAAGTACTCGTTTTATGCATGCTCCTGCACCGTCATGTTCTCCTTTTCCATGCAGTCTCAAAGAAATTCCAACAATGTTTAATGCAGGTTTTCTTATGAAGACAACACAACCAAAAAAATGATCGTGCAGATTTGAATTGACCTACGCATCCGTCTGACCATATCCAATGTTCATTGAATGTTATTCACAATTTTTCAATGAATCATAAATTCTTCCAAAACAATGTTGTACAAAACATGTATCATGTGTACGATCGTCACTGATATAAAAGTGATATTCTTTAATGATATGTCGATTTTCACTCATGCTTTCTATATGATCGACATTTTGTTCAGCATGTATATATAGAATATGGACGAGCATGGAGACTTGGTCAAAATGATAGTATTCACTCTGAATTTCTTTTTGTGGAACAAATGTGTAGTTTTCTGCAAAATCAATCACTGACAAAATGGTCCCTGGTGGAAAAACTTCACGAGATTTTTTGAATTGCAAGTCTTTCCATCGAGCTCTATGGGAATGCTTGGTGTATTTGTAAATTTCTGCCTCAAACTTTTTCAAAAAGTCTATCAGAAAAATTTCGTCTTCTTGTAATTCGATTCTTTTAACACTATCTACACCTTGAATCGATGTACCGATATATTCATATCTCTTCCATTTCACTTTCATGTTGGACAATGATTGATCATTTATATCAATACAATATTTGTTTTGAAATTTAGTCAAATTTTCACAATCATCACATTTTTTACCACCAACACATTTCTTTTTGTAAAATAGTTCATCGCTTTCTCTTTCACATAGAATTTGAGATATGAATTCGCAGATAGTGGAAGGAGGAGGTGAATCCTTCCATAATGTTCTACCGAAATCAAGGAATGTGTCATAATATAACTCAAATTCCACATGATAACGGAAACAACAAGTGTTGCGTACGGTGATAGGTTTTACATACCATGGTTTTTGTTGAACAAAAGCACTAAGTGAAACATGAATTTGACGATTTTCTTCTTTGAACTTGTTGAATAAATCTATTTGAGTGGTTTCCAAGAGATGTTTTTCATGTTCTTCGTATTGATTTCGTGCTATTCTTCTTCGCATCACATGTCTTGCAGTCGGTGAAACACGTGAATTGTTCTTCCAATATTCATATATTATTTTTTTAACATCTTCTCCAAGTCTATCTTTGTATGGTTGCCTACAAATAGCTTTCCAACAAGCGAGTTCATCATTTACATCTATTTGCAGTCGAAATTTTCGATGTTTGTGCAAAGTTTTTCGCGAGGTTCCCAGTGCTCGTGCCATAGATGTTAGATTCAAACGATTCTCTTGAGTACTTGGTGAAACCATTGCCATTTGTATTCCTCTACGTATATTTGAAACATCTTTATCTCTAGATTTCTTAATTGACTCTATAGCACTACTCATATTTTTTATCACCTCTTCTTTCATTTTTTTATCTTTGGTTGATTTTCGAATACCCAATAGTGTCGTTGCTTCTTTTAATTTCCTTGATGATAGGAGACCTTTCAATATTTGAGCTTGAACTGTCACTTGCTCATTTTTTAAATACTTTTCAAAAATTCTATCGACACGATATTGTATAACATGGTCAGGTTTTTTATCTCCATATGTGTGAGTGTCAACATTTTCTAACGTCTCATTATCGATAGTGATTTCATCTGTACATATTCGAAAAAATAGTACATATTCAATAAATCACTAAATTAATAAATATGTCAATAAATATTAGGAAAATTTTAAATATATCAATAGATCATAATATTTACATTTACATACCCGATTCAATTTCTGCTTGAGGTTGGTTTTCTTCTTCAATATTTTGAGGAGTATCTCTGTCTGTTTACATTAAACAAAATATTTTTCAAACTAGTCCATCAAATAAAAATTAAGCTTCACATTTTACATTGGGAAAACATTAAAAATATATTAATAGATCATAATATTTACATTTACATACCTGCTTCAATTTCTGCTTGAGGTTGATTTTCTTCTTCAATATTTTGAGGAGTATCTTTGTCTGTTTACATCAAACAAAATATTTTTCAAACTAGTTCATCAAATAAAAATTAAGCTTCACATTTTACATTAGGAAAATTTTAAATATATATCAATAGATCATAATATTTACATTTACATACCTTCTTCAATTTCTGCTTGAAGTTGATTTTCCTCTTCAATATTTGAGAGGGCTTCTAACTTTCTTTTGCGATATTGTCTCGTCTCTTCTCTACGTGCCTCAGGGTCTCTTTTTCGATCATACTTTCTCGCACAAGTTCTTCGATTTCCCATGATAATAGGGTATGAAGTTCAAAAAATTTCCTTCAAAAAATTAGACAATAACTCAATTACAAAAAATATCACAAAAGATTTAATTTAAAAAAATTTTAAAAAAAATTCAGTGTAAATTTTTTGTAAAAAATACGTAATCCAATCCAAAACACACAATTTAAAAAACACAAAACACGTACATACCTCCAAGAAAAATCACGCCACCTCCAAGAAATGTCTTCCAAAAAAATTCTTTAAATCCAAAATTGTAAAATCAATTTGCTTCCAAGAAATGCTCTTAAACCCAATTATTTAAACCCAAACTTTGAAGAAAAGTTTTTGAACAAAGAAGCTCAAAATATTTATTTCAACACAAAACATGTACATACCTCCAAGAAAAATCACTCCGCCTCCAAAAAATGTCTTCCAAAAAAGTTCTTTAAACCCAAACTTTGAAGAAAAGTTTTTGAACCCAAACCAAGTTTTTGTAAAATGAGATGACTTAATAAGAAAATAAGAGTTATGAATTTTGGATGGAAAAGAAGAAAACTACATTTTTTAATTTTATTTTGGCTTAACTCCTTATAGGTTTACTCAAATTTCAAGTGTAGACACTTGTTGAACATGTTTGTTTTAATGTATCTTCAAATTATGAATGTGGGTCTTCTCAAAAGTATGCATAATGTGTACTCATTGGATGTGAAATTTAATTCTGCATCAAACGAGTGTCTACATTTGAAATTTTTGTAAACCTATAAGGAGATAAGCCAAAAATACAATTAAAAAAAGTAGTGTTTCTTCTTTTCCCACAAAAATATTTACATGTACATCTTTTTAAATTTAAAGGACTTTGATTGGTTTACATATTATGACATGGAAATTCAGTGAAAATTTCATGGACAATTTTAGGCTAAAATTTCTTCTAATGCAAGTTTTTTTGTATTGGGTAGGTTTGTTTTTCCAGGGGATCTATGATAAGTTTGAAGACAAGAAGGAAGGGATAGGTTGTTTCCCAGACTCCTCCCTCAAGTGGAAAAAGGGTTTCTTAATGGTCAGGGGATCCATCTCAACCAAGTTAGAGAAGGAAAGTGTTTTGAGGTTGTTGAGACAGAAGGGGTAGGTCATTTCCTAGACTCCTACCTCAAATTGAAAAATGATTTCTTAATGGTTAGGGGATCCATCTCAATCGAGTTAGAGAAGGAAAGTGTTTTGAGGTTATTGAGATGGAAGGGGTATGTCATTTCCAAGACTCCTCCCTCAAGTGGAAAAAGGATTTCTTAATGGTTAGGGGATCCATCTCAACCGAGTTAGAGAAGTAAAGTGTTTTGAGGTCCTAATCCGGTGAAATGGGAGAATCTAAGGAGGCCGACACAAATTGGACAACTGATGAAGGGGAAGAAGAAGGCATATCAATGCCACATTCGAAGGAAGGTTGTAGCAAAGGAGAGATAGGAGAGACACAATCCTCTATAGGCGAGGGGAGAGGAGAAAAATAGGGGTGGGAAGGAAGTAGAGAAACCCCACCTAGAGGTACCTTATATAGACAGTCATCCGGGACCAAAATAGGGGAAGAACCTTCATCATGAGACGAAAATAAATCAGAGGAGGGATCAGAGTTACTTGGAACCTTAAGCAGACAATTTTACAGATGGGTAGAGTCAAAACCTTCGCACGTGTCATCCATAGGTGGTAGAGGGTGTCTCCGAGAAGCAATTTTACAACTAGATTGTATACGAGTCAGGCATATCACAAGAAAATGCCCTGTAGAATGGAAATATAAGCATCGGTAGGGAATCCCCAAGAAATAAATGTTCAACCTGTGAGTGTATGCACCACATGAAATATCCAAGAAGGATAATAAGCCCCCTCTGAAATCAGCTTCAATAAGCACCCATGTTATCTTCTTGTCCATATGTCAAATATTCCCCTTGTCCCATAAGTAAAACTTGTTGATGGAGTTGGAAATATCAGAAATCGTCGAGGGATTCCATAACTCGAGAGGAAGAACCAATAATTTGGCTAAAATAATCTTCTGGCAAGGTGTTTCCTTGTGTGGGTTGAAACCGACTTGCCATTTATGTAGGATAATAAAACCCCTTCCTTTCACCTAGGCTAAACACAGAATGAGCTCCGCGTCTGCCAGACTAAAAAAATGAAAGAATACCCAACCATTGTGCATCGTGTTTATTCTCGACCGATATATGAATTTGGGAATCCAATAAATAGACATCCACTGATAAATTTTGTCCCCTGTCATGTGTATAAATTTCCAATGTCCAAGAAGTGCATGTAATTTCAGGTGCTCGATGCTATCCCAAAAAGACTTTGTTTTAAGAGTCAGATGTTTCGGTGTAGTAATCACTTTCAAGGCTTTCATGGATTTTCCAAAACCTATCCTGTGTGAAAAAACCCCAGAGTCTTCTATTACCTCTGTAAAATTTCCCAGGAGAGGCTCAGACCCAAATACCTGAGGATGTTTGCTACATCGGTTAAGACGTGCCCGAATTTCCGCCTTAATCGTGATGATGACGAGTACCTCACGATTAGGTGAGGTGGGAAGATGCATATTGAAACAGGCATCGTAGTACCCAAAATTTCAATGAAAACTTTTTAAAAGCAAAGAACCAGACTGTCAACAGAAAAGGAGTGAATGAGGCGTGTATGCCACCTTAGATAAAGCTCCACAAACTTCAACGGGAAAAAAATAAAAATGAAGGCCACTAAAATTTCCCCTTAGGTAGCCGACATATGGGGTAAAGAAATTACAGGATGGTACATTTAAATCCCCAAGGTGAATACAGAGGTGGTCCAACTAGAAGAGATCATAAAGGAAGCCAACAACGCGCTGAAACTAGTCTCACAGAGAAAAAAGGATAGTTGAAATAGCTGTAGAGCACAAGGTCTACACTAAAACCTAAAATTTCCACGTTGTAACTCGAAAGCTTCAATTGTATCACTGTAACTATATGGAACCTTGATGAGACGTGTATCAACTGTAATACCAGTCCTGCAGGTGAAGAATTGTAACAATTGGCTCTCATTTTGTAACAATAGGTTATTAAACTATTTTTGAAGTCCAAAGTCTTGTTGCATAAGAAAAAGAAGACGAAAATCTACCAAATATCAAAGAGAAATAAACTTTTAGAAGGTTTTACTCCTAATCTACTCCATCCATCACTGGCTCCAATGTAATAGTATCTGACTTGCTGTTAAAATAAGTCTTATGTTCACGTTCGATAACGGAGAAGTAATGCAAAAAACGAGGTTAAAACAACCCAATATATAACCTAGTCAGTTGTGGTCACTTTACCCTGCCATTCAATTAAAAAACACTCACCAAGGTTCCCAGTTAATGAAGTGTAGTGTCGTGACCCTGAGTTGGACCAGAAAAATTAACTTTGAGCTCATAGGGCCTGTAATAACATTCTTTATGTTTTGTGTACCTTCATTGGACCATTATTTTACTTAAGACTCGGTATTTCTGATTGAAACCTTTTGTGTGATGGTTTAAATTGATCCATCCATCACTGGCTCATTTTCAGTTAAAACCATGACTGTTCCTTCCATTGCCGGCTCCCCAACAACGTAGAAAACCAAAAACACTGCACTACCACATGGCCACAATCAACAGGTATAGATCGAGAGCAAGCCCTCCACACACTAGCATAAACTAGTGTAGATGAATGATGAACATAGTAAGACTACACATCCTTCCTCTTTATCAGAACCTCCATAACCACTCCCTTACTCCTTCCTCGCGGCTGGAGTTGGAACTTCTGGTGGGCACCTACCTCAACCTTCGGGAACTTTTGGTGGCTAGAGTATTGCTTGAACTTACCAAATTGTAACTTTGAAAAAAAGAAATACCTTATTGAAATGAAGAATGGATTCTCCCTCAAGATCCCTTGTCCATTCAAGAAAAATTACATCGTGATCAGATATGCAAGAAGAGAAAGGCAATGATCGCAGATTTTGTAAGCTTTCATAAAGAGATGAGTGTACAAGAAAGTGGTCTAGTCTTTTGGAAATTCCCTCTATGCCAATTCACCCATTCCTCTAGGTAGGTAAAATAGGATTAGGCACAATATATTTTAGGAGTTTGTGAGCAAATAAATCACGGAAGTACCCAACCAATGGATCTAGATTGCATTTCGGACCCAAATTTCTTGATCATCACCCATTGTGAAATTCACATCCCCTTCTAAAATGAGTGAATGAAGATCAAGGAGACCATAAGAGTCGAGTTTCTCCTAGAAGTATTTGTGATTCTGATATGGGGCATATGTGTTGAAAATATGCAGTCTGGATCTAAAATCTCGAATATGTCTGGTTAGAATTATACCCGCAATGGATTTATAAGCTTTCAGGAGGAAAAATTGCACGTGATATAAGTTTCACAAAAGCACATGATATGTTAAAGGTTTATTGAGTGAAGCCTAGTGATTGTATTGCCCAATTTAACTCATAAATAATGTGTTATCAAATATTTGTATGGCAAAGTCAAGTATTCCCATTACTCTTAAAAACACAGTGGAGTTTCGTTTTACATGAAATACCTATTTTTAGATCTAGTCCAGATTGAAAAATATTATTAGAAGGAAGGAATTTTTAGGAGGCATCTATTAAAATTTTATTTTATGTAAGTTACAATGTCTATTTTAAATCTAAATATAGTATAAGATACAACAACAAGCTGAATGTCAAGATATCTTGTCACTACTAGTTATATACCCAAGTTTCACTTCTGACTTTGGTGTCACACTCGCTTGTTTTCAGTGATGGATTTCATGATTTCAACTGCGATTGTGACACATTTAGAAGGAATACTTTAAAAATAATCCAAATTTATAGTTTTGGATTTCTAAGTATAGTCTATGTGTTCTAATGTTGGTTGTTACATATTCTCATTCTACAATACATTACACTTCTATGTGGAATACATGTTATCATGAATTTGCTATTTGGTTGAAGTATTTTGGGCATATTGTTGCAGATCCATTAACATAAATAGAATGGTCAGATGATTTAACTCGCCCCATCATTAGTGTAATTGTTTGTAATCATACATAAATCAATTGTTTCTTATCATATAGAAACCACGTCTCGATTATTGTGACATTACTCTTCTCCAAGATACTTCGTTGAATTAATGAGAATGAATCTTCCACACCACATGGGTTGAATTATGTTTGACACTAACATCTAATGCCTCTTTGGTTAGTTGTGTGATTTATGACACTAAGGTATAATCATTGTGAAATATATAACTATCTTTGCAACTTCTATTTTTGTCAAATGAATGAATATGTGTTTATGTCATTGTAAACATGGTTAGACCTAAGGCGTGATATTTCACTTTCATAAGCTATGGAATATTTCATTGAGAAAATTTAGATTAATTTGCAGTGTAAATTCCAATTGTTGACGGGTCCATAAGCCCTAGTAGTTGAACCTGCGACTCTAATACCAAGTGTAGGGACCCTCCCTATGATGCTAATTTCAATTGTATATATATATATATATATATATATATAGTAAACAACCAAACACAAATAATACCAACAAGTTATTAGATGCAGGAAATCATACTCACATTTATATTAATTGTTGTGAAACCAGCTCCAAAAATAGAAGAAAAGAGATATCAACGCCTTAGAAATAAGCCACTTTGAGGGGGCAACCTCCAATACATTACATGAATGAACAGATTCTGGATGTCTAAATATTAAAACCATCACTCCTATATAGGAGTCCATGGGGCCACAATGTAATCATAGCCGACCTAACAATAATAATGTAAGGGCACAATAATAACAATATGGGGGTTACAGGGGTACAATAATAACAATAAGGGGGGCTACACTAACATAATAAGGGGCTACACTATTAATATAGGGACTTAACATGCCCTCTCCTTCAAACAAGTGTTGTCCTCAACGCTTGATTATTTCTTGATGCTTCTGTATAAAATTCTCATCCTCCCATGTGGAATATTCTACAGGAAAGTTCTTCCAAATTTAAGACCTTTAAATTAGTGTGCAGCCAGTTCTTTTCTAAAGGCTATGAGCTTCTTTAGATATTGATATTGATCTGTCCCTTTGTTTTATTCAGATTCTTTTCAAAATTAGTTCCTCTTACAGAGAGGGGGAGAACTTGTTGTTGATGCTTGATTTGATCTTCCACTAATTTATCATCCATATTAGCTATTATTTGATCCTTCAAACCATCCAAATTAGCCTCCATTTATGCTTTTAAACCATCTATGTCATCTTCGGTTGCTCTTCGTAAGATCGAAATTTGTTGCACTTGGTACCGTAATTTTGATATCTCATACTGCAATTCTTCCTCTTCATGCGTCATAGTATAGTTTTTTGAGGGCTTAATGGGTATGGAATTATTTTTTGGATGCCTTATAGAACCCAATACTGATAAAAATTCTAAAATATTCCCTTGGAATCACTTCAAACTACTTTTTCAAACAAATTTTATGCAATTTTAAAAACCAAATACACACTTTTTTCTTGCTTTTGAGAAGCTCGATATTGAAACTGAATTATCTATGTGATTTTAGATCCTAAATAATTGAAATTTGGCCCTAAAGTAGTCCTCTGAATCTTCTTTCGAATTCCACAGGTCTGACCTGATTTGGATTCTTGAAGACAACGCTATGCCCAATATCCTACGATGCCCTACTTATAGACTAGTTCAGTAGAGTGAACTTGTACGACTTTCCATGTGTCATTGTTAGCTCCTTTGGCTCTAAAATTGATAGACAGGAAACTTCAGTCTGTGTACTTGTGGCCACTTTTTACATAATCTCAATCCGACGCTCAAAGAGAGAGTTATGACGTTTTTCCCACGGTCACCTCTTTGAGATGAAATTCTGGAGCTTGAAAAAATCCTAACTTCCACAGATCATATCTACAAAAATTTTGTGCACCAAGATCTGAAATTTTTATAGGAGGTTCCTCAGAATTTTGGTTTTTCTCTGTGAAAATTTAAGCTTCTGAAACCTCGTAGAAAACAATTTATAGCGAAAATTCTACAATGACCTATTTAGGTTAAATTCAGGAGCCTGCAAAAATACCTAACTTCCACAGATCATATCTCCGAACATATTGTGAACCAAGCTCTGAAATGTTGCAACAATGTTCCTCCCACTTTCGGATTCACACTATAAAAATTTCAGCTTTTGGACCTTCATATAAAAACAGTTATAGCGAAAATTCTGCGATGAACTGTTTAGGTTAAATTCAAGAGCCTGCAAACAGACCTAACTTCCACAGATCATATCTCTGCAAATGTTGTGAACCAAGCTCTGAAATTTTGCAATGATTTTTCTCAGGATTTCGGCTTCGCACTCTAAAAAATTTAGCTTCTGAACCTTCATAGAAAAAAAGTTATAACAAAAATTACACGATGACCTGTTTGGAGCAGCGAAACCCTAGAATCCAAAGCTTTGATACCAAATGTTGTGAAACCAGCTCCAAAAATAGAAGAAAAGAGATATCAACGCCTTATAAATAAGCCATAGGAAACCTATTTGTTACATAAATGAACAATTCTTGGATGATACAAATGAACAAAACCTCCTTCTATATATAGGAGTCCATGGGGCCACAATATAATCCTAGTGGTGCCACAATGTAATCCTAGCCGACCTAACAATAATAATGTAAGGGCACAATAATAACAATATGGGGGTTACAGGGGTACAAAAATAACAATAAGGGGGGCTAAACTAACATAATAAGGGACTACACTATTAATATAGGGACTTAACATTAATGAAATCAAAGGAAACTATCTAAGTTACTATAATACAAGTAATGATTTGATATAAGAATTTCTTTTATAAAAATCCATCCATAGTTCAAAAATTACAACTCAACATCATATCCTTTACCTTTACATTCTTATAATTATATAAAACATTAATTTGTAATAGAACCTTATGGAAACACGTGGTATTTTTCACCAAGAGTGGAGATTTGATCTTGGCTTTGTTGCTTCTTGTGCTCCCTTGTTGTTGTATATGTACATGAGTGAAGGATGTTGCGCCCGACCGAACATTTCTGACTCACCAATTGACCTCCCATCCTACTCCTTAGGTATTATTATTCCACACAGACCCCTGAGCTGAAGTGGGACTATAAAGTGGAGGAAGAATACTAGCCGATTGAGGAAAGCACTCCTAGCTCAAGAGTTCCCATATAATGACCTCCACCTCACTAAACTCACTATAGGCTTTGTAGTCAATCTCAATAGCATTATGTAATTCGTTAGGATATTTTGACACATAGGAAATAGTTAAGTATAACTTGGTCTATCGTAGAGTTAGGTAAAGTGTGTTTCTTTTCTATGTACTTTTGTAACTTATAATCCAACGGTCATGATATGTAATGATCTGACAGTTCATTCTCTCCTCAATATTACCGACTCTTAATCCATGGCTGAACACCCGATTGGTCCATGATCTCTATTTAAAGAGCATGGAGGGTCATTTTTCCGGTGGCCGTTTATGAGAGAAGCTTATGTAAATTTTCTTTCTTTATATTAATAAATTTACTAAAGTACCGCATCGGCTTAGGCCATGGACTGTGTCCCTCTTCAAGATTTTTAACTGCGTTAAATACTGGTGTACTGATCTATGATCTGTTTGTGAGCGGTGACCTTTGGTGTTTGATCTAAGGAGCTTTCCCTATAAATTCATACATGGTATTAGATTTGTTTTGAGGGTCGTATCCATCGTTGATCCAAATCCAAAGCTGGTTTGACTGCATGTGACTGTCATTTTCTAGATCTACTATTTATTACCACTTTCAGGTTAGAATAACTGCTATGTTGTGCCTGGAGCCTCTTTTCCAGTGAGAAACCATTTTCGTTTCATGCGAAAAGGTTTCCGATTGCCCAAGTTATGTCATTTCAGATCTAGAGGTATAACGTATTTTTTTGCAGTTGTATTTATTAATCCCTTTGTTTATTTTGGTTTATAGTATTTTTTTTATAACCAGATCTATACCCTCTTCTCTATGTATGCTCTTTGTTATGCGTTGTGAGCGATCTGGTAAACCAGAAACAAGAAGACAATATTTTTCTGCTACGTATGCTCTTTCCCCGCGACTTTGTGCGATCTCGGGAAATCAGAAATAGCGAGAAAAATATATAGTTTCCAGAAAGACTAACCAGAAATCTAACGTTTTGTTGTAAGGTTTGTATTTTTTCTGTTTTTTTCATGGTTGTTTTTTGCAGAAAAAAAACCACGCACAACGAAGAGGAAAACAAAAAACAAAAAAACAAAAACCCCTCCTTCCTCATTTCAAACAATTACATAATCCTTTTACTAGCTCATTTGGTGTAAAGTTCCTTTATGAGAATAAAGGTCTTGGGTCAAGTCTCTTTGTCAAACTTCGTTTTCTAAAAAAAAATTTGTCAAGTCACTTTTTCTTAAAAAAAAATTTAAAGCACATGTAAAAGTAACATTGTAAAAGAGACTCATTTATTTATAAAAGTGGGTCACATAAAGTAGTATTTTTTTAAAAGTGAGCTTATTATATTAAGTTTGGAAAGGGAAGGGGGGGGTGGGGGGGGTGGGGGGAGATTTCTTTTTTTAAGTACAACTTCATCAACAACTTTTCACGTAACTACTCAGCATCTACTACAAACATTTTCAAAAAGGCATAAATTCTTCATCCGGAAGCCATTTTTAGAGCTGTTTTTTTTAACCAGACTAATTTTTCGAGATATTTCCATTGGAGTAGTTAGTTTCAACCTTTTCAACATCATTTTTCAAAAATGGAAGTGCATATATGGTTATTCTTAACAACACCAATTATTTCCAATGGTTATCCTACATGATAGACTTACTTAGAAGTAAAGGACTTTATAGAATAGCCTTAGGACAAGAATCTAAACCTACCAATGCAGATAAAACGTCTAAATGGGAAAATAAACAAGATCAAGCATGAGGGTTGATAGGAAAGTCCATTGCTCAAGATCTTAGATTTCATATCCAAGAAATTGACTCCCCTGTTGAAGCTATGAAAAAACTAAATATTGTTTTTGGCATTAAAAATGAAATCAAATCCCACCAGCTTGAAAATGAGTTGCTTACTTTGGACCCCAATAATTTCCCCTCCATTGAAGAATTTTTCGTCCAAATTCAGGACACTTAGACTTATTTTAGAAGGTTGTAAATTCAAAAAGGAAGATGGTAGTATTATAAATTCCATTCTTGTTAAGCTAGGCCCTACATACTCTGTATTTGTTTCCACATTCCATTCCACTATAGAAGCCCTCATTTCTCAAGGAACAACTTACAAGTCCCCCTATTTTGATGTATTTTATGATTCTTTGATAAGAGAAAAAGAAAAACTCTTATACCTTGGTCTTATTAACACTGGAAACCCTTCTAAGAAAGCCTTAGTAGCCCAACAACAACCATATCCAAAGAATCCTAAGAAGCAACATCCTAAAAAGAATGGTCCTAAACCAAACAAGGGTCTTAAGAAATTTCAACTGCAAACTAAAAACGAAACTCAACAAACTGATAAGGCAAATAAAAAAAAAGGGAAGAAGACATATATACATTGCAAATTTTGTAGTCGTGATGGCCACGTAGATTCAAAATGTTTTAATAAGATGGAAGCCTTCTAAAGTAACAATGAAGAAGCACATTATCGATTTGGAGAACTCTTCAACTTCATCTTTGGGAATGACACTTTCTGCTTTTGGTTATTGATGAGCTCCATCATTAGACATATTTGGAGGGGTTAATAGTCACCTTTTTTCCTTCTTAGATCTCTTTTTCTTGCATTTTTATTATTATTTGGTTTTATGATGCTAGTATAGGTGGTGATTAAGGCTAACATACTCTGAGTGCCTAATATAAGGTTGAGTGCAGAAAATCATGAATTATTAATCCTTTTTATAAGGATTTTATCATAAAGACTCGGAGGAGAAAACAAAGAGGAATTATAGGAGGATTGTCCACCCTAGATTCGCTCCATAAATTCAAACTCCAAAGGCAGCCAAAGGATCCCAAGGATTCTCTCCAGCAATTCAAATTCCAAAGGCAACCAAGAAACTCAAAGAGGAGTGTACTTAATCATTGTTTACTGGGAGTTAAGAGGACTCAATCACCATTTTCTAGGGAGTTGTTGGTTACTAACCTGTAGAATCAATAGAGCAGAGCTAGAGCTAGGAAAATTTAGTCCATTCTAGTCTCGATTCCATTCAGAACTATTGTTGTGAGCTATTGAGCTTTTTGTTTTATTCAAGGATCAAAATTTCAGAGACATATGCAGTTATTCTTTTATGAAATGAGAAGACTGGTTTCATTCGACTGATTTAAGTTTTAGAGGGCTAGGCTCATGGGTTAGGGCTCAATCCATTGGCCTCAGCTTCTCTGTTGTTAATATCTTTTTCATTATGCCATTTAGCTAGTTTTTCTCCTACCATTTAAGTTAGATCTACTTCTGAGAAGTTTCATTACTGTTTATTTTTTGTATTGTTGTAGTTTTAATTGCTTCTGCATAGTAAAATAGAGGGAAAAATCCAAAAAATGTGGTCAAGTCTCCCCCCCTCATCTCTGTCAATAGAGTTCGAGTAGGGTAGACCTTCCCACAGGCCAAAATTTCTTTCTATTTGAAGTTTTGGGAAGAAATTGTATTACCAAGTCCAAGCCTCTCTTTCACTGTTTCATCATGCATTTCTGCCTGTTTCCCATGCATGAATCCACAGGTGTGCTTCACTTTTGAGCACTACTCTTACGCCTTCATTCCCCTCCTTTCCTTCTCACCTTAACAGTGCACTTACCTTCTTTTTTTCCGAACGCACTTAAGCCCTCCAACCTTATTTCTTTGTTCTCTCAGTTCACGACCTCCTTACCCCTTTTATGCAAAAAAATGTGAAAAACCATTCAAAACCACCAAAACCTGACCTCCGCCTTTTCTCCTTGAGTCTCCCGCCACCATACATCGCACTGTGCAAATCAAAACATTTACCTTTTACCCTTAACACTTACCACCCGTTCTTTGCGATTCTGATCTTGCGAAATCGCACTTCGCACCATTTAGTGTTTACCTTTTAACAATTACCGCTCATTCTTGCGATTGTGATATCGCGACATCACATATCACAAATCACAAATTTTCCCTTTTTATTTTCACCACCACATCATCCCCATCGTAAATCGCATCCCACAGAACTTACCACATCACAGATTGCAACCCGCAACCTTTATCGCATCGCAATCCGCACTTCGCACAATTTAGTTCATTCCTTTAAGTCATTACCGCTATCCATTTAAACTTGCGATATTGCGATTTGCAACCCGCCATGTCACTCATCGAACTTCTCACTTCACATAATTTAGTTTATTCTGATAAGTCCTTATTGCTATCCGTTTAAACATGCGAAGTTACAATTGCGACGTCGCACATCACAACTTTTGTCCTCCATCGCACTCCACCATCACACTTTTGAGTTTTGTTCGATCCAAATTAATTTATCACATTATTATAAGGTTTTATAAGGTTTTAACCTTTGTTTTCCATTTCTAAGCCTTGTCTAATGCGCTACGCCCTCAATTTTCCGCTTTAGCCCTTTTCTTCCCTCCAAGCTGTAAATCAACCCCTTTTCAAGTAAAATTAATTCATGGATAGTTTAGTGGCATGGATAGAAGCATGTTAGATAGACTATAGAATAAGTAGAGTGCATCTAGCCAATTTTCTAAGTTAAGTGTGGTTTAGAATTAGTTTCCTTTCTGCCATTTATTTTCAGCAAGTTAAATTAGTTCCCTTCCTGTCATTTCCTTTCTACAAATTAAATTAGTTTCATTCTTGTCATTTCTTTTCAGCAATTTACTTTTCAGTTCTTATCATAGTTTAAGAAATAGCACCCTTTTGTAAAGAAAAAGATGATGACATGAACAAAGTGCATCTGTTGTGCAAATAGCATTGTCACCTCGTTTGTACAAACCTCGGGTTGATAAAGTAAAGTAGGGCAACCCCTGGGAGTTTTTGCACTCTTGGTGCAATACCAAGGCTCGCCACTTTTTGGTGTTGTTGTCAGGGAGGTGTCTAGTAGATGTTTTGATTTTGTTTTTAGCATTATTTTCTGATTTCTTTTCTTTTCATGTCATTTCCAAAATATTAAAAATATACAAAAATATTTGATTTTCATGCCTCGTAGGACTAGGAATACTAAAATAAAAACCTTACCTAAAACCCCCACATCACCTCCTGGCCACCCTTCACTCAGATTGAACCCCCTCTAGGAGAGCCTTCTGAATATTTTGAGGATCTTATTGGGGAAGAAGAAGAAGACCTTGTTTCAACTGAGGGACCTACTTCACCTATCTGAACCATGGCTGGGACCCAGAGAGCCTTTCCCATAAGAGAGGCAGATGCAGAAACCAAGATGAAAACAATTAGCCCCTCAGCTCTTCCACACTTTCATGGACTTACCTCTGAGGACCCTGACACATTCATGTTTGAATTTGTTGTTGTTTGTAGGACTTATGACTACACCTCTGATGATCAGAAGTTGAAGCTATTCCCATCCACCCTTAAAGAAGCAACCTTGTGCTGGTTCATGGGTCTGCCTGGGGATAACATCACTACCTGGGCACAGATGGAAGAGACCTTCAGCAACAATTACAAAGACTACTGTAGGTCTGAGGAAGCTAAGGATGAGATATTTAGGATGACTCTAGGGCTTGATGAATCCCTAGAGGATTATCAAGAGAGGTTTCAATTGAACTATAAGAGAGCCAATTGTACTCTTGTTCTTGACTCACTTAAACTTGTACTTGTTTGAGGGATCAGTGAAGAGATGATAGAAACCTTGAATATTTTATCAGGAGGAGATATCTACCAACAACCCTATGAAAAAATCGAAATTGTCTTCCAGAACCATTCTAGGGCATTTTGGAAGAAGGGAAGAGCTAGCCAAAGTACATCTAATACCCCTTCCTCTTCCACCTTCATAAAACATGAGATTAGAAACATGCTAGAGGACTTCAAGAGTGACATGTTGCACACCTTTTCTTTGCAAATGGACACAATGAAGGTCAAAAGGAAGCAAGAGGAAGCAGAGAGAGCCCTGGATATATTTTGTCCTAGATGTACCAGGAAGCACCCAAGAAATGAATGTCCACTGAATGCCATAGAGGTTTTCTTAGTCTTTGAAGAGAATCATGCCATAGACAAGTGTCCCTCCTTACTTGGCTTAAAGTTGTATATCAAGGTGGGGAAACAATGCCAAAGAAACTCAGTTTCATTAACCAGAGAAGGCATCAAGGCCCTTGGTCATATCAACAAGGTATGCACGGGGCACCTTACTCTTACTATTACAACAATCAGAGTGCACCCATGCAACCTTGGTACACCCCCACTCCTCCATCCTGGTCTACACCTCCTACTTGGCCTTCCAACCCTTCATATCATCCTTAGTCAGTAAAACAATCATTTCAATAGTATGCTCCACAACGACCTCAGTGGAACAATCCCTCCCAAGAGTGGAGGCCTAAAAAAAATCAACTACCTGCTCTAATGCCTCCACCCCAACCTCAAACTTAGCTTACTCATGTTGCTCCACCTAGGCTACCTATACCTGCACAACCCAATCCGAACCCAAACAATAGACAGGCACAACAGGCTCCCAGTGGAGAACCATCCCATCCAGCTTATGTTGTGGAGATACATGAGGTTAATTTCAGGTCGAGAAGAGTACTCCCAGAAAACCATCCCCCATATCCACCTATAGAGGTTGAGGAGGAAAAGGAAGAAGATAACACTTAGATCCAACAACCTCATTTTCTCGAGTGCTTGATCCACCCTAGTTAGCACACCCTAGAGGAGACTTAACTCCTGGGAGAATTGGAAAATTTGTGTGTAAATTTACCACTTCTCTGGGTCATTAAGGATGACCCTATCTACAATAATCTCATCAAAGCAAAGTGCTTCAAGAAAATTGTAAGGAGGAAGAGATATACCCCCACCACCAATGTGGTAGGAAAACTGTCTAAATTGATGTTGGGGAAGGTGATATTTCCAAAATACCTAGACCCTGGTAGTCTAGTTGTTGATGTACATATAGATGGTGTCATTGTCCCCAACACTCTGATTGATTTAGGGCTTACCATAAATATCATGACCAAGGAAACTATGTTGAAACTTAATCTCCAAGGGACTTTGACGAAAACCACAATAGTTCTGCAACTTGTGGATCAGTCCACAGTAACTCCAGAAGGAATTGTTGAGGATGTTATGGATACCATTGACTCTTGGGAGTATCCTACAGATTTCCTGGTCCTGCATCCAGAAACCAAGTTGAATGGTTATCCTCTCATCTTAGGGAGACATTGGTTAGCCACTACAGATGCTTATATTAGTTGTCGGGCCGGAAACATGACTATAAAAAATGGGTCTTTTTCTAAATAGCTAGTGTTATATCCTCCCGCCCAGCCTTCCATTGATCATGATCTTCCTATATGGTTGGAGGATGAAGAAGATGAGTTATATAACACTACCCCTATGTGTACCATAGATGCTATTCTTAGAGGGGTGCAACTTGATGAAGATGAACTCATCGACCATGCCATTCAAAACCAATCCTCCACTAACACTCCTCTTGAAACCTTAGTCAAAGAGTCTGAAAACCAACCTGGGATGGAAGTGCACTCAGTTGATACAACCTATGAAACCACCAAGGCTATTGATTTTGGCCCATCCAGATCTCTGAAAATCAACCCAAACCTCTCAAATGAAGAATAGAAGCAACTATGCCAACTTTTGAAATAAATCCTTGAAGCATTTGCTTGGGAATACAAGGAAATAAAGGGGTGCATCCTTCAGTATGCAGGCATCACATTTACATCAAAGAAGGATGAAAGCCTATGAGACAACCCCAAAGAAGGATGACCCCGACTCTGAAGGACATAGTCAAAGAAGAGTTGCAGAAACTATTGGATGCAAGGTTCATATTTCCTATATCCGACAGTGAGAGGGTATCTCCTCTTGTCCTAGTCCCAAAGAAGAATGGGAAGTGGAGAATTTGTGTTGCTTATCGAGAACTTAACAAAGCCACCAAGAAAGACCATTTCCCTTTGCCCTTTATATACCAAGTCTTGGATGGCCTTGTAGGGAAGAAGTTATTTTCCTTCTTAGATGGGTTTAGTGGGTACAATCAGATTCAAATAAGCCCTGAATACCAGGATAAGACTACTTTCACCTACCCTTGGGGTACCTTTTTTTATAGAGTCCTACCCTTTGGGTTATGCAATGCCCTGACCACCTTCCAAAGGGTTATCCTGAGCATCTTTTCTGACTTATTCCATCACTCTGTCAAAATCTACATGGATGATTTCACATTATATGGGGATGACTTCTAGGAATCTCTCTCCAATTTGGGTAAAGTACTAAGAAGGTGCATTGATATGAATCTCTCCTTGAGCCTAGAAAAGTGTGAATTCCTAAAGAAAGCAGGAGTTGTATTAGGACACTCCATATCTCAAGCAGGAATACAAGTAGACCCGAAAAAAATCACTATCATTAAAAGGGTACCTGCTCCTCAAAATCAGAAAGATGTCAAGAGTTTCTTAGGCTTAGCTGGTTACTATAGAAGGTTCATCAAAGATTTCAGCAAGATGGCTTTGCCATTATTTGGGTTATTGGCCAATGATTTTGAGTTTATTTGGTATGGCCCTTGTTAAGAGGCTTTTGAGCTCATTAAGAAATAGTTGACTACTGCCCCCATCCTCCGAGGTCCAAATTGGACTCTCCCTTTCCACATCCACACTGATGCATCCAAAAAATATATAGGGGAAGCATTATGTCAGTTAGAGGGAAAAATACCTTATGCCATTTATTTCATCAACAATAATTTTTCAAAGGACGAGTTGAATTATACTGTTACTGAGAAGGATATGTTAGACATTGCCCATGCATTGAACAAATTCAAGAATTATGTCACTAGATATCAGACCTTTTTCCACATTGACCATGCATCCATCAAGTATTTAATGAACGAACCAGATGTAAATGCTAGGATAATTAGATGGTTGTTACTTTTGTAGCAATTTGATTTGACTATTGTTGATAAATTTGGAAAGGAAAATGTTGTTGCAGATTTTTTTTTCCAGGCTAGTTCTCCCTGCAAGTGAAGAAGGAATGGCAGATGAATAGCTGCTAGATGAACACCTATTTTCCATATCAGCACTCTCACCATGGTTTTTTGATATATACAACTACTTGGTTTCTGGAAAAGTCCCTCCTTATATTTAATTCAGGGAGAGGAGCAGAATCATCAGAAAAAGCGCCCCTTTCACATGGATTGGGGGAAATCTTTTCAAACTAGGCCCTGATCAAATCCTAAGGAGATGTGTGAGGGAGGAAGAAGCTTTTTATATCCTCTTTGAATGTCATGGCAACCCGTGTGGAGGCCACTTTGCTACAAAGAGAACTGCTTACAAATTTTTGTAGGAAGGATACTATTGGCCTACCCTTCACCAAGATTCCGGATGATACACTAGCAGGTGTGACTAGTGCCAAAGGATGGGGAAACCCACACAAAGGGATGAAATTCATTTACACCCTCAGGTGGCTCTTGAGCCATTTGATAAGTGGGGCAGAATTTCTGAGGGAGAATGCATTTTACAAATTTGGATATCCCAGAGAAATAGTCATTGATCAAGGATCACAGTTCACCTCTCACCTCATTGAGAATTTTTTGAGGAAGCACAAGATTAAGCATATAAATTCTACTGCATATCACCCTCAGTCGAATGGCCAATTAGAAGTAACTAACAGAGCTTTAGAGAGAATCCTCACCAAGGTTGTGAGCAGCAACAGAAAAGATTTGACAGACAAATTAGTAGAAGCTACTTGGGCCTACAACACTACTTGGAAGACAACAACATGATTCACTCCTTATGAACTAGTCTATGGTAAGAAATCTCTACTTTCAATTGAGTTTGAATTCAATACTTTAATAATGGCAGCTGAATTAAATCTAGATATATCAAATACCCAAAAAGAGAGGTTGCTGCAACTAAATGGATTGGATGAGTTCAGAATGAAATCACTTCTTCACACAGAGGTAGTTCAGCTACAAAGGAAGGTGTGGCATGACAAGAACATCAAAGAAAATACCTTCCAAGAAGGAGATTGGGCATTTTTGTATGATTCAAGGTTTAAATATTTTAAAGGCAAGTTGTTGACAAGATGGTTAGGACCTTACACATTGGAAAAATGTTTTGATAATGGTGTAGTTTAGATCAGAACCATAGATGAGGAAGGAATCCCCTTTCTTATCAATGGTCACAGAATTAAAATTTACAAGAAGACTTTGTCAAAGGCAAAGTTCATAAATTCAATAAGCAGGGAGGTGTATGTTATGGGAAACTCCCTAGTTTCCCACATACACAAAAAAAAAAACTTGTGGGTCGAAAACCTTTATGGAGGCAGCTCACTTGCTCAAACAAAAAAGAGAATAAAGATCCATGGGTGAAAATATTTTTGAGGTGCCCAAGGCAAGTTTTTGGGTTGAAAACCTCCATGGAGGCAGCCCACTTTCTTTCAAAAAGAAAAAGAAAAAAATAACAAAAACAAAAAATACATTTGCATCTCTATGTTTTCTGTGTTTTTTGTTTTGCAGGTTGTTTATGGTTTCTGGAAACATAGGGAAGCATTCATCTTCTTTTCCCCTCTTTTATCTTACCATCCATCCCATCATTCACTCCATTCATCTTCATAACTTCTTCCATCACCTCCATACACCACACTCCTCCATTCGTGAGCATAATGTAGCAAGGGCAGCAACACACAAACAAATTGCTACAAACATCAGGAAGTTACTTCAAAAAAAAAAAACAAAGTTTTTCATGGACTGCCAAGAAGAACAAAAAGGAAAGATGCATAACAGACTCCAGGAGAACAAGAATGCCACCCATGGCATCTCAAGAACCTAAGCAACATACACAGCAGAGAGAAACAACAAGCAAATATTAGCAGCTCACTCAAGAAGCTACTCATTTAGGAAGTTGCTCATTCATGAAGCTTCTCATTCAGCAAGCTGCTCATTCAGCAAGTTGCTCATTCAGAGTGCATGAATATAGTGAGGAATGTAGCATCTAAAAGGCTTGTCTCCAACCTCTAGCTCCAGCAACTGCCTTGGAAACAACAGGTAAACTCAGGTATAGCTTATCACCCCTTGATACACATCCATAATAGTAAAAAATAATTAATTTGTAGACTTAGAGTTTAAGGGGAAGAAAGGTGGCCAATTAACTCGGCCACCACCATGAGGAATGACTAAAAAGAACTGGAAGTACACGCCACCTGGGCATGCAAAAGAAAAGAGTTTAAATCAGGGGAGTAGAGGAGAACGAGGGGAGGAAACACACAGTCCATCATGAACTAACAAGAGAAGGAAACAATTGTCTACAACAGAACTAGAGCTGAGTCGAGTTACATAAGCACTCCAAAATTAGTCGTTCTATCTAATAAAAGGAGATGTCGTCTCATCCAAACCAGTAGATTGAAAATATTTAAAGGAAGAGAGACCGACAAAAGTACGTAGCACTTAAAGAAGAAGAGGTAAAACCAAAAACAACAAGAAGAACCAGAAGAAGAAGAGGATGAACCAGTAAAAACAAGAAGAACCAGAAAAAGAAGAGGGAGAGACAAAGGGCCAAAGAAAAACAGAAGAGATGGCCATCGAAGTCATAGAAATAGTAGGAAGTGGGCGAGAAACAGACTCACAACAAAGTACCACATCCCCTCAATAAAAAAAGAGAGTTGCCACCATAGATCCTCTGAGAGAAAAGAGAAAAAGGTAGACCTCAAAGTATTCTAGAGCTGACAAGAATCAAAGAGAGCAAGAAACGTTTCCCACAAGCCTGATTATCATTGAAGAATCACCAAGGGGGGAGGAAGGAACCGAAGAGATAATTCTGAAGGAGTAGCTGAAGAAGGCACAGGAAGAGAATGTAGTACTAAAGGAGCAGTTGTAGCAAAAAGAGGAGAAAGTAGCCACCATGGCAGACTTATGCATAGAATCCCTTCAGCACGGATTCCCCTCTGACTCATATGTTGTGTACCTAAAAGAACAATGGATTCTATTTCAAATAAAAAATCTATCCTCCCATGGGTCACTACCTTTCCAATATTGCAGGAAATTCATGAAATTCTACAAGCAAGCTAACATGTTTGATCAGGAAAAGATGGCAGAGTCTTATGTGCATAACTTTGTGCTGAAAAATCTGGATATTTGGGACCCCAATCCTTCAATAGGGGATATGTAGTTAATGTCTCTAGCATCTTGGATGGTGAATGAAGACACTAGAGAAAAATAGATATGGAAGGTCATGGGAATAAGAAATAGATAACCCTCATATCTCAGACCAAAATTGTTCAGCCCAAGAGGAGTCATCCTTAACCATCCAGAGATTGAAAGGGACCCCACACTGGTTGACAACTACCTTCAGACTCAAAACCAGGTGATAGGCCACTTTGATGATGTTTCTAGGTAGATAGAGGAGGAGTGCATTATGGCCAGCCAGAGGAGATGGAATAGCCTCCCTCATAGCCTCAAGAATAGGGAGTGCCATATTGTCAAAAGACTAAGGGGTGCATTGGAAAGGGCACCATTATACAAGAGGGCCATGCAGGCCAAAAATATTTGTTGATTGGGACTAAAGCTCATCACACCTTTGCTATTGGGGATGACTGATGAAGAGGACACAGATTTACAAGATAAATAATGGGAGAGTGCAGAAAAGAATAATGGTTTTTACCCCTTGGGGAAACTCCCACACTTATTCCTCAGGAAATCAGGGTTTGTCAGAGCCTTAAAGGAAATGCAAGAGGAGGATTAGTTTCTCAGAGGATGAGAAACCATTTAGTAGGGGGGTGATGATGAGCTCCATCATTAGACATATTTGGATGGATTGATAGTCACCTTTTTTACTTCTTAGATCTATTTTTCTTTCATTTTTATTATTATTTTGTTTTATGATGCTATTATTTGTGGTGATTAAGGCTAACATACTATGAGTGCCTAATATAAGGTTGAGGGCAGAAAATCATGAATCATTACTCCTTTTCATAAGGATTTTATCATAAAGACTCGGAGGAGATAGAAAATAGGAATTATAGAAGGATTTTCCACCCTAGATTCTCTCCAGCAATTCAAACTCCAAAGGTAGCCAAAGGATCCCAAGAATTCTCTCCAGCAATTCGAATTCTAGAGGTAGCCAAGCAACTCAAAGAGGAGTTTACTCAATCTTTGTTTATTAGGAGTCAAGAGGACTCAATCACCATTTTATAGGGAGTTGTTGGTAGTGTTGGATGGATAATTCGTTCTTGCTAACAAGACAGACCTCCCAAGTGTCCTACGGATAGCTAGCAATAAACAGACAAACAAAAACTGTTTTCTCTAGATAATATTTGATTCAGAATTAGCTATAACAGGGGTTTTGAAGACCTACCTGTAGTCCAACACTGTTCGTAATGATCTTCTTTCCAGTTGCTTGAAAGAGTCGTCTTCAAAGATATGCAATCACAAACATGGAAAAAATCAATAGCACCTGCATAGTATAAACTAATTCACAAATCATATATCTATCAAGATGATCAAGGAATTCAAGAAACAAGCTAATTAATTAAATAACTCATTGATAAAACATGATAAACAAGCTACTTAATTAAAGAACTCATTGAGAAAACGGGATTCATTCGTATTAGCTTTGATGAAGAAAAATCCTTACAACCGTGTTCGCCTTGATGTCGTACAGGTCTTCCTGGGGTCCGGAACAGGCGTTTCCTCTACTCTGACAAGCTTTGCACTCTCTCAGATAAAATGCACATGGGTGTGTAATCATTCCCACATAATGATCAGTTAAGAGAGTCTGAGTTTCTACAACATTTCTCCTCAAGAATTCTCAAAGTCTAACTCAAAAATTCTCCAAGTCTCCCCTTTTGAGGCTACACTATGGCTTCAATTTATAGGAAAAGAGAAGAGGTTGCAGCTCCACATAAGAGCAGATAGAATCCTCTTTTGAAGGGATTGAGCTCCATAAACCAAGGGGTAGGCTCCCATAATGGAGGAATGAATTTACATGATAGGAGCGAACCCTCGACTGGATAATTGCTTCCGGAAGCTTCCAGATTTGACTGTTGGGCTTCTAAATATTACTTTTCACCTTCATTTTACCTTTTACAGGGGTCCGCACCTTTAATGAAGAAAAAGTGCGTTTAGCTCCGCATGATTTAGAAAAAATAGGTGCGGCACTGCAGGTAATGCTAAGAGAAAGTGCGGTACAAGTGTTTTTAAGACTTTTATGAGCTTTTCTCTCAATTTAAAGGCTTGATTTTAGGAACTTTGATGTTGTAGACTTTAAGGGAGTAATATATGAGTAATGATGAACCCATATAAACACTAAAACGTCATGGTGACAAATTTCAGTGTAACAAATTTCCCCCTAAAGTGTGAAGTCTGAGAGTATTCGGAGAGTGATGTGCTTTATCATTTCAAGGATTAGCCAGTGGACACTCCATTCGAAATCCTGTAAAAACATTCAATGCAAAACATATATATATATATATATATATATATCATCACTGAGGTAGGCATTCCCATACTCAGATAAAAAACTAACTAAACTTGTTCTAATACAGAAATGATTTTAATATTACATAAATATTGTAGAAATAAAATGGATGCAATCATCTGTAATGAATAGTCTACTGCATAATGAATAATAAAACTCCTCGCAGCCTGGATGGTGGAAACTAGATCCAGGGTCTTGATTTCTGCTTCCCGAACTAGTACGATTCTATCCATGCGATTAAATGTGTTGAAGTCGAACATGGTAGAACCCACTTGATTACCAGTCAATGATGTGAAATTTTATCAAGTGTGAGACAAACCACCAATAATGACAATGGCTCTCAAAGTACTCAGTACAATCCATGAAATGTGAATAAGTGATCTGAAGTCGAAAATTTCACGGAATCGTTCGATCGAAGGTCAATGATGCAATCTGTCTTCGAAGGCGAGAAAACTGCCATTAAGACATGTAGATTCCACGGTACTGACGGATTCTAGATCAAATTCCTAGATGATGAGTTGTCGTCGATAGAAAGTGATTTGTCGTAAGCAAGCTCATGACACGAAACCATAGATCAAGTTTTGAAGAAATTTTTTGCAAGGACTCACTCAGGGATGGTCAACGCGAATGGAGACAAATATTTGAAGATGAATGGTTTGTTTGACTGTCCTCTTGAACACATAAAGACACTGCAGATGGTTTGGTAAAAATTTCCCTAAGCTAATACCCAGAAACCGGCTGAAGACCTTCAATGTGGTTTGATTAACTGATAGGCAAAGGATTTTCCCAGCCCAGGTAGAAGTGTGACAAAAAGTGTCGTGTTCAAGAGTGGTATACTACTTTTAAATCAAAGTGTAACAAATGGATTCGTTTTCTCTCTTTTTCCCCCACCATTTCTGGCAAGTACCTCTTTATTTTTGACAAGCTTGAGGAGGATAACATTTGCTTGTTTATAAGCTCATCCTTCGGATGAGTCCAACTTAGTTTAAAATCGAACCCTACGAAGGAGTGGTCTGTTCCTGTTTGTAATCGACAAGTCCTTTACTGTTAAATTTTAACGAGTCCAGTATAGGAGAAACTCAGTGTTTTTCATTTTTAGGGAGTCAGAAGAAAAAACTTAAGAAAACTCCATGGGTGTTCTTTTTCGTAATTTTAGTCTCTCGAGCCCGAAAAAGGATAAAATAATGCAGGAGAGAACTCTATTGACCATGATTAGTCCACGTATGCCATTTTCGTAAATAGTCCATTTCAGTCAGGAAAAGGGGTAAACTTATACTGAAGGGACGACTGTTCATTTCCTTTAATGAGTTCGAATAGTCAAGTACTTGGCAATATTTTCATATTTAGAGAGTCTGAAAAGGGCTAAAAAGAGGACTCCATGGTTTCACTTTTTCGTAAATTTTTAAGAGCCCGAAAAAGTGATAAAAGTATACTCTTCTGGCCGACTTTCAATTTAATTTATGAGCAGGAAAATACGGAAAGAACTTGAAATTTTCATGTGTTTTACAAGAATGAAAGATAGCAAAATAATCTCTGGATTTTCATGAGTTTAACGAGTCTTGAAAATAATAACTGAAATCGACTCAATATAGGTTTTTCATTTTTACAAAAGCTTGAAACAGAGAAAAACTTTGCTTCAGATAGGTTTTTTTCATTTTTACACAAGATTGAAACAGAGAAAAATGTGCTTGAGAGTGGTTTCATTTTTACACAAGCTTGAAACGTAGGAAAACTATTCTTAAGAGTGGTTTCATTTTTACACAAGCTTGAAACGTAGGAAAACTATGCTTCAGAATGGTTTTTTAATTCCCCCCAAGCGTAACTTGCTAGAGCACATGCCCCCAAAGCTTCACTGAATTCAACTAAGTAGACTACTGGTTACTAATAGCTGAATGGAATGAAGGTTCATTTACGAGATCAGATGAAAGACTTGACTTTGACTAGGAGAGGATTTGTTTCATTTTTTAATGAGCTTGACACAGGAAAAAAACTATGCTCATGGAAAATTGTTTCATTTTTTAACGAGCTTGACACAAGAAAAGGAACTATGCTCAAAGAAATGTTTCATTTTTTAACGAGGTTGACATAGTAAAAGGAACTATCCTCATAGCTGATTCATTTTTTAACGAGGTTGGCTCAGTAACAGGAACCATCCTCATAGCTGGTTCATTTTTTAACGAGGTTGACTCAGTAAAAGGAATTCTCCTCATGCCTGATTCATTTTTTAACGAGGTTGACACAGTAAAAGAACTGTCCTCATGGTATCTGTTTCATTTTTTAACGAGGTTGACAAAGTAAAAGGAACTTTCCTCTTTAATCACTGATTCATTTTTTAACGAGGTTGACACAGTAAAAGGAACTATCTTCGCGGGGTCTCTTGTCATGGCTTCCAACTGGAAGAAACACATGTCAAGGGACGCACCTCGATCATGGCTTCCAAGAGGTCTTCATCAGATGGAAGAACAGTTCTCTGAAAGGAACACATGTCAAGGGACTCAAAAGGGATAGGAACATCATGTTCAAATAATCCCATAGGGTTTGCCATGTTAATTATCGCATATAATTCAAAGGAAGTCGAGCAAACAGTGAGAGGCTCGCTTGCATTAGTAACTGAAAACATGGGACTGGTTGCCACATAATTAACCCATGGTGGGGTAGATACCACTTCAATATAAGGAACATTTAGGGATGTTGGATTATTGGTAGTCGAATCAAGACTAGTGAATGAAAGTTGGTCAACAGTCACAATGTTTCCATTGTGAGGGAAAGACATCACATGAAAGAGAGTCGATACAACAACTTTCATTGCATAGACATAGTCTCTCCCAAGGAGTAAGTTGAAATCCAAGGGGCCTCGAACTAACATAAGATCAATACAGACAGTTTTACATTCCAAAGTAATAGAAAAATTAGGAAGGATCCCTAAAGGTTCATTAATGGTTTTGTTAAAAGCTTTCAGATTCTGCATAACAAGAACAAGCTGAGGGAAACCCAAAGCTTCCAAGAAGTTGAGGATAAAATAATAACAGAAGCACCTTCATTTACATGTGTGCAACATACATTCTTACGACAAGCCTGCACAATTATTTGGAAAGGGATAGAGGAAGGAAGATGAGGTTCTGTCAGTCTATTCCAATCAAAGGAAAAGACCTTTGTACTTGGAGGGGGTTCTGTAGGAACAGGTGAAATTCCGCCCCCTGGTGTAGAAGAATCTGATGTAACAAGAAGAACCTGAGCGATATGAATTTCACTCTCTACAGGGAGAGTGGGATCGACCAAATGTGAAATCGAATCGACCACTTGATTGTTGGGTGTGTGTTATATTCTTTCCACGACTAGCCCCACGTGTTGTATGTTGCGTCGGGTGCAGCAGGGGGGTCACAGGGGGGGCGACCGCACCCCTTGTTGGGGTCTGGGGCAGTGCCCCGACGAAATTTTTTTGGTGTGCAGTCCCACTCATAGGTGGACCCACCCATGTTTTGTGCATGAGTTTGCACATGGTTTTTTGGGGTACGATGGTTTTCGACCCCTAGTATTTTGTAGATCCAGTCAAGGGAACTACGGTTATGTATGCTTCAGAATGTATATATGTGTGTTGTAACACTAAAAGGAATATAATGAAAAATCAAGCTGGTCGTCCCGATTTGGGATCCAGGGGAAAATCTATGTGTTTATTTGTTTTATGTTTTATGCTTTCGCTATTGTTTATTTTCTGTTATAAGATTCGTGTGTAGATAATTTATGTTCAGGGTTAAAACCTGCATTTGGTATCAGAGTTGTTTCGGCTTCAAGGGGATGCCTTTGCTGCTGAGGGTTTTTTTCTCGGGCCTGAGGTAGACCCTGTTCAGTGGGAGATCTACGGGATCGATTCTTGCGGTGAAAGAAGATGGCGAGCGGTGGGAAGATAGAGATTGAGAAATTTAATGGTCAGAGCTTTGAGTTATGGAAGCTCAAGATGGAGGATCTGCTGGTGGATAAAGATCAGTGGATCGCGGTAAATCCAGGTACTAAACCAACGGCAATGTAAGATGAAGATTGGAAGAAATTGGATCGGAAGGCTAAGAGCACAATACGGTTGTGTGTCTCAGATTTAGTATTGTTGAATGTATCTGGGGAAGCTACGGCGAAGAATTTGTGGGAAAAACTTGGGACTTTGTACCAATCTAAGTCTCTGGTGAATAAGTTGTTCCTGCGGAAAAAGCTGTATAACCCGAGGATGAAGGATGGAGACTCGGTGACAGAGCATCTGAACGCCTTCAATACTGTGGTAAGTCAGCTGTTGTCTGTTGATATTAAAATCTCAGATGAAGATAAGTGCATCAGTTTGTTGTGCTCTCTACCAGACTCGTGGGACAGTCTGGTTATTGCAATAGGTAGCAATACAAATACCTTGAATTTTGATGACATTGTCTCAGCCTTGCTGTCGGAGGAAATGAGACGGAGAAATATGGAGGGTCAGAATGGAGATGCCTTATCTATACGAGGAAGGTCCCAAAACAGAAACAAGAATAAGGTTTCGAGTGGGAGATCTAAATCTAGAGGGAGATCTAAATCTCCTGGAAAGTTTGTAAAGGTGTGCTGGAAATGCGGAAAGGAAGGGCACTACAAAAAGGACTGCAGATCTAAAGCTCCCGAGAAAGGAAAGGGATCTGATGATGCTCCTTCTGCAGAGGCAAAAACCACCTCGGATGAAGGTGGGGATGTGTATTTGGCTTCTTCTTCAAGTACACATGTAGATCATGAGTCATGGTTGATTGACTCAGGTGCATCCTTTCACTTCACTCCCCATAGGGAGTGGTTTTGCGAGTATGAGAAATATGATGGTGGTGATGTTTTCCTAGGGGGTGATAGGAAGGCCAGAATCTTCGGACGTGGAAAGATCAAGCTGAAGCTGCAAGGTGGAAGGATTAGAACACTTCCTAGTGTTTTGCATATTCCTGGATTGGCTAGAAATCTGATTTCTGTAAGCAAGATGGATGATGCAGGTGTAAAAACAGTGTTCGAGAAAGATGCCTGTAAGATGGTTCGGGGAGCACTGGTATTAATGCGGGGAGTTCGGATTGGAACTCTGTACAGCTACAAGGTAGCACTGTTATTGATGGGTGTAACAGTTCTGTGGTTCCTGAAAGTGGAGCAGAAAGCCTAGCTGTCTTTGGACAAAAGACCATGCTATGGCATCAAAGGCTTGGACATATTGGAGAGAAGGGCCTTTGGATACTACATAGAAATGGTATGGTATAAGGTATGTCCAATTTCTCTCTGGATTTTGATTTCTATGAACATTATGTATATGGGAAGCAGAATCGGGTGAGTTTTCCTTCTAGTGCTAAGAGGGCAAAAAAGATATTAGAACTTGTGCACAGTGATGTGTTTGGACCTGTGTCAGTTCCATCACTGGGAAAGTCTGTGTACTATGTTTCATTCATAGATGACTTCTCAAGGAATACATGGATATATTTCTTAAGGAAGAAATCTGAAGTCTTTGAAAAATTTAAAGAATTTAAGGCACTGATGGAAAACCAGACAGAGAAGAAGATAAAGGCACTGAGGACAGATAATGGTGGGGAGTTCTGCAAGAAGGAATTTGAAGAGTTCTGTAAGAAGTGTGGTATATCACGGCAAAAGACTACTCCATACACACCTAAGAAAAATGGAGTTGCAGAAAGAATGAACAGAACGCTGATGGAAAAGGCAAGAAGCATGCTCAGCGGTACCGGGCTAGGACAAGAATTCTGGGCAGAGGCAGTGGAGACTACATGTTACTTAGTTAACATATCTCCTTCATCACCGTTGGAGGATAAGACTCCACATGAGGTATGGAATGGTAAGAAACCCTCTCTTTCACATCTAAGGGTATTTGGATGTGATGCATATGTACATGTTCCAAAGGAGAAAAGGACCAAGTTGGATAATAAATCTGAAAGGTGCATCTTTATTGGGTATAAGGATGGTTTAAACGGTTATAAGCTTTGGAACCCAGAAACAAGGAAGGTTGTGTACATCCGAGATGTGGTGTTTAGAGAGGTGAAAGATGTTGTTACACATGAAGTCCTACCAAAGGAACCTGAGAAGATAGAGTTTGAGCTAAAGGAGGATGAATCAGACTCTACAATAGAAGAAGATTCAGAAGAGGAAGAGCCACAAACCCTAGCTTTGAGAAGATCAGTTCGGGAAAGAAGGCAACCAGAAAGGTATAGTCCATCTGCTTTCTGTTCAGGTTTTGCCTTAACTATAACTGATGATGATCCCAGAACTGTCAGGGAGGCAGTAGATTCAGAGGATGGAAAACTCTGGAAGAAGGCCATGGTTGATGAAATGGCATCCTTGCATAAAAATGAGGTGTGGGATCTGGTGGAGTTGTCGGCTGGAAGGAAGCCCATCGAGAGCAAATGGGTGTTTAAGAAGAAGATGAATGTAGAAGGCAAGGTGGAGAAATAAAAAGCTCGGTTGGTAGCAAAAGGTTATTCCCAGGTGCCGGGAATTGATTTTGGTGATATTTTTTCTCCTGTTGCTAAAGTTACTTCTATTAGATTACTTTTATCTGTTGCTGCTGCATTTGATTTTGAGATAGAACAGATGGATGTGAAGACAACATTTCTTCATGGGGATCTAGAAGAGGAAATCTACATGAAGCAACTTGAAGGCTTTATGGTGAAGGGTAAGAAAGAACTGGTATGCAGGTTGAAGAAGTCTTTTTATGGGTTAAAACAATCACCAAGGATGTGGTATCAGAAATTTGATACCTATATACGGGGACTTGGCTTCACCAGAAGCAAGGAGGATCACTGTGTTTATTTTAAATTAATTGGTGACCGTGTTATTTATTTGGTCTTGTATGTGGATGATATGTTGTTGATTGGAAATGACAAAGAAACTATCCAAGATTTGAAGACCCAACTGTTCTCCAAATTCGACATGAAGGATCTTGGTGCTGCAAACTATATTTTGGGCATGGAAATTAAGAGAGATCGGGCAAAGAGGAAGCTCTGGTTAAACCAGAGGAATTATGTCGAGACTATATTGCAGAGGTTCAATATGCAGGATAGTAAACCGGTGAATGTTCCTATTCCTGTAGGTGTAAAGCTGTCTGCTGAACAGTGTCCCAAGACGCAAGAAGAAGAGGAGTATATGTCCCGTGTTCCATATGCAAGTGCAGTGGGTAGCCTGATGTATGCAATGGTCTGTACTAGACCAGACATTGCACATGCAGTGGGAGTATTAAGTAGGTTTATGTCAAACCCAGGGAAGGAGCATTGGACAATAGTGAAGCGGGTTTTCAGATATTTACGTGGCACTAGTGATTATGGCTTGTGCTACCAAGGAAGACCAGGATTGGAAAGAATGTTGGACATTCATGGTTTTGTTGATGCAGATTGGGCTGGAGATCTGGACCAAAGAAGATCTACAAGTGGGTATGTGTTTAGCTTATTTGGAGGCGCAGTCAGTTGGATGAGTAAAAGACAGTCTGTAGTGGCTCTTTCAACTACAGAGGCAGAATACATAGTAGCCACTCATGCAAGCAAGGAAGCAGTTTGGTTGCAGAGATTGTGTTCAAGTATGGGGTTGGTACAACAAGCTATAAGGATAGACCGTGATAGCCAAAGTGCAATTTTCTTGGCTAAGAACCCTGCTTATCATTCAAAGACAAAGCACATTGATGTTCAATATCACTTTGTTAGAGATATGGTTGAGGCTAAAAGGGTGTTGCTGGTAAAGTTGGACACTTTGAAGAATGTTGCAGATGCATTGACGAAGTCTGTGAGCACTCAGAAGTTCTCTTGGTGTAGAGAAACAATGGGTGTTGAAGAATTGGCCAAATGACTAAGCTCTCCTGTGGCTCCCCGTGGAAAGAAAACAACAAGTGGGAGAATGTTGGGTATGTGTTATATTCTTTCCACAACTCATAGTGGGTTCATCTGTTTTGTGCATGATTTTGCACATGGTTTTGGGGTACGATGGTTTTCGACCCCTGGTATTTTGTAGATCCGGTCAAGGGAACTACGATTATGTTCTAATCCAGGGTTAATGGATTGGGGTTTATGTATGTTTCGGCATGTATATATATATGTTGTAACACTAAAAGGAATATAATGAAAAATCAAGCTGGTCGTCCCGATTTGGGATCCAGGGGAAAATCTCTGTGTTTATTTGTTTTATGTTTTATGCTCTTGCTATTGTTTATTTTCTGTTATAAGATTTGTGTGTAGATAATTTCTGTTCAGGGTTAAAACCTACATTGATCAACTAATGGATCATCAACCTGAGTGATGTCATTTTCACTCTCCAATGGAAGAGTGGGATTGACTGTACTTGGAATTAGATCAATCACTTCGTCAATTGATGGTAGGTTGGGAGAAAGTTGACGGTAACTGGTTGGAAGTTTTTGCTGTGGAATAGTAAGGTTTTCCAAAAATTTTGAGGCTTCATCCATGTGAGGAAAAATGTGAGTTTGATGACTCCCTTTGCATAACCTACAAGGAAACGTAACATTACCCTTATTCCTAGGAACCTGACAATCACTAGTTGATGGATCAATGGGAAGTTGATGAGATTTTTCTAACCATACTTCCAAGACCTTTGGAATACCAGTACAATTGATAAGGAAGTGGTCACCCTTACAAAGCTTGCAAGGGAATTTGGGTTTACAATGCATGTTGTAGGTTTCCTCAACACTAGTAACACTTACAGCCATGGTTGACTGGTTGACTTATTTCTTATTTTGCTTCTTCTTCTTCTTCCCTTTCTTCTTCTTCTTAGCCACCTGGTTACTAGCGTCAAGGTTTTTACCAAGCGAAGAGGAAGAAAGGGGGGAAGACATATTGGGTGAAGAAGGTAAAGGGTCAACATGAGGTTGGTGATGTTGAGATGGTGAACTCTATTGAGGTGAAGCATCCGGTTGAGGTGGAATAATTGGAGTATTCAGGGCCAACGAAGTTTAAAATAACCATACTGGTAAACCTATTGTAAATCCAGGTAATGACAATGTAGCCATATAAGGAGGACCAACATTTCCAAAGCAAGGAAAATTACTAGGAGTCTCAGTAAGAGGGGTTCCTTGGTTGGTAATTTCTGGAACAGTTTCCATTATATTCAACTTCAGTGAATTTTATTAAGAATTTAAAACTAAAATTAACAATTCATACCTAACAATTAAAATTCACAGTTCACAGCTATGGTATCTAAAAGGTAAAAACAAACAAATGAACATGCGCTATCAAATCTAGGAGTCAAACCACACACAAACAGTAGATTCCAGCACTAAAAACACTAGTTGGTGATGAAATACAACATCGTAGAATTTTAATGTAGAAATGGCGGTTGGAACAGTTACCTCGACAGCCTGCTTAATGAAACAGACTGGTGCAAGTTTCTCCACTTAAACCATCTCGAGTGAAGATAACCCTCCGAAGAGTCCAAGTGAGTCTAGCTGACGTCTGCTCCAGGTACAGTGGGATATTCCCTCCACCGTCACCTTGGGAAAGAATCCTAAATTTTATGGCCACTAACGTCACCAATAGGAACAAATATACTTGGGGCAATAGTCTACGATCCGATACACACGCAAGGGCAGAGTAACAAAGCTCAATCCCCTTGAAGGCTCCTTGACATAATCCAAGGTTTACCGACAAGTGACCCCAGGCTCCTCGACAATGGTCAATTAGAGGTTTACCGTTGTTAATACGTGTATATCTTCTATCGTTCCCAATGAGGAAGGATTGATTACCTCACTGGTTCGGATATGATCTCTTGCTTGACTCCTTTAGGAGGAACTTCCCAGAGCATACATGCTACTATTGGAATTTTCCTACCGCAAGATGCTACTGTTTGTTTAGTTGCTTTGGAAAGTTAACTATTCCTTATTCCAAAACACTAATCCTGAGCTAGATTGGTGGAAAGAGCCATAAAAATGTAAAAATTACTAAATGAATTTTATTAAGCGCTGTGTTATTTAGGCTGTTATTACTCAAAGGGTAAATGGATATGAAACTAATGGTGTTATGACCCAACCCAAAACTAAATTCAATCGAATATGATAATGTAATATTTTCAATTCGATGAATCCTAACTGAAGTAAGGAGATATTTTCCATTCACTTCCAACGATGCAAAAAATTGATCAATAAGATAAAATATAAAAAATTATCTAATGCACTAATTTCATCAAGAAAAACTAATGCTAATCAATTCCAAATTTTTTATTTTTATGTTTTTAAAACAAGCATAAAAACACGTAAATTCAAATCAAAGAAACTGATCTAAATCTATGATTGATTTTTCCAAAATGTAAACTATGCACAATTCACATGAAAAGTATGCAAATGTAATCTATGCACATTTTTCATTCTTATTCTGAAAATGAGAATTCTAATTATGCAAATGTGATCTATGCAAGAGAATTCTCAAACATAAGATGATTCTAATGTAATCTAAAGAACCAATCAAGTGTACGTAAATAAAATTGGGTGCAAGTTCCAAAGATCAAAAAATAAAAACACTCAAAGGCGATTAACACTCAAACACAATTTAGCGCCCGCCCCCCCCCCCCGAATGAGGGGGGAATTTTTTTGCAAAAACAAAAGCAAAAAGATGCAAAATTGTTAAGAGACTGAGACAGTAATGACCAAAGGAAATAAAATTAATAATTTCTCCAAAAAAGAAACTCAAAACACCCAATTAACTTAACGAAGACTGATGAGATTGTAAAAGTGTTGAAAAGAAATTCACACAAGGATTTTTGACAGAAAATACAAATCTGGGCGAACACTGAGAATCTAACAAACTGATCTAGAAAAGAGAATTTTAAGGTATTCTAAAAATTTTCACAAGGTCTGCAAGTTTCAATGTAAACAGGTGCGGTCCCGCACTGTTTATACAAGAAAAGAGCGGAGATGCCCATACTGTTTCTAAAAGAAAAGTGCGGATACCAGAAAACTAAAAGAAAAATAAAAAAACTCTAAAACATTTGTCAAGGATTCTACAAGGATAAACTACCCAAGCCAGTATAAACCAATCAAAATTAGAAAAAATAAATTCGCAAGTCAAAAATAAAATAAATCGAAGTTCAAGATCCATTCCCTAGCGGAGTCGCCATTTTTTTGGACAGATAAGTCATTCTTGCTGACAAGACAGACCTCCCAAGTGTCCTACAAACAACTAGAAACAAACAGAAAAACAAAAACTATTTTCTCTAGATAATATTCGATTTAGAATTAGCTATAACAGGGGTTTTGAAGACCTACCTGTAGTCCAGCGCTGTTCGTAATGATCTTCTTTCTAGTTGCTTGAAAGAGTCATCTTCAAAGATCTGCAATCACAAACATGGAAAAAATCAATAGCACCTGCATAGTATAAACTAATTCACGAATCATATATCTATCAATATGATCAAGAAATTCAATAAACAAGCTAATTAATTAAATAACTCATTGATAAAACATGATAAACAAGCTACTTAATTAAAGAAATCTTTGAGAAAACGGGATTCATTCGTATTATCTTTGATGAAGAAAGAGGCTTACAACCGTGTCTGCCTTGATGTCGTACAAGTCTTCCTGGGGTCCAAAATAGGCGTTTCCTCTACTCTGACAAGCTTTGCACTCTCTCAGCTAAAATGCACATGGGTGTGTAATCATTCCCACATAATGATCATTTAAGAGAGTCTGATTTTCTACAACATTTCTCCTCAAAAATTCTCAAAGTCTAGCTCAAAAATGCTCCAAGTCTACCCCTTTGACGTTTCACTATGGCTTCAATTTATAGGAAAAGAGAAGAGGTTGCAGCTCCACATAAGAGGGGATAGAATCCTGTTTTGAAGGGATTGAGCTCCATAAACCAAGGGGTAGGCTCCCATAATGGATGAATGAATGTACATGATAGGAGCGAACCCTCAACCGGATAATTGCTTCCAGAAGCTTCTAGATTTGACTGTTGGGCTTCTAAATATTACTTTCCGCCTTCATTTTACCTTTTATAGGGGTCTACATCGTTAATGAAGAAAAAGTGTGTTTAGCTCTGCATGATTTAGAACAAATAGGTGTGGCACCACAAGCAATGTTAAGAGAAAGTGCAGTACAAGTGTTTTTAAGACTTTTATGAGATTTTATCTCAATTTCAAGGCTTGATTTTAGGAACTTTGATGTTTTACACTTCTAAGGGATTAATATATGAGTAATGATGAACCCATATAGACACTAAAACGTCATGGTGACAAATTTCAGTGTAAAAGGTAGCTACCCTGTAGAATAAATAAATCAGAGCTAGAGCTAGGAAGAGTTAGTCCATTCGAGTCTTGATTCCATTCAGAACTATTGTTGTGAGCTATTGAGATTCTTGTTTTATTCAGGGATCAAAATTCCAGAGATGTATGCAGTTATTCTTTTATGAAATGAGCAGACTGGTTTCATTTGACTGATTTAAGTTTCAGAGGGCTAGGCTCGTGCGCTAGGGCCCAATCCATGTGCCTCGGCTTCTCTGTTGTTACTATCTTTTTCTTTTTATCATTTAGATGGTTTTGATTCTGCCATTTAAGTTAGATCTACTTCTGATAAGTTTCATTACTGTTTAGTTTTTGTGCTGTTGTAGTTTTAATTTCTTATGCATAGTAAAATATAGGGAAAAATCCAAAAACTGTGGTCAAGTCTCCCCCTCTCATCTCTGTCAATAAAGTTCGAGCAGGGTAGACCTTCCCACAGGCCAAAATTTCTTTCTATTTGAATTTTTGGGAAGAAATTGTATTACCAAGTCCAAGCCTCTCTTTCATTGTTTCATCATGCATTTATGCCTGTTTCCCATGCATGAATTCACATGTGTGCTTCACTTCTGAGCACTACTCTTACACCTCCATTCCCCTCCTTTCCTTCTCACCTTAACACTGCACTTACCTTTTTTTTCGAACGGAATTAAGCCCTCCAACCTTATTTCTCTGCTCTCTCCATTCACGACCACCTTACCCTTTTTATGAAAAAAACGTGAAAAACCATTCAAAACCACCGAAACCCAACCTCTGCCTTTGCTCCTCGAGTCTCTCGCCACTGTACGTCACACTGCGTAGATCACAACATTTACCTTTTACCCTTAACACTTACCACCCGCTCTTTGCGATTGCGATCTTGCGAAATTCCAAATCGCACTTCGCACCATTTAGCGTTTACCTTTTAACGCTTACCTCTCGTTCTTGCAATTGCGATATTGCAACATCGCATATTGAAAATCGCAACTTTTCCATTTTTCTTTCATCGCCACGCCATCCCCATCGCAAATTGCATCCCGCAGAACTTACCACATCGCAAATCGTAGGCCATAACCTTTACCGCATCGCAACCCGCACTTCACACAATTTAGTTCATTCTGTTAAGTCCTTACCACTATCCATTTAAACTTGCGATATTGCAATTCACAACCCGCCACATCACTCATCACACTTTTCACTTTGCACAATTTAGTTTATTCCATTAAGTCCTTACTGCTATCCATTTAAAGTTGCGATTGCGACATTGCACATCGCAAATTTTTTCCTCCATCACACTCCACTATCGCACTTTTGAGTTTTTTCCACTCCAAATTCACTTCTCATGATATTATAAGGTTTTATAAGGTTTTAACCCCCACTTTCCATTTCTAATCCCTGTCTCATGTGCTAAGCCCTCAATTCACCACTTTAGCCCTTTTCTTCCCTCCAAGCTGCAAATCAACCCCTTTTCAAGTAGAATTAATTCATGGATATTTTAGTGGCATAGATAGAAGCATGTTAGATATATTATAGACTAAGTAGAGTGCATATAGCTAATTTTCTAAGTTAAGTATGGTTTAGAATTAGTTTCCTTTCTACCATTTATTTTTAGCAAGTTAAATTAGTTCCCTTCCTATCATTTCCTTTCTGCAAATTAAATTAGTTTCATTCTTGTAATTTATTTTTAGCAATTTACTTTTCAGTTCTTAGCATAGTTTAAGAAATAGCACCCTTTTGTAAATCATAATAGGAGGACATGAACAGAGTGCATCTTTTGTGCATATAGCACTGTCACCTCCAAGTTTGTATGAACCCCGGGTTGATAAAGTAAAGTAGGGAAGCCCCTAGGAGTTGCAGCACTCTTGGTGCAATACCTGGGCTCACCAGCTATCAAGCATCAAGATCTGGTTATGCATTGAATGTATCTTCTTCTTCTCATTCTCATGAGTGGCTCATTGATTATGGAGCCTCTTACCACATGGGCAAAAATAAAGCCATGTTTTCTTCTTTAAATGAATGTAACACCAAAAACATTTATGTTGGTGATGATAGATCTCTTAGTATTGTAGGGTCTAGAACCATTCATCTATATAATGGTTAGTTTAATGATGTATTATGTGTTCCTACCTTGGCCTACAAACTTCTATGTGTTTATGAGATAACTCATTCAGGTGAAGTGAAAACAGTAGAATTCTCACCTCATGATGTTGTAATTAAGGACCTAAGATATCCTAGACATATTTTTTCCACTAGAATTTCTGATGATTCCACAAGGTTGTATAAGGTTGACAACTTTGGGTCATCATGTCTTCCCTCTATTTTTTTTGCTCATCATGATGAAGTGAGAAAACTTGGGCATGAGATATTTGGTTACTTAAACCATCGCTCTCTTCAAACTCTTTGTAAATAAAATATGGTGACAGGTCTTCCTATGGTATCTTGTCGAGATGGTGTTTGTTTCGGTTGTGTATTCGAAAAACATCTATAGAAATTATATAACATATGCATTATATATTCAGATTCTCTTGATCTAACAATATTTATCTTCTTTCTAAATACAAAATCCTCCAATGTTAAACTTTTGTGGAAATTATAAACTCAATTGCAAACACATAAAGTAATAAAAACAATCGCACATAACACAGTTGTTTAACGGGAAATCTTGAAGATAAAAACCCAAACTATCATATATGATGTATCATGGAGATCATGTAACAATCTCATACAAAGCTTAGTACATCAAGCTCTCAGTACAATCAATTGTCACACACTATCATGAAGAAATCTGCAAATCCATGCACTGATTTCTTGCCACCTAATAGCTTGCCTCCACTATGCAATCCCTACTGAAGAATAGCTCTGAATGAATTTTAATTACCCTTGCCTTGACTGCGCAATCCTCATTGGCAACTCCAATGTGTGTGTGATGCAATCAATGCATCACTATAGTCACAACAGATAGTCCATCTCACCCTTTCACCTACCTCTCCATTGGGTCTCCACTGGAACTGACATGCACTGTAATTAACTGATGTATTTGTTCAGTTCATTAATGAGTTATTATTTGTGAATTAATTAACTAATTAATTCACTCCACTCTCACTAGTGTATCATTCAGTTAGACTAGATACAACTAGCTCAACTGAGTTTAACTCCAATAACTGAGTTAAACTGAATAACAACTCCATGAAATACTCTTCCAACTCTGTCATAACTTTGCCACTTTAGTTCTAATTGAGTCCTCCATGCATGAACCACCAGTAAACCCTAGGAATTGAATAATTCCTTAAGCCCACTGATTTTCCAAATCTTTACACTGAAATAAAGTGCTCCAAGAGAATAAGTTGATGTTTATTGTCGGATTATTATTAAGGGCTAATAATAATCGACATGCATCTATTTTTAGATCGACGATCTATAAATAGACTTCGCCCAATATTCTACAAATGTAATTTCATCTATTTTTCCAACTTTACCAACCATCCACAAATAGCATCCTGCAACTTTTGAAATATGATCACCATGTCTAAAAATAGACATAGTCTAAAAATAGACTTGCACCTAAAAATAGCCTACGGGCCCACTTAGTGAAGGCGACTGATTTTCACTAAGCTCCATCTTCTTGTTGAATCTCAACACTCCCTCTCAACAAGATAGGGATTATCCTTCACCCTGATCCTGCCTCTATGGTATTCGAATTTTCTCCTGGTGAGCACCTTCGTTAGAATATTTGCATCTTGATCTTCCATAGGAAGGTACTGAAGCAACATGATCTTCCGTTGCACACAATATTTGATATGATGATACTGGATATCAATATGTTTAGATCTATCATGAAACACAAGATAAATCGAGAGTTTAATGCAACTATGATTATCACAATGTATCACTGTAGGATCTAAATGTGAACCAAACAAATCGACCAAGATCTTCCTCATCCAGATAGCCTCACATGCAGCTTGACTTGCTGCCATGTATTCTACTTCCACTAAACTGAGTGCCACAGATATTTTTTTCCTGCTGTACCAAGAAACTGTTGTAGATCCGATACTGAAAATCCCTCCTGATGTGCTCTTTCTGTCTGTTGGGCTACCTTCCTAATCTGCATCCGTGAAGCCATGAAAATTCACCTCATCCATCTGTCTGTACCATAAGCCATACTCAGATGCACCCCTAAGATATCTCAGACATGCTTGCCTGCCTTCCAAAAGAGCTTGGTAGGCTTAACCATCGCTTGTGAAAGTTGGTTCACCGCATAGTATATGTCCGGTCTTGTATTAACTAAATACATGAGCGAACCCACCAAATGTCGATAAAAAGTGGCATCCACTACCTCTACCAATGTAGCATCCTCTTTCCTCTATTTTTTTGCAAGAGGAGTGTCGATAAGCTTGCAGCCTTTCATGTGAAACTTATCCAGTATCTCCCGGGCGTACTTGCCTTGAGACACAAACAGTTCACCTTCCCACTACCATATTTCCAATCCAAGGAAATAATGAAGGAGGCCCAAATCCTTCATCTTGAACTCCTTTGCAAGATCTGCCTTGCATGAGTGTATCAACGGCTCATCACCCATAAGTATTAAATCATCAACATAAAGAAAAATGATTAAAAGCTTACCCTCCACCACAATTTGATACAGGTTTGCATCCGTATCACTCTTGGTGAAGCCAGGTCCAGTGAAATAGTTGTCGATCCATGTGTACCAAGCACGAGGTGCTTGTTTCAGCCCATACAACTCTCTTTTGAGTTTGCACACATGTGACTCACTGTTGAAGATATCAAATCCTTCAAGCTGCTCAATGTACACCTCTTCCTCAATTATCCCATTAAGGAACGCATTCTTCACATCCATCTGATGAATGTGCCAACCCATCTACGCTGAGAGAGCAAGGATGGTCCTTATGGAAGAATACCGTGTGATAGGTGCAAAAGTTTCTTCATAATCAATCCCCTTGATCTGTGAGAAGCCCGAGCAACAAATATTGCCTTATACTTCTCGATGCTCCCATCAGCAGCTTGCTTTATCTTGTAGATCCATCTTGATCCTGTAACTGATTTTCCCACCGACCTTGGAACAATCTCCCAAGCACTGTTTCTGACAATGGAGTCATACTCCTCCACCATGGCATCTACCCATGTGGGCTCCTGCACTGCTTCTTCGAAAGAAGATGGCTCTATCATGATACACTTTCTCATAAGAGACATGTATCCAGTAAATCGGTCAGGTGACTGTCTCTGTCTGCGTTGTGATATAAGGACTCCTACATTCTGTGTCGCATCAAGCATTAGTCTCTCAGCTTCTGTGGTACGCTTTCTGCCTTGTCTGTTGTTTGGTTTTGCATGAGTGGACTCCTCCACTCCATGAATCTCCTCTTGTGGTTTATCCACATCGAGAGGCTCATCTTTGGGAACAAGAAGTTCCTCCTCCACATGCAAGTGTAGCTCCCTCTCACGCGACAACTTCATGGCCTTCACCTCATTGAATTTTCTATCTGTCGCACCACGAGTCTGTCAAGATATCTGGAAAATACACATGATAATTATGGGAGTGTTTGTGCCCCCCACAATTATCCCAAATTTTAACGATTGGCTCTAGCTTCTTCTTTGCGTCCTTTGTCACATGAATGTAAACGAGATAGGCAAAAATCTTCAAATGAAAGCTATCGGAGCTTCTTACCAGTAAAATCTTCTTCAGGTGTACTCATGCCAAGTACTCTATGAGGACAACGGTTTTGCACATAAACCGCAGTGTTGCATGCTTCCACCCACAAGTGCATCAGTAGGCCCTGGTCATGCAACATAGCTTGTGTAGCACCCACGATCGTTCTGTTCTTCCTCTCCGCAACCCATTCTGCTGTGGGTTATGAGGCGCTATGAGTTCTCTTTGAATTCCTTCTTTGCTATAGAAGTCTTTGAATTTTCCCGAGATATATTCACCACCATTATCATTCCGCAGGGCCTTCACTTGCTTCTCTGAATCCTTCTCCACCAATTCTTTAAACTCACAGAACTTTAAGAATGTTTCGCTCTTCTTCTGCATGAAGAAGATCCAGCATCTACGAGAATAGTCATAAAAAAAAATAACATAATACCTGTGTTTTTTTGTTGAAGCAACTGAGAAAGGTCCACACATGTCTGTGTGAATTCTCTCAAGGATCACTGAAGTGCGGTTCTCCTTCTCATGAAAGGTGGTCTTCACAAACTTACCCATAGTACATCCCTTGCACTGATTTGACTGTGCAAGAGTACCCTTGGGAATTCCAGTAGAAATCTACTGCAAAATCTTCAAAGCACCATGGTGAAGATGGCCCAATCTCCTGTACCATAGTTCACCCTCATCACGGCTCACCACTTCTTCTACTTTGCCTACCATTGCAGCATAGCCATATACCTTCAGCTTATAGAGATTCTTAACTCGAATCCCTATATTCTTGGTTTGAACCATTGTTTTATCTCAAAGGAAGACTTTTCCCTCACTGAAAACAAAGTCATAACCTTTTTCTTCCAACATTGCGACCGAGACCAAGTTCTTCTTCAGACCTAGAACATGCATAACATCTTTCAACAGAAATGGATTACCTGACTCCCTCTCAAAGGTAATGGTCCCAATGCTAGTTGCACTCTATCGACCATCGTCGCCCATCTCTATATGCATTTGGAGGTCCTTCTCCTCCAAGTCACTAAACAACTCCTTGTCTCTCGTCATATGGAAAGACGCACCACTATCAAGATACAACACCAATCCCATTGCGCTTGAAACCAAGCATGCGATCAAAGAGAAATCAAGTTGAAATTACGAGGCTAAGGCCTCACCCATTTTAGCTCCAACAACCTTATTTTTCTTCTTCTTCTGTGGGCAGTTAGTGGCGAAATGCCCATGTTCGTGACAGTGAAAACACTTCACCTTGGACAAATCCTACTTCTTTCCTTTAGCTTCAGATTTCGAAGGGAATTTCTTCCCCTTCCCTTTCCTTTCTTTGGAAGCCAAAGTGAAATTATCTTCATCTTCATTCTTCGATGAAGAGCCATCCCTGGTACTTTGCCTTATCTCCTCCTGCACAAGATCCGACCAAATTCACTCCCATCCTGGCAGTTTCTCCCGTCCATTGACAGAGTATTTGTAGCTATGCCAACTCTTTGGAATGCTAAGGAGAGCCAAGATCACCAATTTTTCATCATCAATAGTAATCCCCACTCTTCCCAGTTCATCCTTGCAGTGGACAAACTTCGTGAGATATTTTGGAATACTGTCGCCCTTCTCCATTTTTATTTTTCTGAGCTTATCTTTAAGCGCCAACTTCCTCTGGTCGCTTCTGCTTTGGAAAAAATATGTCAAAGCCTTCCACATTTCAAATGGAGTGGTTTTCCCATGAAGGTTGGATACAATATGGTCCTTTACACCTTCCAATAGAATTCTTCTTGTCTTTGCTACCTTCTTTTTCCATGTGTCAAGTCCTGCAGCATCACTAGAATCTGGCTTAGGAACATCGCTATCGATGAACTCCTTCAGTCTAGTATCTTCCAGCACTGCCTGCATCATGTCCTTCCAGGCTATGTAATTCAAGCTTCCATCAAGGGCATACTCCAATCGCAACCCATTTAAAGACATTTCAATGTATACTCAACTGTCGCACCAAGAATTTTCTGCAGCTAATTCGAATTGTCCACCAACACAAACTCAACAATTCTTCACAATTGCAATATTCAAGAATTAACACTGTTCTGATACCATGTAGAAATTATACAACATATGCATTATATATCCATATTCTCCCGATCTAACAATATTTATCTTCTTGCTAAATACAGAATCCTTCCACTGTTAATATTTTGCGGAAATTATAAACTCAATTGCAAACACGTGAAGAAATAAAAAAAATCGCACATAACACAGTTGTTTAATGGGAAACCCTGAAGCTAAAAACCCCAACTATTATATATTATGTATCATGGAGATCATGTAACAATCTCATACAAATCTTAGTACATCAAGATCTCAGTACAATCAATCGTCACACACTAACATGAAGAAATTTGCAAATCCATGCACTGATTTCTTGCCACCTGATAGCCTGCCTCCACTGCGCAATCCCTACTGAAGAATAGATTTGAATTAATTCGAATTACCCTTGCCTTTACTGTGCAATCCTCATTGGAAACTCCAATGTGTGTATGATGCAATCAATGCATCACTATAGTCACTACAGATAGTCCATCTCACCCTTTCACCTACCTCTCCACTAGGTCTCCACTGGAACTGACATGCATTGTAGTTAACTGTTGTATTTGTTTAGTTCATTAATAAGTTATTATTTGTGAATTAATTCACTCCACTCTCACTAGTGTATCATTCAGTTAGACTAGATACAACTAGATCAACTGATTTTAACTCCAATAACTGAGTTAAACTGAATAACAACTCCATGAACTACTCTTCCAACTCTGTCATAACTTTTCCACTTCAGTTCTAACTGAGTCCTCCATGCATGAACCACTGATAAACCCTAGGAATTGCGTAATTCCTTCAGCCCACTGATTTTCCAAATTTGTATACTGAAATAAAGTGCTCCGAGAGAATAAGTTGATGTTTATTGTCAGATTATTATTAAGAGCTAATAATAATCAGCATGCATCTATTTTTAGGTTGACGATCTATAAATAGAGTTCGCCCAATATTTTAAAAATAGAATTTCATATATTTTTCCAACTTGACCAACCATCCACAAATAGCATCCTGCAACTTCTGAAATATGATCACCATGTCTAAAAATAGACTTTCACCTAAAAATAGCCTGCGGGCCCACTTAGTGAAGGCGATTGATTTTCACTAAGCTCCATCATCTTTTTGAATCTCAACAACATCATCGGGATAGGTTTGAAAAACGTGCCTCTTGGAACGCTTTATCCCCTTTGAAGCTTGTGCACAGTGATTTATGTGGTCCACTTCCAGTTGTTTATTTCTCTAGCTACAAGTACTTCTTAACTTTCATTGATGATTTTTCCAGATGCACTTGGGTATACTTCTTAAAACTCAAGAGTGAAGTTTTTAACATGCTCTTGGCCTTTAAGGCCTTTGTTGAGAAACAATCTAGACATCAAATTCTTAAGTTAAGATTTGACAATGGAGGAGAATATGTTAACAACATATTTATCAACTTTTGCACTGAGCATGGCATTAAATTGCAACATACTGTTTCATATACTCCACAACAAAATAATGTAGTTGAAAGGAAGAATCACACTCTAAAAGAAACGGATAATTGTATGCTTCAGTCTAAAGGTCTTAGTCTTAATTTTTGGGCAAAAGCAATTAACTATGAAAATTACATAGTAAATCAGACTCCTACTAAGGTTTTAAGGAATATCACTCCAGAAGAAGCCTGGAGGTCAATCAAACCAAATGTAAGCCACTTTTGTGTTTTTTGAAGTGATGCTTGGGCCCATATTCTAGGTGAGAAACATAAAGCCATAGAACCTAAGAGTGAAAAATGAATTTTTGTTGGATATTCTAAAGATGTCAAAGGATATAAGACTTATTCAAGTCAAATCCAAAAATTTAACCATTAGAAGAGATGTGAAATTTGATGAAAATATATCGACCTGTGAGCTTAGTTTGGCGAGTGTGCCACCTTTGGCCTGCGAGCCTAATTCGACATATGTGCCACCTCTCTCTATCTCTTATACTTTTGACATTATTCCTTCTAGTTAGGATGATGAAAACAAGGATGAAATCCTCCTCCACCTCCTTAGGATCTTCCTTCAGCTCCACAACTTCCAAAATGGGTCCACTCTACTCGGGATGCAGCATGTTCTCTTGCAGGTGACTTTGCAAATCAACATCGTACACATTCTCAGTTCGACAAAGCCTCTTCCTTATTGGCTCAAGTTCCATAAAATCCTGATCCATACACCTTTGAAGAAGATTTAGGTCATCCATATTGGGATGCAGCTATGAATGAAGAGTAGTGTTCCTTATTTGCAAACGATACTTTAGATCTTGTTCCTCTTACAAAGGGAAGAAAACTTGTCAGATGCAAATGGGTTTACAAAACAAAGTTTGGACTAGATGGAAAAGTGGATAAACATAAAGCTCGTCTTGTTTCTAATGGATTTTCACAAGTTGAAGGCATTGACTATACTGAAACCTTCTCCCATGTTGCCAAAATGAATTCTATCCACCTTTTTCTTTCCCTTGTTGCCTCCTTTAAATGGGAAGTCCATCATATGGATGTTAAATTTGCCTTCCTACATGGGGACTTGCATGAAGAAATCTACATGGAACAACGCCCTGGCTTTATCCAAAATGACTCTAGCCTTATTTTTCACCTTAGGAAGTATCTCTATGGTCTCAAACAAGCCCCGCGGTCTTGGTATGCCAAAATGGATAGCTTTCTCTTATATAATGGATTTTCTAGAGTCATTCTGACAACACTGTCTACACCAAGAAAGTGGGTAAGTACTTTATCATCCTCATTATTTATATTGATGATCTTATCCTTATTGGTAGTGATCCAAACCATATAAACCATGTGAAGTCTAGCCTCAAACAGAATTTTTAAATGGCAGACTTGGGACACTTGCATTATTTCCTTTGTCTTCAAGTCTTGCAATCCAAGGAATGTATGCCTATGATCTTATACGCAACTTTCACATGGAAGGTTGTAAGCCATCCCCTTCTCCCTTTCAGTTTGGAGTCAAGCTTTCAGTAACTTATACTTCCCCTGAAGTTGATGCTACCTTATATAGTCAACTTGTTGATAAACTTATGTATCGAACCCATCCCCGTCCTGACATTTCCTTTCGAGTTGGTCTTGTTTCTCTGTTTATGCACAAACCTCATGAAAGTCACTGGAAGGAAGTTCAAAGAATATTTCGATATATTTGAGGTACATTTCAATTCGGGATTCATTACAGTCCAGGATAATCTCCATTGTTGATTGGTTTCACTGATTCTGATTGGGCTAGTGACCCTGATGATTGAAAGTTTACTGCAGGTTATGTATTCACTCTTGGTTCAGGACCCATTACATGGCCTTGTAAGAAACAAAGTGTCATCTCTCTTTCTTCAATAGAAGCAAAGTATCATGGTGTTGTTGAAGCCATCAAGGAAGCCATGTGGCTTCGTCAGTTCCTGTTTGAATTTGGTCTTCATCAGCAACATACAACTACACTTTGGTGTGATAATCGGAGTGCCATTCAGCTATGCAAAGATCTAATTCAACATCAACGCGTGAAACACATTGAGCTACACTTATACTTCATCAGAAATCTCATTCATGATCTTGTTCTTGAAGTGCAGTATTGTTCAACCAATGATCAAGTTATTGATATATTTACAAAGGCTCTCGTAAAAGAAAAGTTTACCAAACTTCTATCTCTGCTTGGATTTCAGGAAAGTTATCATTAAGGGTGGATAGGCTCTAATGCCTCCTTCTTTCTCCTATTGTGTCACCTTTTTAAATCCTTCAATCCTATCCCAAGTTGTTCTAAAGGGAGGATGTTAGGATATTCTGACACATAGGAAATAGTTAAGTATAATTTGGTCTAGTGTAGGGTTACGTAAAGTGTGTTTCTTTTCTATGTACTTTTGTAACTTATAATCTGACGCTCATGATATGTAGTGATCCAACGGTTCATTCTCTCCTCAGTATTATCGACACTTGATCCGTGGCTTAAAACCAGACTGGTCCATGATCTCTATTTATAGAGCATGGAGGTTCATTTATTCGGTGACCATTTATGACAGAAGATTATGTAAATTTTCTTTCTTTATATTAATAAATTTCCTGAAGTGGCTGTGTTGGTTCAGGTAGTGGATTTTTTCCCTCTTCGAAGGTTTTAACCACGTCAAATATTGGTGTACTGAACTGTGATTTGTTTGTGAGCGGTGACCTTTGGTTTCTAATATAAGGAACTTACCCTATAAATTCCTACATAATTCATCCAACAATAGGGAAAAAGGTTTCCCCTATCACATAACTTGTTTCTTCTTTTATAGGAGGCTTTATAGGTGACACTTGCAACTTCATGCAAAATAATTATTTTTATTAATCTAAAAGTTTTATTATTCACACTCCCATGTGTCAGCGTCTCATCGAGACTCTCCTAAATTATTTATTTATCGTTTTATTTAAAAAAAAAAAAATTTCCTCACCCCAACATGACTCCCTATGTCTTCTCCTAGTTGTCTCTTGATCTCCCTTTTATACTCCTTATTTTGTTTTCAATACTGTAGTCAACTGGTAGGTCTCAGATTTGGTCCTCCAACTACTCCCTAGTTTAACTCAAATTGACTCTTAAGTGGAGATCCTTGTGTTGACTCTTGCCACATGGAGGTTCTCTAATGAAACCAAATTTCTCTAATTTAATTTATTATTCTTTATTTTCATTCACTACCCTCTTTTCTTAATGAGGTTAAACTATTCTAATATTTATTTTTCTAATTAACTCTATGTGCCCCCCTCCCCCCCCCCCTTTTCTTATTAAACTTACATACTTTGGAGTTTATTATATGCACATAATCTACCTAATATTTTCCAAACATGGGAAGGGAAGAGTTCTAAATTGGTCTGATATTTTATTTATTCTTATTCTCCCTTTACCCCAAATTTTACTCTTAATTTAGTTAACTTGGCTCTAAAATCTTACTTACTTCATTATGTGAATTAGTATGATTACTATATCTTAATTGTATTTTAGTAGTTTCTTCTTGATGTCAAAGGTGCCAAGTCGGTCATCCCTTTGAAGTTCAAAGGGTGCCATGCCAATCAATTTTTTCTTGATTTCAAGGGTGTCAATGATCTGAAAATGGTCTAGATAACTTGTATGTATTTCAAGAACCTACCACTCAGTTTTAATTAAAATGATCTAGCTTGTTCTTGACAATTTTGCGGAATTATTTACTTGAAAGTGGTGTATGAATTTTTATTGTTTATGTGTCTTAACTTCATTTGTTCTTGTTGTAATTTAACATGTATGAAAAAAACATAAGGCATAAAATAATCATTCAAACACAACAACAATTTTAATCTAGGAGTTCACCCGAAATCTCATGGGATACGTCTCTGAGCATTGTCATCATGACTCAGCTCTTTGGGATTATGGTAAGTTTTTTTAAAACTAAATAATTAATTCCAATGAATACAAAAATGATCCAAAGGACTTAAAATACCATAAATATCCCTCAATTGGCTGTCCAAACTCTGAAAAACAGCTTTAGGCTCTTGTTGACACGACTCCTTCTGTTGGTGCACTAAGCTACTCTGAGTTTCTAAATGGCACAAAATCCCTCAGAAATTTGTTTCTGTCACTGAAACCACTCTTGTTTTTATCCAGTTACATCATACATCATACATCAACTGATAAATTTCTCAAATTGAGCATTGCATTCCCCAAATAGGCTATCCTCCACGGTTTGCCCAGGGCTGCCCAGAACTTCACATCATCTTTTCAAGCTCTAAAAGTTCTCAAAATGTTCTAAGACCACTTCCATTGGTTCCAAAATTACTTAAATAGTCAAGAATGAGTTTTTTTTCATCAAAATTAGCCTCCGGCTGCTCCGGTTTCGCCTCAATCACCTATCTACACCCCCTGGCACTCGAGTTAATGAAAATGTCTCTGCTGAGTTTTCAACCTTTAAAAGTATTTAACACTTGTTGAAACCTCTGTAAATAGATTCAAAATGATTTTTTCAGTCAATAATGACCACTGTTTCACTGCATATGGTCTCAAACATATCTTTCTAAGCCTTGCACTGTTGTTGGCAAAAGTCGACACTAAAGACCCCTGGAACTTTGCTGAAGCTTTTCAGCCTTCAAATGTTCTCTACATGCTCTACACACGATCTCATCAGATTCAAAACATCTGAAATATAAAATTTAGACTATTGGAACTCTGGAAAATGACTCTAGCTCCCTTGGATAGGCCTCAAACTGAATTTGTCTCATGGTGGCCCTGATGGCTCCTTCATCTTCCTTGAAGAAAAATCTACTGCAGATCACCTCCATTTGACATGAAACTTGTCCCAAAGTTCTCAGGAGGTCAAAGAGACCCAAAATTGACTAAAATTTCATCCAATTTGGTTCAATAATGAGGAAGCTATGACTAAAACAACTTTGCCCCAATTTCCTCCAAAAAATGTGGGGCAACTGCCAGTTAACTCCACTAAAAGAGGAAGTCCGCCTAAATTTGGGGGCGCCTCCAGAATCTATGCCATATTAAACTCCACTTAAATAAAGCTTGTTTAAATATTAAACCTAATATTAGGCTCCTTAAGTGCTCTTAACATTAAGCTCCCACATTGGTCGTATGATGAGGTTCCATGGGAGGAGGGTTGGCCCCTCCATGCTCCATCGGATCCACTCGACATTTAAAGTGCAATAACTTCTTCATACGACGTCTGTTTTTCAAACCGTTTGTGGCACCGGAATTAGGAAGACGAGACCTATGCAAAAATATTGGTTTCAACCTAATCCTATAACTTTGAATTTTGAGCTAATCCTTAGGTCCTTGATCCAATTATGATCACACCTCCCAAATGAGAAGCTTTTGGACCCCAAAAGCTCTCTTGGACTACTGAAACTAATCTGTACAGAAAATGAGAGTACTACACCCTCTTCTCTTCAGCCTCCAAACACTTGCCCTGCATGGCCAATGACTTTGAACCTCAACTAGAAAGAAATTCACACTTCCCTTCCTCGATGTGCTTATCCTCCTGTCAAGAGCTGCCTTTCTTGCATTCACTCAGAAAATTTATGGCGAGAAATTTGCAGAAGGAATCTGAAAATTTATTCCTTGATCAATGATCCAAGGTGGCTCAAACATAAGTCGTGCAACATGCGACATCAACAACAAGTCGTCATAAAATGTACTATACAATTGACACAAAATCAATGTAAAAAGTGTGCAACACAATCGACACAAGTCGACAAACGTGTGCGAAACAATCGACACAAGTCGATAAACAACATGATACATCTTGACAAACACATGTGCATGTATCAATGTACAATGAACCTATTTACAGTTCGTTATTTACACATACAACTTCCATGCACATGTACACCTTCAGCTCTTCCTTTCAAGTACCAACAAGTACATAATCCCAAAAACATGTGGGTGACTATAAGAGCTGAAATAAAAGATATTTCTGCAATATAAGTGAGTATCATACTCATATTTTACACCTCCATGGCAAAATTTTGCAACCAACAAGGAAATTCCTTCAAATGAACCACATTTATATGCAATCTTGCATCAAATTTTTCAATAGAAATACATGCATACAACCGAAATGTGCATATGTACAAAGGAGTATTTCTTAGTGTGTTAAGAAGTCCATCCATTTCTTTCCAAGCCACCTCCATGGCGATTTTTTCTGCTGCAACACTTCTTCATGTGAATCTTCCATTTTCACATCGATAATGGAATCCTTAGATCCACTTATGCTAATCTTTCTTTCCTCTTGTTGCATGTGCTTTGGACGACTAGTTGGATGAAAAATACAACAATGGGAGACAACATGTCCCCTATTTTGGAAAAATGTGAAAAAATCATGCACCTTCTTTGAAATTTGTCTTTGCCTCATCTGCTTCCTGTATGCTTTCTTCCTCATCCAACATCTCGAAGCATCATGGTTAAATCGACCACAATATGTACAATAAATATTTCTTCCAGGTAAGCATGCAAAATTATCATGCTTTGCAGAAACACAATCAAATTGATCATGAAAAGATTTATACTTCTTGTGCTGCTTTGAATGTTCATCCTTTTTGTCTTATTGAGAAGATGAACTAGTAGAGGCTACAACTTTCATTTTCAGACTAACATCACCGTTTTTGTCTTGAACACTGTCTGAAGTTGCATTCATACCATAAGCTGCATGTCTACCATATTCTTGCTGCAACAAAGGCTTAAAGCAATGGAAATCATCTTTAAAATAAATTTGACATATTTTCATCTTAGAGCTTGGAATAAAGGTTCTCTTTAAATTAGCATCACTTGCCTTCAAGGATTTGGAGTCTTCACCAATAAATTTCACATAACTAAGACCAAGATTCTTGGGTCGTTCCTCAACAAGAACAGGTTCAACCATGCCTTGTGCATTCTTACCTAACCCCTTGCCTTCATAGCCCATTTTAATCATTAATTTGGACCCTATTCCCCTTGTATGTTTTTCGAAAGAACCAACACATCTTTCTAATGAGGAAACTGAAGACAAGTTAGAATGGATTACCTCTTCTTCATGCATTTTCTTGGTCAAAACCTCTTGGGCTTGATGGAGTTGCCTCTCCATATCATGCAATATTTGAATCATTTCTTCCTTCTCTTCCTTCATGGAAAACAACTATTCATGAAGTTCAATACTTTCTCTTTTGTCCTCAAACAAAATCTGTACCATGTCCTTCAATATAATAAAGTCACGCTTCATATCATCATTGAAGAATCTAGTGAAGGAGGAAACTTCACTTGTAGAAGTTGTCATTATGATGTCAATGAAAAAATTAACTTCAAAAAAGTTATCAAAGCTTTTCAAAACCAAATGACAATTATTTTTTAACCAAATGGCTGTAAAGACCAACTCTTATTCAAGCATCCAAACAACAAACAAACTCCAAAAGCTTCTTAACAAACAATCATCAAGAGGGTTTGTTTTCCAAGGGTGACTTTAAGGTACTTTGGGGTAAGGAAGATGCCTTCAGCCATTTATTCCTTTTTTGGGGTAAGGAATATGCCTTCAGCCCTTCCAAGACTTAGCTAATCATTAGCTATCCCCAAATTTCAAGAAAACTCAAACAACAATCAGTTTGCAAACAATAAAACAATCAATCTTTTACACTGTATAAACACCTTTCAAGCTATACAATCAAACAAATTCTATGTCAATCAAGAAAACAAGTGCTCTAACACCAACCTGATCTGAAAATGGTCTGGATAACTTGTATGTATTTCAAGAACCTACCACTCAGTTTTAATTAAAATGATCTAGCTTGTTAGTGACAATTTTGCAAAATTATTTACTTGAAAGTGGTGTATGATTTTTTACTGTTTATGTGTCTTAACTTCATTTGTTATTGCTGTAATTTAACATGTATGACAGCAACAAAAGGCAGAAAATAATCATTCAAACACAACAACAATTTTAATCTAGGAGTTCACTCGAAATCTTGTGGGCTACGTCTCCTTTGAGCATTGTCATCATGACTCAGCTCTTTGGGATTATGGTAAGTTTTTTTACAAGTAAAAACTTAATTCCAATGAATACAGAAATGATCCAAAGGTCTGAAAATACCATAAATATCCCTCAATTGGCTGTCCAAACTCTGAAAAACAGATTTAGGCTCTTGTTGACATGACTCCTTCTGTCAGTGCACTAGGCTACTCTGAGCTTCTAAATGGCACAAACTCCCTCAGAAATCTGTTTTTGTCACTAAAACCACTCTTTCTATATCCAATATACATCATACATCAGCTATCAACTGATAAATTTCTCAAATTGAGCACTGCATTCCCAAAATAGGCTATCCTCCATGGTTTGCCTAAGGCTGCCCAAAATTTTACATCAGCTTTTCAAGATCTAGAAGTTTTCAAAATGTTCTGAAACCACTTCCATTGGTTCCAAAATGAATGAAATAATCAAGACAGAGTTTTTTTCATCAAAAATAGCATTCGACTGCTCCATTTTTGCCTCAATCACCTATCGGCACCCCTTGGCACTCGGGTCAATGAAAATGTCTCTGTTGAGTTTTCTACGTTTAAAAGTATTTAACACTTGCTGAAACCTTTGTAAATATATTTAGAATGATGTTTTAAGTCAAGAATGACCACTGGTTCACTGCATATGGTCTCAAACAGCTCTTTCTAAGCCCTGCACTGTTGCTCGCAAAAGATGACACTAAATACCCCTGGAAACTTACTTAAGCTTTTCATCCTTCAAATGTTCTCTACAGGCTCTACAAACCATCTCATCATATTCAGAACATCTAAAATATCCAATTTAGACTATTGGAACTCTGGAAAGGACTCTAGCTCCCCTGGCTAGGCCTCAAATTGAATTTGTCTCATGGTGGCCCTAATGGCTCCTTCATCTTCCCTAAAGAAAAAGATGCTGAAGATCACCTCCATTCGACCTGAAACCTATCCCAAAGTGCTCAGGAGGTTGAAGAAACCCAAAATTGACTACAATTTCATCCAATTTGGTTCAATAATGAGGGATTTATGCCAAAACAACTTTGCCCCAATTTCCTCCACTAAATGTGGGGCAACTGCCAGTTAACTCCACTAAAAATGGAAGTCCGCCTAAATTTGGGAGCACCTCTAGAATATCCACCATATTAAAATCCACTTAACTGAATCTTAATTAAACTTGAGATTAGGCTCCTTAAGCGCTCTTAACATTAAGCTTCCACACTGGTCGTGTGATGAGGTTCCATGGGAGGAGGGTTGGCCCCTCCATGCTCCACCAGACCCACTCAGCATTCAAAGTGAAATAACTTCTTCATACGGTGTCTATTTTTCGAACCGTTTGTGGTGTCAGAATCAAGAAGACAAGACCTATGCAACCATCTTGGTTTCAACCCAATCCTGTAACTTTGAATTTTGAGCTAATCCTTAGGTCCTTGATCCAGTTTTGATCAATCGATTTAGTCATGTTCTTTAAGAACTTCCCTTTGAAATTCCTTCAAGCATATAGTGAATACAAGAGGAAAAACTAGGTGTGATGACGAAGACCGCTATCCTCTCATATGTTTCCCTCTATAGTGAAACTAATTGTGTTAGGGATCAAATAATATGCCTTGATGTGCACCCCCTAGTAAAATATTCGTGAGCAACCTAATCCGAGGTCTTCCCCCACAACATCATGATATTCAAGGTGAAGGTATCCCAACACCTTTCAACCCAAGTCACAACGAGAGTGTTGAAAAATGTAACTAGTTTCTGTCTTCATAATTGTATTTGAGTTGTGATGTAATGTATTTATCAAAATAAATAAATAAAATTTTATTATAAAATAATTTGACTCCTTAAAGCATGGGTTTCATGCTTGGGTCAATGGTTAATAGGTCAAAGCCTCCATTTCAAGCTTCTACAATTTACGTCAAGAGTCTGTGTTCTTTTCATTATGTAATAGACTGTTATTGGGCTTCTTGTGTCAAGAAAGAAATTTATTTTAGTATAAAATAAGTCATTTAGTCCTACTCCACCAAGTCGACCTTAAATAAGTACAAGTTGGCCTCATTAAGGGGTTTCAACCTCATGGAAGCAGGATAAATAGAGGGAGCTCGACTCATTTGGAGATACACTCACTCAAGTTCGATCTATAGTAGCTGGAAGAAGTAAAAGGGTGTGAAATTCAAGAAATGATGAGGAAAACCTAGTGAAGGAGATATCAAGTCTTTGTCAAGCAAAATAAGTTGATTTTTCTCTATTTTTGTCTCACACGTGCAAAGGAGATGAAGTTGTAGTAGGGCCGAAATTTTGGAGTATCTGGGCCAAAAATTATGGATTAGTTAGTTAAAAAATTTGTATTTGATGAAGTGTTGTTGCAGTTCAATATTTGAAGTTTGGAAGGAAAGTTTGAGGGCTGACTTGGTGGAGGAGGAAGGTCATTTTTTTTGGTCTAAGTTCTTTCTCTATCTCAATTTCAATTTTCTAGTAGAAGAGTTTGACTGGGTTTTCCCCTATAGAGGAGTTTTAGCCCTGGCTGAGTGCCTATATCTTGTGTTGTTGAACTTCATGTTTTGATTTGATGAAAATAAGATAAAAGAATAAAATATAAAAAAGATAATAAGACTACAAGAATATCACAAGTAATTATCAATATAATTAATTTTTCTCCCTTTCTGATTTTCCAACAAGATCGTTATTCTCTCCTATGTCGCCCTCTATAATGAGACTAATGGTGTTGGGGATCAAAGAATATTCCTTGATGTGCATCCCCTAGTAAAATACTCGTGAGAAACCCAATCTGGGGTCTGCCCCCCCAACATCATGATCTTCAAGGCGAAGGTATCCCAACACCTTTCAACCCAAGTCACAATGAGAGTGCTAGTGGGTGGAATCAAGGATGTTGTGTTAGAAACCATGACAATATTGAGAGGGGGCGTGAATCAATATTGTAGGAATTTAAAAAATTTCTTTCAATGATGAAGATTACTAGGACACCAATAGATACTAGAACAAAAATTCATATCATCCTCACAATGAATCAATCATTAGAAGCACAATTATCACACATAGATTCTTCAAAATTTTCTTCAATTTAATTCATAAAGGTAGGCTTCTACTTGTGTTACAAAGTTCTCTGGCTACAACTAAAAGGAAGTTACTACTCCCTGGTTTATCAGTTATAAGTAAAATGAGCTACAACCCCTAGCTTATCATTTACTACTGAAAGGAGGTCCAACCCATAACTATTTACCAGCCACAACTTGAAGGAGCTACAACCCCTGTTCTGCAAGCTAGCACTTGCTTGAACTCATTGATTCATCTTTCATACCATTTGCAAAGCCAAACCATGAAGTCCACTTCCTTACACAAACAAACAAATTTTGCACTTCAAACACTCACCACAAACACCATAAATTCACCCTAAACAATCTTTGATCACTGATCAATCCACCATCATCCACCTCTGAATAATCAAAACCAGCACACTAACTCTATGCTCTTTCAAATTCAATTATGCTTAAATAGAAATTAGGATTGATATTTTAATTCTCAATCTTGCACTTAATTTTCACTTATAAGACGTTTGATCTTATTAACTTCTTATTTTTATACTTTTGGAATGTGCTCTTGATGTGAAAAATATGTCTTCTAACTCTTCTCCCCTGTCTCTACAAGAAAACCTGAGTTTAGTTGTCCAAATTTTCCATTATGGAATTTACAGGTTTTAGCAGTGTTTCTTCTAAATTTGGCTAACTCCAAATATAGCGAATTTTCTAAACTTCCCTCCAGACTATCCATTCCTCCATATGAGCTACCAACTCATTCATGCCTTTTAATCCTCCACTAGTTTAACTCCAAAACACCAAATTTTAGCATAAACGAAAATTAACAACTTGTCAGATTGTTTCATGTGAAGAACCTCCACTATAGGCCCAAAATTCATTATTATAGCCCCAAAGTGATTTAAAGATTATTTTAGAACTTGATTTAGGGCTTGAGTGCTTTATACAAAAAATCTTCACATAACACCTTTTGTTGGATCCCTTGGTTCTAATCCATGAGGGCTTATCCACCACTACAAAATTTTGTGCCTATGGTCCTGATGCATGCACAAAACCAAGTCTTGATCCCAAGCTTTAGCCCCCAACCTTTATTCCTATGTGCCTTTGAAAAACACCTTCATAATTAAGGACCTACTCGCGCCCTTATTATTGGTCTTCAACTTTAGTTGTATTAGTTACTGTGTCCCAGAGCCTCGTCAAACCAGAGCAACCTTAACATGTGCATTTTGTTTTCTTGCGGGGTCGCTCCTCCAAGATTATGTGTCCCGGTGGCACCTGTTCCATGCACCTAAACCAATCACCAAACTTCGAGGGTGAGTTTTCCTTGCACCTGTGATCTGGAATATCTCGGATCCTTGTCATCCAGGAGAGACCTCTCAAGCCACTCAAATTTTAACTTCCAAGGTTTCCCTTCTGGGGTGATGTGTCCTGTGGAACTACACTACCACATACAAAAAAATCAAATAAGTTGGGGTGAATGGACTTCCATGTATACTACCAGTTGTGTGCCACCTTTGCAAGGGTTCCATGTGTCACTCACTGAGTGGGGCCATGATTCACTTATTTTTTTCCCACCTGACCACCCAAAAATGTTGAATATGCATGCCACATGTTACAACCTCATAGCCTATCATGACATTGTGTCTCTACGTCATCTTCGTGAGCCAATAAAAAAATTTCCATGTCTCAAATTATGGTTGGTCCATTTTTTCAACTCGTACAATAGAAGAGGGGTCCCGATTTTCATTTTTTCATTGATTTTCTATGTATAAAAAACAAAATACTGAAAATAGGAATTGCATGGTCAAAGAGTTTGGTGAATATTAACTTTTGTGCATATGCTCCTGCTCTCGATCTTCAACTCCTCTGGAGGCCCAACTGGGTCCCACAAGGCCATGAATTGGGGGTTGGAGTGATTTCTTTGTTGCGCATATGCACTCATTGTTACTTATGACTAGGTCAGGGGTCGAGGCATATCCAAGCCCGACTTGGAACCTTGACATGTTTGACTCTTTTCACCTCTTTAAGTCCTGATATTTGTCCTACAATAACTTTTGATCCAGGAGGATATTTTTAAACTTCTATGTACCGTTGGAAATTTCTTTCCAATCTCTTTCCATCTGAGTGGGTCCCAAGTACACTTGAGATGATCTATTGAACTACAAATGGCTTCAAAGTATCTTCACCTTGACCATATTTTCCTTTTCCATACATGAGTTGATCTTGTTCTTTGATCATTCTGCTTGCAACCACATTTTCCTTTTCCATCAATGACAACATATTTTTAACATATTTTCCCACCCCTCCCTTGAAGTTCCATCTATTTTCACAACCCCATCACCCATGTATGAGTCCTTCAGTAAGGAAAATAACATATGCCTACAACCACTAATATGTCATTAGAATATGTAGCAGAAATTTAAATTGAGATTTAAATGTTTTGAGACAATAGTAAGCAATTCAAATGAAACCAGTGGTCGTCTACTCATCACATGAAAGTGCATATGAGTGGTATCTTACCACAGTAAATAATCATCACTAATATATGTTCATAATGTTAGTCATTGATATAATTGTGTATATTAAATCGTCATCATGACGCAATAATCAACATAATTTTTAACTATAAGAAATAAACTAATGTAAAAAATACAAAATAAATAATCCATGACAACAATCATCATCATATGTTAGGTCCCTACAAGACTAGTGTATCCCCTTATTGTTATTGTTAATGTATCTCTCTTATTGTTATTTTTGTACCCATGCAGTCCCCATAGTGTTATTATTGTGCCCCATAGAACCCTACTATTGTTAATGTTGTTCCCTTACATTATTATTGTTATGTCAAATTTGATTTTATTGTGACCCTTAGACTCCTATATATAGAAATGAGGTTTTTTCATTTGAATATGTTGGAACAAGGTCCCCTAAAAGCTGTGAATTTTGTATAGTTTTGTATATTTTTGATATTATTTAGACTAGCGCAGGGGTTTTTGGGTGGGTCAAAGCCCTGAATGCATTGTAATGGGTCAAGAGTAGACCAAGAGTCTGCAAACCACAGTTTGCGGACCAGTGGAAGTGTAGGCTAAATCGATATAAATAGATGAAAATTTTTTAGTCTTAAGGTAGAGAAATATTAAGATTGATGCTAAGTATGAATTGTTAGATCTGTTGTCGGGTTGTTTGGGTAAGGACTCTTGCTGGCTCTGTGCGTGGATATCCTCAGTCCTGTTGTGTGTGGATCCTACTGGCTGTGTGCGCAGGTGGTATTTTGGGATTATAAGTGGATTTTCATAATTAATATATATGTGAAGTACTGTTGAACATCTGATGTTATCTGGATCTGCTTTGTTATGATTGATGCGAACTTGGGCTATTTGATTAAGTTGTGAAAGTGTCTATTTAATTGCTGCGAACTATGAAAGTATCTATGTCTCTGGTATATGTATCTGTGATCAGTTAACTGTTGCGATTATAATGTTCTATTTGGTCTAACGCATGTGGATGCAAAGATATTGACTAGATTTGTGCATGATAATAGCTCCGTTACACCATGGATGGTATTGTTAATAGACTTGCGAATAGATCTGTTTTGTGTGAACTCGATCGGCTGGGAACGCAGACCTACTTGACTTACCTACTCTCTCTCAAGGTGCGGAAACCTAGTTCCAGCACCCTCCCATACTGCTTCGGGTGAGACTTTGGCCTGCATTAGCAGGTCACTTACGAAAGGGCCAGTAGTATAGGGGTTTATTGGAAAACCTTAACCTTTGAACCTAGTTTAGGACCCCTCGAGCCAACAAATGGTTTCGTTGTCGGGACCGGGAGTATTTTGAGAGAGATCGGATAATTCCAAGAAAACATTGGAGACCTGAGAACAAAGAAACCGAAGAGTGTTTTGAAAAGAAAGTTCAGGAATTCGCAGTGAAATAAAATTGCAGTGAAAAGTTGACCACAAAGAAGTGGAAGAATAAGTACATTTTCACGGAGATCTATGAAATTTTCTTTGTGATATTCGCAACCAAGCTCCAAGAGTGGCTGGCAAGGCTCGTGGACTTCTAGACGTGTTGGAAGGACGAACGGATCACACAGTGGACTCTAGAGTTGATCCGGAAGTTGGAAAGAACTGAAAATACCATCACTTGAACAGTAGATCATTGGGTGGATAGTGTGCTAGGAGGATTTGTGACAGAATTTTTAGAGGCAGAGCGAAGGTTCTCCAAGGGTTTCTGAGGTAAGTTTCTGAAAACCTTGCCGTGGCTAATTAAGATATTATTGTGCGAAAAGAGCATTTTGTGCGGCCATAAAAAGTGAATGTGCCCCGATCAAAGTGAGGGTACAACACGCAGTGGTAAGTACTACAGAACGAGATAAATCTGTCTATAGTCCAGTAAGGGATTCAGCTGTGAAAAACCCTCCAACTACACCAATATCGAGCCAGCACAAGGGTAAGAACTCACCTTTACATCCACCTCCACCAGAAGAAGAGATGGCGTTGCACATGAAGCTACCTACCTTCAAGGGCGTAGGGGATGAAGATATGGATAAATTCTGGTTTGTCGCAGGATCGGTATGGACTGCGCAGAACATGGCCAGTGATGCCATGAAGAGGGCACAGTTATCCCTTGCTTTTGAAGGAAGAACATTGGACTGGTATATGGCATACATAGCTCAACATGCGAATGTGACCATTGAAGAGATTAAGAATGCCTTGAAACAACAGTTCAAGAAGCCTAATTCCTACTCTCAGATAGTGAACGATCTGAAAGATTTCAAGAAAGGACCTTCTGAGTCCATATGGGAAGCTGACAAATGGCTAAAGAAGGTAATCAGAGAAGGATAATTTCCGTATGATGACAGGCAGGATAAGGAATGGTTCATTGCTATGTTACTACCTCACCTGTGCATACCTCTGGGTCATCAAGCCATTGAATCATAGGAAAAAGCCTTGGAGATTGCTATGAAATTGGAAGCTACGCCAAGAGATGATACCCAGCTGGGAGTACAACAAATCCAAGGACAGCTGGAGGCGATGCACATGGAGATCTGGAACCTGCGAAAGGACAAAGGGAAAGAAGCTAGCATAGACATATGGTGTATACGATGCAGGGTATCAAGGCATACCAAGGATCAGTGCCCACTACTGGCAGACTACCTATAGGCGGGGGGACCTTGTCTGTTACGACTAGGACCAAGTGGACCAAGGTTATGGTGTGATGAATATCGTGTAGCCGGCCTACATGATACTAACCACTACCCTCGCCTGGGTGCGTATGTCCCAAAAGTGAAGCAACAATGGTGCAGGTTTTGCAGATCCGTAAGACATGAAGAACAGAACTGTCGAACCTACGATCTGATGATAGATAGAGGAAACCTATATAGGGTACAATTAGACCCCTCTTCACCAAGATACCCCTCTGGCATAGGTGGCTCCCCAGCTAGGGGTCAGGGAGGGGGCAACGGTGGAAGCACAGGTAGAGGGAGAGGAAAACTGATCTGCTGAAACTGCGGAGAGGTAGGGCACTTTGCAAGGGATTGCACGAACCCAACTAGGCAATCCTATAGATACTACAGACAGATGGACCATGTGATTGAAGTATGCCCAATTCTGATAGCCAAAATGCAGGAAAAGCAGCAGATGCCTATGGAAAATGTGAAAAGGGTTAAGGCGGAACCTCAGGATGAAGGGCCAAGTGTTAATGTTATAACACGCAGTGGCATGGCTACTGGGGGGGCTGAGGAGAAAGCTACGGTGGAGCCTCTGATCTAGAAAGCAGTCACCAAACAAGAAGGTTTAGACCTACAGAAGGAAAAGGAACCCTTTGTCGCATCTCAACAAGACTTTGCTCAGGCTGAGGCATCTACTTCTCAGAACCCTGCAAACATTAGAGCTGAGGATGAGGTCAAACCATTCTTACAGGCATGTATCAAGCTACTGCACAACCATCGGGCCATAGAAAACCTCCAAGCACTAATAGGCAGCTGCGCAAAACGAACTAATCCACCCCTAGAAGTTAAGGATGTGCACAAACTATACAAACATAAGAAATGCACTAGTAGGGAAATGCGGCTTACAGTGCAAATTGGTGATTTTGAAATGGATCAGGTTATTTTGGACTTGGGATTGGATGCGAACGTATTTCCCAAGAAAACTTGGTAGCGAATGGGGGAACCTAAGTTGGAATGGTCCACTATCCAGCTGCACATGGCCAACCAGCATAAGATCATACCGTTGGGAAGGCTGTCAAATATCATGGTAGATATCGCAGGAGTTAAGTTCTGGGCTGATTTTGAGGTTATTCAGATTATAGAAGATGTGGACCCCTGCCCTGCGCTTCTAGGATTGGACTGGGCCATAGATATGGGTGGTATTATCAATTTGAAGAAGAGAAGCATGGTGTTTGAAAATGAAGGAACACAGGTGATAGTACCACTAGACCTCGTGGAAGGAGAAAGGTATACAGAGCCAGTGCGTGAGGAAGAAGAGGTGGATCACATCTATAAGTTAACTACGTGGGATGAAGACTGGATTAATCCTACAACCGATGGTGTGCTTTGTTGGGAGAAGGATGGCGAATGCTTCTCTGACCCTGAAGGAGAAATGGAGATTTGGAAAAACCGGTTGAATGATGTCTCTGTGCTGCGTTGTCTGAGAATCACAAGGTACTTCTGATGCATATCCTTAGAGGTAAGATAACTGCCCTACTTTGACGGTTCTGGTAGTATTAAGGAGTTTTTGTGAGCATTTGAAGCTGAGGTTCCAAGAGAGCGAAGGCTATGGGCCCTTAATATAGCAATGTGTGCAACACCTGCGAGGTGGACGTGGGACACACATAAGGGGGCGTTCCAGGATTGGGAAGAATGTCGGTATATGATGATCCTATGCTTTGAGCCTCCATTTGACGTACGGGTCAAGACGTTCCTTGGCCCAGGGGATCCGTGAACATCTGTTCGCTTGGATGGAGAAATGGTGAGACCAAACTATAGAAGAATGGGTTCACTTGTTTATTCATGCCTTGGGACCAATTCCCATTGCATGGTACCTAGATGCAGAGCTGCATCAGTGCACCCACCACTGGGAAACTTTAAAGGATGAATTCATGGGGACATCTGGATTAACAGGGGGAACAAAGGCGCTTGATCAAGCTCTACAGGATATAGATACCTTTGTGTTTGGTGAATCCAACCCCTACGCAGCCTTTGGGGTACCAACATGGGAAAAAAAATGCACGATACTGTCAACTGTCACAATATAGCCATAGAAGACTGTGATGAGGATCCACGCAATGTCTCTATCCCAGAGTCAGAGGGGGAGTGCACAGGTATAGGACCTCCACTACACACTGTGGATGTTACGGAGCCTCTGAAGCTGCGAGAAGTTAACATTGGCACGGAAGAGCAACCCAAGTTGGCTAAAATTGGGGATTATTGGGATGATGAGACAGTAGGAAAGGTTGTGGAATTACTCACAGAATATCAAGACTTATTCCCAAAAAAGTTTTCGGAGCTCAAGGGGATCACGGGGGACTTAGGGTTTATGCGCATCACGCTGAAACCAGATGCGCGCCCTATGAAGCAACGCCCTTATTGGTTGAATCATAAGTATAAGCAGAAGGTTAGGGAAGAAATTGATAAAATGCTCACCGCAGGTATCATCGAACCAGTCGAACAGTCAGATTGGGTGAGTCCAATCGTGGTTCAGGAGAAGAAGACGAAGGGGGAAATCCAAATCTATGTGGACCTGCGTAAATTGAACGATGCCTGCATACATGATCCCTTTTCGACACCGTTCTTAGATGAAATCCTGGATAGCGTAGGTGGCCAAGAATAATACTCATTCACTGATGGATTCTCAGGGTACCATCAGATCATAATCTCCCTAGGAGCAATCCTGACGCAACCTGGAGATGGAGACATTGATCACCTCGTTGCATTTGCTAGTCAAAAAATTTCTGGTGCAGAGCGCAACCACTCCACCACAGAGAGGGAGAGGCTAGCCATGTTCTACGCATTAGCGAGGTATCAACACTATTTTTTAGGAGGACACTTCAAAATGTTTATAGACCATTTGATTTTGAAGTACCTAGTGAAAAATCCTGTGTTGGGGGGGGGGGGGAATGCGATGGCTTACGCATTCCGGGGAATATGACTTTGAGAACATTGTCAAGCCAGGGAATTTGAATCCTAGGCCAGATCACTTGTCCTGAATTGAGAGTGGCGAGGAACTAACCAACCTGGAAGAAGGATTTCTTGACGCGTAGCTGTTCGCTATTAAGGTAATTGATGCGCACTTCGCAGAAATTATTCAGTTCCTGATTACAGGTATAGCACCTACGGAATATTCGGTGCAATAGAAGAAAGAGTTGGTCACCCGCGCTGCGTATTTTTCCATCATTGCAGGTCATCTATATAATATGGGGGTAGATGAAGTACTTCACAGGTATGTCCTAGAGCATTAATGGCAGGCTATCTTGGCAGAATCCCACGACGGGGTAGCAGGAGGTCACTACGCAGGGAAAGCAACAATGCAAAATATCTTAAGAGCTGGACTACGGTGGCCTACCCTCCACACTGACTCTCATGACTATTGTAAAGCCTACGATACATGCCAATGAATAGGAAGGCCATCACATAGATACGAAATGCCCCTTCAACCACAAATGGCCCTGCAAGCATTCGACAAATGGGCCATTGACTTTGTGGGACCTATCAACCCACCTGGAAATAAGACAGGTGCGCGTTACATTATCATTGCCACTGACTATGTAACCAGGTGGGCCAAAGCACAAGTGGTAAAGGATTGCATTGTAGATATCGCTATGCACTTCATCTTTGAGCATATTTTGACCAAATTCGGATGCCCAAAAATCTTGATGAGCGATAGAGGTACGCACTTTGTTAATGAGACAATATAGGCCTTGACAGAAGAATTCTGGATCCATCATGCGAAAAGCACTCCATATCATCCTTAGGAAAATGGAGCGGTTGAATCATTTAATAAGGTATTTAAGCACGTGTTGACTAAGGTCTATAACGCCGATCGCAGCAACTGGGACGTGCACATCCCATCTATTCTTTGGGCCTACCGAACTAGCTGCAAGAAGCTGATAGGGAAAACACCATTTAGGATGGTCTATGGAAAGGAGGCCATTATGCCCATGGAATACATTTTTCCTAGTATGCGCATCGTAGCCTTTACAAATATGGCAGAGTTGGATATCATGGAGGAGCGTTTAGCGCAGCTAGTGGCTTTAGAAGAAGACCGGTTCATTGCTAATTTCCATCAGCAGGTTTAGAAGGCACGAGATAAGGCATGGCATGATCGACATATTTGTTAGAAAAAACTTTACAGAGGGTGAATTAGTCCTTCTCTATGAAAGCCAGTTTGTGAAACACCCGGGGAAGTTCTAGCAGCACTGGCTTGGGCCCTATACAGTTAAGGAAATCACGGATGGTGGATTTTTTCAGTTAGCAACCCTACGCGGCGATATGCTACCCAATTATATCATTGGCAGTCAACTAAAATCATATCGGGTCAAATGACTATATGGCCGAAGTAGCTATATGAAGTGGGGCATACCCACCAACGAAGGTAAGCGCAACAGGTACCATGCTACGTGTGGGAAGCAGCCGCGATATTGGAAGCTCAGAGGGGTGCACCGAAGGCACGTGAATAAAATCAGAATGTAGCAGGTGCACTGGCCACAAAAATGTACGTAGGGCATACAAGAGGTCTACTGGGAGCGCAGGGGTACGCTGGGCGCATAAGCAGTGCGAAAACTATTCATTGGAATAGTAAAATCGATTAAAAGACAAAATTTACTGTTGAAAGGAGCAGGTGGACGACATTTATTGAGGAAATTTGGGAAGATTTTTTACCATTTACTTGATGGTAAGTTTTGGATAAGGTTTACCAAACCATTGGTCGATCACCAGGGCTATGAAAGTAGGGGGATAACTCAGAAGAGGGTTCTGTATAACCTGAATAGTTTGTACTCTGTACGCCTATGTGCCTTTTATGTTTTGTTGATGTCTGAGCGCGCTTCCCCCTTAGACAATAGCCATCCCGAGTTTGTTTTTTTCACCAGAATGATGGCCACTAATCTTACTGAACCCTCAAAACCAGAGACCTTAGCAAAGCAAGAAACCGAGGAAGTAGTGGAGATTGAGTCTGAGGCCGAAGGAGTATCTCCACGCCAAGCCCAACCAAGAAGAAAGGGAAGGAAAAAGCTCAAGGCTCAAGAAAAACCATGAAATGGGTTGGGGTGAAGCCCCATACTTCCCCGAGAAATGTAAGATCCCCATGGGCAACGCCTTAGGCGTGTGCTTCCCAGGAAGAGGCCCAGGCCGTTGAACCAATCAATTGGTTACCTCCCTTCGTTTGGCCACACAGGCCCTTGACACGCACGTTGAAGAACCTCGACGGCCTGATCACCTACCTGCAGATGCCGTTGACCCTGAGAGAGGTCCTCGTTATTGGCGAGCCTTTTGGAAGGCTCCATGAGATAAAATTTGATGATCATGACTTGGAAAATTTGGAGGCCTTCCCTGAGTTGGCGCCCGAGTAATACCTTGACAGAGTTCAGGATAAAGATGGGATAAAAAATTTCCCCATGCACTAGGTGCGGGATTGGCCGGGTCTGGGCTCCTAAACCTGCTCAGGATGTCTCAATTCGGCCACTACAATATCACGGACTGTCTAGTACATTAGTTGCTAGCCCTGGTTCATGAGGGCTTCCTATGGATCCAGGATCGAATCCCCATCGATGCTGCGCTCATTCATCGGATTACTGGTCTTCCCATGAAAGGACCAAACCCTCTGGAGTGCGTTGGCAAGAAGTATGAGGGGGAGACTGTTGAATACGTGTGAAAAACCTACCATGTGGAGCAGAATACTCGTGGCTTCATAATAAAATCCATCAGTGACCAGGGTACGCAGTTGGGTACCATGTTGTTGGCGTGTAAGATGATGTGAAAATGCCAAGTTGCCTCTGTCCCTGCATATGTAATTCATTCAGCAGGCCAATGCGGGAAAGGGGTCTGCTTCAATTGGGTCAGGTACTTGTGCGATGAGTTTCTGGCCAATGTCCGAGAATCCCAGGAGCAGGGATGCACCTTTTTTTATTCATGGTTGTTGCTTCTCATAGCATTGGTTGCCTTGGAAGCACCTTAGGAATCAGTCATCCCTGAGCTCCCCTGCGACATGTGCGAAGGGGCTCACTATGCGAACTTATGGGACTCTAAGGATGCATAGCGTATCAAAGACAACCAAGTGTTCTAGGTATTGTTTCAGAGTGGGCTCGCAACAACTATCAACTCCTGATCGTGTCTGTCACCAGCTATTTACGAAAATTATAAAAACATTGCTGCTTTCCAAATTCGAGGCCACAAGGATTCTACGTGGGTTTCGCTCCCTTATATGGTTGCGGATGAAGAAGTTGACAATGTAATTGTGTTATGGCCCCCTCACTGGAAGCTTGGCTTCAGAACGGGTGCGAAGGGCACCGAAGGAACAAGCACAATGAAAGTGGTCCCTCCGATCATCACCAAGGATACCGGAGGACTGAGAAAGAGCATGGTGAAGGGCACTGTAGCTACATCACAGAAGGGTTCACAACCCTGAAAGAGTACAGGGAAACGCACGAATGCTGAGGTACAGAAAGATGTGCAACAGGATCTTGATACTGAAGGACAAGAGGTGGGAGGTGTTGACTCCCCTTGAGGAACAAAGCAAACGGGTGACCTTGCTAATGGGCCACGAAAGAAGCAGTGCTCCCAACGACTCAAATGTAACAAATCTGTTACACTAACTGAAGGGGACCTCGAGAAAATCATGGATGTGGTTACATTGGCTACAAAGGATAAAAGGTTGGCTCTAGAAGAGCAACAACGAGCTGCGGTCGACACACTTCACGCCGAGCTTTGAGCTTTGCAGTTGAAGATAGACACGTTGCAAACTAGTATGATTTAGGTACGAACACCCTAGGCAACTAGAGGTGCAACACTTATTACAGTGGAAAGACGCCTCTGTCCCTTGCCCGACACAGCCCTTGCAATAAGTCCACTTGACTTGGGAGCGCAGGTCCAAGCGTGTGCAGAGGTATAGCTGGATCTGGCCAGGTTACCTCATGAAGCATTACAGGTTCTCCATACCTCCTTGTTTTAGGAAATTCAACACCGGGACCATCAAGTACACCAGCGGCTTAGTGTAGCAGAGAAGACAATCAAAGAGAAGAATGTTGAATTTTCCCAGGTACAGGCTGCCTACACCCTCGCCACTGCACAACAAACAGAGCTGGAACACTTAATTAGCAGAATCTGCATGGATGTTACAGAAGAAATCCCGGCCACAGCCACCCCCAGGTCAAGATTGAGGGGTTGGTTTCAGCATTGAAGGCCTTCAGGACAGAGATTCAGGTGGTCAAAACACAGATGGAACAACAGATCACCGATTTGCGGGCTAAGCTACAGCCAGAGACACTGTCGAAGGTATGGGCCTAGCGATCTGCGCTAGTTACCGTAACTACCAATGTGATTACAGGACAGATTTCCCAGGGCACCCAATTGCTGGATACAACCATGCAGTTATGGACCAAGGTAAAATGCGACCCCATCCTGCGTGAAATCAACCAGGACCTGCGATAGAAGGAAGAAGCATTCGAGCAACTAGAAGTCACCTCGCCTAATTTGATTCCTGCTCAGCGCTTAGCATGACTGTGAACTAGCCATGCCCTCTGGGATGATATCGAAATCCTGCGTCAGAAGAAGAAGACTCTCAGTGACCGTCTTAAGCAATGGGATGATGAAACCCTCAAGCTCTCCTAGGACATCGACGTCGCTGTCAAATAGCTAAACCAGACTCTGGAGAGTGTCACCACTGCAACAGAAGGCCCGACTTCACAGAAGTTGGTGGATATCGCGCAAAATGCTGCTGCTCAAAGTGAAGGTGTGCTACCTCCACTGATGGAGGCGATCAGGCTGTTGCAGCAGTAGGTCGAGTCACAAGATTATGTTGGGGGACTGTTGGAATAGGGTCCCCTAAAAGCTGCAAATTTTGTATAGTTTTGTATATTTTTTATATTATTTAGTCTAGCACATAGGTTTTTGGGTGGGTCAAAGCCCCATATGCATTGTAATGGGTCAAGGGTAGACCAAGAGTCTGTAAACCACGGTTTGCGGACCAGTGGAAGCGTAGGCTAAATCGATATAAATAGATGAACATTTTTGAGTCTTACGGTAGAGAAAGATTAAGATCGATGCTAAGTACGAATTGTTAGATCTGTTGTCGGGTTGTTTGTGTAAGGACTATTGTTGGTTGTGCGCATGGAGATCCTCAGTCCTGCTGCATGCGAACCCTGTTGGCTGTGTGCATAGGCAGTATTTTTGGATTGTAAGTGGATTTTCATAATTAATATATATGCGAAGTATTGTTGAACATCTGATGTTATCTAGATCTACTTTGTTATGATTGATGTGAACCTGGGCTATCTGATTAAGTTGCGCAAGTGTCTATTTAATTGTTGAGAACTGTGAAAGTATCTATGTCTCTAGTATATGTATCTATGATCTGTTAACTGTTGCGATTATAGTGTTCTATTTGGTCTAACGCACATGGATGCAAAGATATTGATTAGATCTGTGCATGATAATAGCTCTGTTACACTGTGGATGGTATTTTTAATAGACCTGCGAATAGATCTGTTTTGTGTGAACTCGATAGGCTGGGAACGCAGACCTACTTGACTTACCTACTCTCTCTCAGGGTGCGAAAACCTGGTTCCAGCACCCTCCCATACTACTTCGGGTGAGACTTTGGCCTGCGTTATCAGGTCACTGTCAAAAGGGCCAGTAGTATAGGGGTTTGTTGGCAAACCTTAACCTCCAAACCTGGGTCAAGACCCCTCGAGCCAACAGAATCATCCAAGAATTGTTCATTCATGTAATGTAGAGAAGGTTTCCCCCTAGAAGAGGTTGATTTCTAAGTTTTTGATCTATATTTTCTTCTATTTTTTGAGTTGGTTGCATAACATTGGGTCTCAAAGCTTTGGATTCTAGGGTTTCGCTTCTTAAAACAGGTCATCTTGGAATTTTCACCTACGAAGCTTCAAAAGATGAAATTGAAACCATGTGGAGTCAAAAGTGTTGTGAAATTTCTTCCAAAATTTCAAATCTTGGTTCACTATATTTTCAGACATATGATCCAGGGGAGTTAGGGTTTTTGCAGGCTCCAAAATTTAGTCTCACACAGGTGACCTAGGGAAAATCGTCATAACTTTCATTTCAGGCATTAGATTTGAATTCTGTAAAAAGTGGAAAAAATTCAAGGACTGTATTTTTTGGTGTATAAATTTTAGGGTCGAAGGTTGAAACAATGACAAGTGGAACTCCTTACAATTTGGATCTTCTAAACCAGTCTATAATTAGGTCATCATGGGAGATCAGGCATAACTTTATCTTGAAGAACCCAAATTAGGTTTGAATTGTTGCATTTGAAAGAAGACTTAGAGGGATACAATAGGACCGAAGTTCAAATCTTGGGGATCCAAAATCATATAGATACATCAGGTTCAATACTGAGCTCCTTAAAAGAAATAAATATGTGTGTATTTTTTTATTTTTTAGGTGCATAACTTTTGTTTGAAAAATCAGTTTGAAGTGATTTCAAGGGAATATTAAAGCATAGATATCAGTATTGGGTTCTAAAATTCCTCCCAAAAATAATTCCGCACTCATTAATACCTCACAAATCTCTACTATGACACATGAATAGGAAGAATTGTAACATGATATATCAAAATTATGAGACCAAGTGCAACAAATTTCGCTCTCGCAGAGAGTAAACAAAAATGAAATAGAAATAAAAATGGAAGATTTTAAGGATGAATTATAATCGGACATGGATGGTTTAAAATCATATATGGAAGCTAATATGGATGGCATGGAATCTAAGATGGATGGTTTGAAAGCAGAAATGGAAGGTTAGACAAAGTTGTTGCAAGAAAGCCTTCCTGGTGGTGACAAGGCAATCCATGAAAATCATGATGAGGACAAAAGGAATATGAATTTTGATTTTAGGAACTCAAATTTTGGGTTTAATAACCACCAAATTCCAAATATATATATTAGAAAGTTTGATGGAAAGGTTCTGGTAACATGGATACTACAAATTGGCATATCACAATTATTATCACATCCATTAAAGGTAGAAGTCAAATAATTGGATCCTTGACTTGAGGTCCACAAATAATAAAGTACGAGCCCTAATGCTATATCAAGGATAATGTAATTATCAGGTCCAATCAAAAATCATAGGGAACTACATTATATTCAAAAGAAACCTATACCCATCCTAAAAAGAGGAACAAGGAAAAATGGCAAGGATAGAGGGAATATTTCTAGGAGATAAAAGGATGAAACTAGTGATTGTTACTATCATTATTAATATTATTATTGATTATTATTGAAATTTTGATGCAGTAATGAGATCCAGTTACTTCTGACCTCCCAATAAAAATCTCGATTTACATCTAAATGATCCTTAAAAATCTCAATGGCCTCTCTAAACTTATGCTTATAGTTATCCTCCTCAACAAGGGACTTTTTATGCTCACGAAATAATTATTATTTGGTATTATGGGAGTGCTCAACCAAATAAAAGGTGTGGAAAAAACTAAAAAATTATGTCAACCTCGTGTTCTCTAATCCTTAATTGGAAATAATGATTGATTTCCATGATTTTTCATAAAAAAACAAATGTCATAAACACCCTTGTATCGAAGAAGATCGATAAGGTCCTTAATGGATTTAATCATTTCCCTTAATGATGTTAGGAGAATTCAAACTAGTAATAATAATATTATTTCTAATAATAATAGCTACCTTATTGGTAACTCCTTAGATGAACAAAAGGACCAATTTCAGACTAATTCTCCATCCTTATTTCAAGTTCTCACATAGGATTTTTGAATGATCATCATAAATTGTGCTTTTTATACACATTATTTTTGAAAACTTGAATGAAGTGTTATTGCTCTTGATAAAGGTGATAATTATCATATATTTATAAAATCCTTGTTTCAAGAGTACTTATGACACCTAAAAAGAAACCTATACACATCCCAAAAAGAGGAACAAGGAAAAATGGCAAGGATAGAGGGAATATTTCTAGTAGATAAAATGATGAAAATAGTGATTGTTACTATCATTTTTAATATTATTATTAATTATAATTGATATTTTGATGTAGTAATGAGATCCAATTACTTCTGACCTCCTAATCACAATCTTTATTTACATCTAGATGATTCGTAACAATCTCAATGGCCTCTCTAAACTTATGCTTATAGTTATCCTCCTCAACAAGGAATTTTTTATGCTCAAGGCATAATTATTGCTTAGTATTATGTGAGTGCTCAACCAAAGAAAAGGTGTGGAAACAACTAAACCTTATGTCAACCGCGTGTTCTCTAATCCTTAATTGTAAAGAATGACTAGTTTCCATGATTTCTATAAAAAAAAACAAATGTCATAAACACCCTTGTATCGAAGAATATCGATAAGGTCATTAATGGATTTAATCATTGCCCCTAATGATGTTAGGAGGATTCAAACTAGTAATAATAATATTTTTTCTAATAATTCTAGCTATCTTATTGGTAACTCCTTGGATGATCAAAAAGACCAATTTCAAGGTTCATTATCCATCCTTATTTCAAGTTCTCACATAGGATTTTTGAATGATCAACCTAAATTGTGATTTTTTATACACATTCTTTTTTAACACTTGAATGAAGTGTTATTTCTCTTTCTAAATATGATCATTATCATAGATTTTGAAATTCCTTGTGCCAAGAGAACTTATGACACCTAGATCCTAAGTTAGATAATGATGGGACTTTATGTGGAAATATTTTCCACTGTGGGTTGATTTTTTGAAAAATTGATGGCTCAAGGTTCCATCTTACTTATTTTTCACCCTTAAATTAAGAAACAAGATACTCGTATTCTCCTTGATCTCCAAGGTTAAATGAATTTTCTTAGACTAGTTGCTCAAATGTTGAACTGATTTATCCAATTCTTTGTTGAAAGTACAACAAGAAATTCCAGCACACACACTAGTGTGGGACCATAGGTCCTAGCGATACATTAGTGTGAAGGCCAATTTAATTTAATAAATTGGTGCAGTGTCTAATTTAATTTTCCCTTAATTAAATTTTACAATAAAATGTAATATTATCTCATAATCACTTGTAATAGTTAACTAAGTGTGATAAACTAAGTTAGCTCATGTATTTCGAGTTGAGGGTGGTTGGTGAGGCATGTAGAGTGATTCTATTAGTTATGGAGTTTGAATTGCAGTTGGTGCATTAGTTTAATGCATGAGTAATTAGTTAACTCAATTAGGTGTGTTAAAGTCAGTTGAATTAGTTGTAACTGATTGTTGCACTAGTGAGAGATCAAGTGAATTAAATCATATTTAATTCATAATCAGTGATCTTCCATGCAACTGATTATTTAATATTAATAGATGCATGCATTTTAGTTCCAATGGAGACCTAGTTGAGACAAAGGTTAAAGGGATGTTAACTATCAGTTGTGTGATTAGTAGGTTGCCCACATGCAACCAGACATCCATTGGATTGCCCATGATCCTTGCGCAATTTCGGAAGGCTGAAACTCCTAAAGAATAGGAATTTCATTCCACATGAATTGCGCAAGCAAGATAGGCTAATTAGAGGCTGAGAATTGGCTAAGTGTTGGTCGATTTTGTCCAGGTCAGTGTGAGACAGTTGTGAGAGTACATGAGACTCTTGTGAGAAGAGTGCATTGTAATTTCTTCATGATTCCATTGTGAATATACAATAGAAGATAGAGGGGTTTTGAGCAGCAAGCTTTCCTTGGGGAAATATATGTGTTATGGTTTGATTTGATTCTTTCTTTACTTGTTGTGATTGGAGATCATGTTTATTTTCCGCAATTCATTTGTAGAAGGATTTAATATCTAGCTTTAATACATTACTTGATCGGATTGAATCCATTGGTACACATACGTTTGTATAATTTCTACATGGTATCAGAGCACATGAAATGACTATAGTGGAGGAGAAGTTGAGTTTGTGACTGAATAGACTTCGAATTTGCAAAAGTATTCTTGGTGTGACAAGCGAATCGGGATCGAAATGGATTTCAATGGCTTGAGATTGGAGTATGCACTTGAGGGAAGCTCTAAATATATTGCATGGAAAGACAGGATGGAGGGAGTACTAGAGGATAATGGGTTGAAATAATTCATTGATAATGACATTCCCAAACCCGTTGTAGCAGATGCTGCAAATCTTGATGCTTGGAAAATAAAGTTGCAAAGGCGAGGAGGATCTTACTAGAGGGATTATGAGACCACATTGCCTCAAGTCTCCATGGAAAAGAGACACCATATGCAATGTGGAAATATTTTACATATCAGTTTTAGAGTAGCGGTGATCATAGAAAATTGGCACTGAAGGACAAGATCAGGAAAATTAAAAGGGAGAAAGGTGACACCATTCCGAAATATTTAACAAAGTTTGTCCAATGTCGGGATGAGCTTGGGATCGTTAGAATTACTGTCGCGGATGATGACTTGGTGAGCCTAGCTCTTCTAGGACTTCCTAAGAGTTGGCATAGTTATTAGGACTCTGTCAATGGGAGGGAGAAGCTGCCAGATTGGAAACGAATTTGGTCGGATTCAGTGTAAGAAGAATTCAGGTGGAATAAGAGGAATGGATCTTCATCTAAAACAGATGATGAATAAAATTGTGCTTTGGCTGCCAAGGTGAAGAAGGGGAAAGGAAAGAAATTTCATTCCAAATCTAAGTCCGAAAAAGATTGAAAGAAGCATGACATGTATAGAGTGAAGTGTTTTCACTATCATAAGCATGGGCATTATGCCACTAATTTTCCACAAAAGAAGAAGAAAAAAAATGCTTCAGGATCTAAAACTGGTGAGGCTTTGGCCTCACAATTTGAGCTTGACTTCCACTCATTGCATGCATGGTTTCAAGTGCAATCGGATCAGTGTGGTACTTGGATAGTGGTGCATATTTCCACATGACGGGAGACAAAGAACTTTTCAGTAGCTTGGAGGAGAAGGACCTCTAGATGCATATTGAAATGGGTGATGACGAGTAGTATAGTGCTATCGGTATTGGCACAGTTACCTTCAAGAGACAGTCAGGTAAACCTTTCTTATCAAAATATGTAATGCATGTGCCAGGCTTGAAGAAAAAATTAGTTTCAGTCACAATGTTGACTATGATGTTGTTTTCAATAAAGGAAAATCTTTCCTTCGACACAAAGCAACAGGACAAGCCAAGAATATTGGGATTCTTGTGAAGAATCTCTATAAAATTGATGTAGATGGTTATGCAACATTTATGGGTAAGGCATAAAAAGTGGTGAGATGGGATGAGGGTGAGTTATGGCACAGGAGATTGGGCCATCTACACCACGGAGCCTTTAAGGTCATGCAATAGATTTCTACGGGTCTTCCCAAGGGTACTCTTGCACAGTTAGACACATGCAAGGGATGTACTATGGGGAAGTATGCAAATGCCACTTTTCATGAGAAGGAAAACTGAGATTCAGAAATCCTTGAGAAAGTTCACTTAGATGTGTGTGGACCATTCTCTATTTCTTCGACAGCAAAGCATAAGTACTATGTGATCTTTGTTGATGATTTTTCTAGAAGTGTTGGATCTACTTCATGCATAAGAAAGATCAGACGTTCTCAAAATTTCTTGAGTTCAAAGCACTGGTGGAGAAAGACATAGGGAAGAATGTGAAGGCTCTTAGGAGCGACAATGGTGGTGAGTACATCTCCAATGAATTCAATAACTTATGTAGGAAAGAAAGAATTCAGAGAGAGTTGATTGTGCCTCATAACCCACAGAAGAATGGGGTCATAGAAATAAAGAGCAGAACAAGTGTGGGTGCAGCATGAGCAATGTTGAATGATCATGGACTACCGTTACATATGTGGTCGGAGGCATGCAACACAAAAATATTTGTACAAAACCATAGTCCTCATCAGATACTTGGCATGATTACACCAGAGGAGGATTTTACTGGTAAGAAACCTGATGTTTCATATTTTAAGATTTTTGACTCATATGTTTATGTGCATATGACCAAAGATGCCAGGAAGAAGCTTGAACCAAAAACTAAGATTGGGATATTTGTGGGGTACACTGATACTCCCCACAAATATCAGGTGTATTTTCCAAACAAAAAGATGATTGTTGTGAGACAGGATATAAAATTTGATGAGGATAAATCCATGTGATTTTCCCTTGAGAGGGAGTTATATTTGCATGCAGATGAGGAACTCTTGGTTCCAAAGAATGAGCCTCAAGATGTGGAGTAGCCACGAGGAGGATCATGGATTGGCAGAAAACACTCATGCAGAGCCATCCAACATAAATGGTCGAAGGCACACCACAGAAGCTGAGAGATTGAGACTTGATGCGGTAGAGAATGTAGGAGCCCCTACTTCACTGCGCAGAGAAAGACAGTCTCCAGACAGGTTTACTGGATACATGGCTCTCATGAGAAAGTGTATTGTGACAAAAACATCTTCCTTTGAAGAAGCAATGAAACAACCAATTTGGGTTGATGATATGGTAGAGGAGTATGACTCCATCGTCAAGAAAAATGCATGGGAAGTTGTACCAAGACCGGTTGAAAAATCAGTGGTTGGATCTAGATGGATCTATAAGGTGAAGCAGGAGGCAGATGGGGGTGTGGAGAAGTACAAGGCCAGATTTTTGGCCCATGGATTCTCAGAGATTGACTATGAGGATAATTTCACACCAGTCACAGGGTAATTTTCTATTAAATCTATCCTTGCACTCTCAGCACAGATGGGGTGGCACATTCATCAAATGAATGTGAAAACTATGTTTCTCAATGGAGTTATTGAGGGGGAAGTGTACATAGAGTAGCCAGAAGGTTTCGATATCTTTGACAATGATTCGCATGTGTGCTAACTCAAAAGAGCACTGTATGGGCTGAAGCAAGCACCTCGTGCTTGGTACACTCGGATTGATAGCTATTTCACCGGTTTGGGCTTCACCAAAAGTGAAGCGGATGCAAACCTATACCAGATTGTGGTTGATGGTAAGCTCTTGATTATCGTACTTTATGTTGATGATCTAATTTTGACAGGTGATGAGCAACTGATAAATTCTTTCAAGGAGGATCTTGCAAGAGAGTTTGAAATGAAGGACATGGGACTCCTTCACTATTTCCTTGGTTTGGAAATATGGCAACGGGATGGTGAACTATTTGTTTCTCAAGGAAAGTATGCCAAAGTGATTCTGGGTAAGTTTCACATGGAAATTTTTAAACCCATGGATACTCCTCTTCCAAGAAATTGGAGGAAAGAGGATGCTACTTCAGAAGAAGTAGTGGATGCTATTGTCTATAGGCAGCTAGTGGGTTCACTGATGTACTTAGTGAACACTAGACCAGACATTTGCTACATAGTTAACCAGCTGAGTCAAGCCATGGTTAAGCTGACCAAGCTCTTTTGGAAGGCGGGGAGGCATGTATTGAGATATATTAGGGGCACTACAGAGTATGGATTATGGTACAGACGGACAGAGGGAGTGAAGCTTCAAGGCTTCAAGGATGCAGATTGGGCAGGCAGTCCATCAGACAGAAAAAGCACATCAGGAGGGATATTCAGCATAGGATCAACAACATTTTCTTGGTACAATAGGAAGCAACGATATGTGGCACTCAGTCCAGCCGAGGCAGAGTACATGGTAGCAATTCAGGCTGCACGTGAGGCCATCAAGATGAGAAAGATCCTGGTTGGTTTGTTTGCTTCTCAAATGTATCTGACGGTGACACATTGTGATAACCAGAGTTGCATTAAAATCTTGTTAAATCTGGTATTCCATGATAGGTACAAGTACATAGAAATCCGGTACCACCATCTCAGAGACTATGTTCAGAGGTGCATTATGTTACTTCAGTACATTCCCATGGAAGATCAAGATTGAGATATTCTGATGAAGGTGCTTGCTAGGAGAAAATTCGAATACCTTAGAGGCAGGATCAAGGTGGTAGATAATCCCTTTCTTGTTAATACAGAGTTTTGAAAGTCCAAAAAAAAATTGCAGCACACACACTAGTGTGTGACCACATGTCCTAGCGATACATTAGTGTGAAGGCAAATTTAATTTAATAAATTTGTGTAGTGTCTAATTTAATTTTCCCTTAATTAAATTGGACAATAAAATGTAATCTTATCTCATAATCACTTGTAATAGTTAACTAAGTGTGATAAACTCAGTTAGCTCATGTATTTCAAGTTGAGGGTGGTGGGTGAGGCATGCAGAGTGATTATGTTATTTATGGAGTTCTAATTGTAGTTGGTGCATTAGTTTAATGCATGAGTTATCATTTAACTCAATTAGGTGAGTTAAATTTAGTTGAACTAGTTGTAACTGATTGTTGCACTAGTGAGAGATCAAGTGAATTAAATCACATGTAATTCAAAATTAGTGATCTGCCATGCAACTGATGATTTACTATTAATAGCTTCATGCATGTCAGTTCCAGTGGAGACCCAGCTGAGTCAAAGGTTAAAGGGATGTTAACTATCAATTGTCTGATTAGTAGGTTGCCCGCATGCAACCAAACATCCATTGGATTTCCCATCACCCTTGCGCAGTTTTGGAAGGCTGAAATTCCAAAAGAATAGGGATTGCATTCCACATGAATTGTGCAAGGCAGGCAAGCTAATTAGAGGCTGAGAATTGGCTAAGCATTGGTCAATTTTGTCTGGGTCAGGGTGAGACAGTTGTCAGAGTGCAGGAGACTCTTGTGAGAAGAGTGCATTATAATTGTTTCATGCTTCCATGGTGAATATACAATAGAAGATAGAGGGGTTTTGAGCAACAAGATTTCCCCGGAAAAATATCTGTGTTGTGGTTTGATTTGATTCTTTCTTTACTTGTTGTGATTTGTGATCGTGTTTATTTTCCGCAATTGATTTGTAGAAGGATTCAGTATCTATCTTTAGTACATTTCTTGATCGAATGGAATCCATCGATATACATATGTTTGCATAATTCTACATTCTTTATTACCATGGAGCCATATAATGTTCATATTGTTAACTTATATTTTCCACACCTTGGGTTTAAGGGGATAAGAATCAATGGCTTTGGTTTCAAATATTTCATAAATACATTTCTCACTATAAGGTAGGGTGGAGACCCCATGGCTAATCCACTTTTTTAGTCATAGAACTTGCCCAGGAAACTAGAAAAGGTATATCTAGATCATATTTTAATTAACTTAGTTGCCCCATCATCAATAACCTTCTCTACAACCTCCATTGTTCCATTAATAAGGACCTTTGTAAACACCAAGGCCAAATTTAAACTATTAATAATATCTTGTTTAGGAGTAGTATTCTTGATCATTTGCATAAAGACATCAGAATCTTTAATAAAGAAGTTTGTTTAACCTTGTGAGAAGCTATAAAACTCTAGCTAGAAATTAGCTTATTCATAGGTTTGGAAACTCCATTATGTTTATATTTGGCCTCATAAGGACACCATCATTATGGATGTTTGGTAATCCACAAATTATAGGGACAATGGGGCAAATCATAGTTAAAACATTTCTTATACGGGCATGAAAGTGGGATTATCTAATGGTTTTTTGGACCTTATTTGTGACCTTATTTGAGGGAGTAACGAATAATTTTTTTAGGTATCACTTGAAGAAAAGTGTTCTATCATATTGTTGTAGTAATATTTATTATCTAAAATCATTGTCCTTCCAGCCATATTTACCATCCAAATGACCATGGTTTTATTTCTATAGATATTTTTTGGTACTTTGAAATATTCTTTCTTTCTGAAAAATTTTAGAAGGTTTGCTTGCCTTAGAGTTATAGCGATATCTTTCATAATCTATTATTTAACAATTGAATTGAAATAGGTTCATTTACTAAATATGTCATGAACAAATTCATTCATAAATTAAATATCGAAAATAAATGAAATAACACAAAAAAATCAACATGGAATAGAATATTATATTGAATAAATATTAGAAATGATGATGATGCAATTCCATTTGAAAACATACTTATGTCATTGACTGTTCACAATGGTTAATAGGTTATGTCCCTTCATTAGGTCATGACTTTTAGATAAATGAGTCATTTAATTATTATTAATTATTATTGTTATTTATTCATGTTTATCTGTTTACATAATTATGTTTATTACATTCCTTACACCTTCTAAAATGTTATGTCTTGAAAGCATAAAAACCTAAGTATCAATTCTAGCTTTTAATGCCTTCTCATGATTCTTCGTTCTTGAATTGGTCATGGTTGAAAAAAATTGACAATATGGTCTTCTATGTGAAGTTTTCCAATTGTGAAACACCCTAATTCATTTTTTTGCAAAATATGTGGCAACGATCTTTGTGATATGTAACATTATTAGATTTCACACTGAGCTTCACTTCAATACAATAGGATATTTTCTTATTTTCTTATATTGATTTTGTATTTGTGATGATAACTATTGTGATTGGAGGATGACAATGCACCCTTATAACATGGTATTTCCTTATTATATTTGCATGACATTCTCCTTTCATGTTTGGGAGTATTTCTTCTTTACCTACACGTGTCAATTTGTTGTAGCCATCGATGGTTACTTATAAGTCCTTAATTTCATATTCATCATGAAATCTTTATTTTCAATTATACTACACTATAGAATTAATAATTGATTTACAAAATTAACCTTAATATAACTTTCATTACTAATATTTTTTTTTAAATACTTTGTTTAAGTATTAGTAATCCAAAACACAAGATTAGAAAATCTTTAAAAAATATCTCACATTGGCGCCAATGGAAAACACCAAACTTTTAGCATCCCAAGCCAGAGGAAAATCAATTGCGACAATTTTGGAGTTCCTTTAATCTAAAAAAGATCTCTACCTCCAATCAGCTAGATGAGCTTAGATGGGGATATTCATCAAAGGGTACATTCTATATCCGAGAAAAATATCAATTAATAGTCGACTATCACTCATTCTAGTAGAATAATACTAGATAAATATATGGAAGTAGTACTCATGGAAAAAAGTAGCCTTTTTCCTCTTGTTGATATTTCAAAACAAAGCATTAACCTAGGACATTCTTTTTAAAAGAAACTATGAAGGACCATCTCATTTCTCCTTATGTTTACAACACTCAGAGGACATGAAACGCCTCTTTAACAATTTCTCATATGCTCTTGAGATCTAGAACTTCCTTGATCGAATTCTCCCTTGATCTGATCACGATCCCCTTAGTTTTCTGAATCTTATTGTTGGTTGGTGTAAAAGAATATTTCCCAATCCAACCATTAATTTCATTTGGATTCTTACCCTTCGGTTTCTTCTTTGGGCTATATGGAAAGAAAGGGACTGTAAAATATTTTAAAAATCATCCATGCCTGAAGCTACTCTTTGGAATGTTATCTCGACTAACATCAAGGAGTAGATCCTTGTCTCACCCCGGTTCCTTTCTTACTAGAAATATCATGGATCTAAATCTCTTATCCTATCGTGTTAACACCTTTCTCCCTCTTCCCTCCCCCCTCCTCCTCCTTCCTCCCCTTCCCTTCAAGCTATCAGGCCCCCCTTCTAGTCTCCCCCCCCCCGTAATTTCCTCAAACTCAATTTTGATGGAGCATCGAAAGGTAACCCAAGTATATAAAGTTTTTGCAGTATCATCTGATACCATTAAGGCTCTCCCCTCCACCTTTATTTGGGTTCCATGGGTTTAAATAACAATAATGATTCAAGGCTTATATGGCTTGTCACAAAATTGGAAATAGCTAAGTCCCTAAGATACTCTAAAATCATTGTGGAAGGGGCCTCTCAAATCATCATCAAAATTATCAGTACAATTTAGAATGGTACCCTTATTCAAAAGGTATCGAAAATTTGGAGACTAGAGGACCTCCTCTGCCAAGCCCCTTCTCTCATGGGCCTCCACTCGGTCACCATCCTTTCACATGTTCGATGCACAGGAAACAAAGTGGTGGATCTTCTGGAAAAAAATGGCTGTAAAGTATCCCATATCATAATCTCTTCCCCCTTCAACCTTATGCTTGAATCCTCTCTCAAATAAGATTTTAAATGGATTATTGAAAAGTATTTGGATACCTATGATGGAGTGTCTTGATCCTCGAATGGGATGACATGCGTGAATAAAGGCGGGGGGGGAGTGGTGGATTGACACTACCCCACCTGGAAAACACACCGGGAATTGTGACAACATGCCCCTAGATAATATTAATGACAACATATGTGGCCATTAAGGAAATCCTCCAATCCCATATGAAAGGACTGTAACAACCTCAAGTTAAAAGTTCATGTAATAAAAGTTAATAAAGGAGAAATAAGACCAAGGTCATGGGGAATGTATTTCATGCTAAATGTTGGGAAAAATATCCAAGTGGGAATCACTTGATGTGTTTATGGCTAAGGGGAAATTGGCAAAGGCAATGGAAAAGACATTGAAAAGGAAAATTGGAATTATTTGGAATTTTAATTATGAAAATAATGGAAATTAGGATAAAAGGAAGGTGAAACGTCGAGGGTTGCATGTGATGAGGAAAATGAAGGAAAATATAGGAAATTGAAGAAAATAGAGGCATCAATGATGAAAAGGATTTTGAGGATCAATTCACATATTTTTGTCAGTTCAGTTTTGGGATTGGTTTCAGAGAAGAGAAGAGCAGTAAGAGGAGAACGCAAGCAAGCAAGGAAAGTAAGGGAAAGGAAAGGAAGGACAAGGAAATCAAGGATCAAGAAAGGAAAGGTTGGATCGAGCAACTTCAATAGGAATACTTGTTGGGTCTCAGAATTGTCCTTAAAAATACATCCACTTTCACTATCATGTCCATTATGTCACTTCCATTTCACCTCCATTTCACTACCATGTCAATACATTCATCTCACTTTCATCATAATTTGGGTTACCCTTTGTGTTTTCCAAACATTATTAATTTCTAGTGTTTTTAAGTTCATTTGTGATCAAAAGTTAGGAAATAATATGCATACACTTATACCTTAAAAGTGGAAAGAGTTTTGTGACATGTGTAGGTTCATTGGAAGCTTCTAAGGCCCTCTTATGTGGCTCCCAAAGATCAAATTCGAAATTATCTTCATGATATGAAGGATATTTGAAGGAGGGATATGTTGCTTAGGGTTAGCAAATTGGTTGAGAATATTATGGATCAAAGGAGAGGAAGAAGGATCCTCATTAATGAGGAGGTTTCTTAAGAATTTGTATAAATAGGAGATCTCTCTCCTTTATTTGTAATCTTATTAAGCTTATCATTTTGTACTTTGTAATTTTGGAGAACTTGAATAAAGCTTTGAGGTTCCAAGCATGAATGGAGATGTGAAGTAGGAGATATCATGGAGCATATTAGAATGTAATATAAAGTAGGTTTTATTTTGCAATTTTGTTTTAGTTTTTATTTCATTCAAGTATGTCATTTCATTTTAATTGTTATGTTGTTTTCATTTCATTGAAAGTTTGATAGTTTAGATTTTCCATTCATGCAAGTGTGTTCGACCGGTCGATTGTAGATTTAATTTTCATGTAAGAGTGTTTTTGAATTCATGAAGAATGCTAGACTAGATTTGATTTATGCAGTTATTTACAGTTGATTATTGAATCTTGTGCTCGCTAAGTCGTCTCAAGAAAGTGGCTCTGTCATTTTCCAATTGGATCAGATTTGGGCATTCGGTTATAGAGCAACCATAGGTTTCTGATTTATGCATGTGTGTTAGATTAGTTTTCAATTATGTTAAGCATTTTCCTGCATTTTGGTTAAGCATTTAGATTGCATCCATTTTCCTGCATTTCGGTCAAGCATTTAGATTGCATCCATTTTCCTTCATTTCTGTCAAGCATTTTCTTGCATTTCGGTCAAGCATTTAGATTGCATCCATTTTCCTGCATTTCGGTCAAGAATTTATATTGCATCCATTTTCTTGCATTTCTGTGAAGCATTTTCCTGTATTTATGTCAAGCATTTTCCGACATTTCGGTCAAGCATTTAGATTGCATCCATTTTCCTTCATTTCTATCAAGCATTTAGATTAAGAATTCAATTTCTTTTGAATTAAATTAGATGATTTTGGTTTCCATTATTTGATTAAAATTGAAAGCGTAGATTAGAATTCAATTATGCAAGTAGATTAAATTTTAATTCCTAAATGTAGAACATATTTTCAAGTTAATATAGGAATGGTGTGACTAGGTTAGTGTTTTTTTTCATAAATGGATCCCTAGCATAAATTGTGCACGTATGTCTCACAAATCCTACGAATCCCGGATTGGTAATTTATGTTAGTAATCTAATACAAACTATTTTACTCAACAATACTTACAGGTAACAGGTTGCATGTATGATTTACTAGCTGGTTTTGGCATTCATGGTATATGCATGTGTATATTTAGTTTATTTGTTGTTGGTGGCATGTATTTTTCTGGGTTATGACAATGGGTTTTAGCCTTGCCTTTCCATTTCCAGATAGCCATGGAGTGATGTGATTCATTTTTGGTTGATCTTTGGATTGACGGAAGGTTTTGGATCCTGGTAACATGGTCTCAGGAAAATCCCAAGGGTTGGGGTGGGATATGGTTTTCTTTGGGAAGTCCTCAATAGGTGGGTGGAGACAAGAAAATTCCTCAAGGGATGGTGAAGGAATTATGAGGCATCCAAGCTTGGTTTGGTTTTGTGATCTTGGAACCAGTTTAGATGAGATCACGGTATGGTGAGGATGGAGGTGGTTTAACCTTTGGATTCCCTTGGTTGTTTATGGATTGGTTTATACCATGAGATCCCACATTCACATTTGGATTATGGCATGAGGTGATTGGTTGAAAGAAAGATTTGATTCAACCCAATCTATGGTCAGGTGGTACGTGGAAGTCCCAAACCTAGTTGGATTTTTCATATGGTTAATAAGAGCTAAGTTTCTCTTCCTTTTGATGAGTAAATGTACTTGTTGTTTTGTGCATTTAATGGTTTTTATATAATTGGTATTTATTTGGTTATATGTTGGTTATAATCATGGTTATTTGATAGATCTAAGTATGGCTCTTATGAAATTTTCATTAATGAATGTCTAGTTCATGAGTGTATGACCTAACTAGTGTTATGATAGCTATTGTGAGAAAGCATTGATCCTTCTTGTTAAACCTCAGATATATTTTTATATCCTTATGTTCAGATATGCATTAATGACCTATAGGTTGCATGCTTACCATTTATTTGAAGAAATGCTAGTCCCGGTTGGGAAGGGTCAGTCAAGTCCTGGTTCAATTATTTTTTATAAGCTTTGTTTTTATGTCACTCATGATTTATGAATGTTTCACCGAGTTTTGGGTAGAGGCCTCAGTCCTAGCCCTGAAAACGTGGCCCATAATTCGAGGTCGCTGGCATATAAATAACTGGAAAAGTCCACAATCACTGGCAGGCGGGTCTATGGGAGTGACTGGAGGCTTACAGTCACTTGCATGCCTTGGAAATGGAGTAGTTGAGGCTCTAAGACAATGAAAAAGAGAGTTATCTCAGGGATTGGACACCTAGAGGGGTGGAGGTCCTGTAGCACCTAAGGGAAGTCACTAAGGTCTTAAGTTGTTGAATCCATTTCCTTAAGGTCATATACGAGGTTGAGTATTATCATAGTGAACCTCATCTCATGTTTACTGTGGGAAAATTGGTGAAAGTGGGTAAATGTGGGAGGAGGTGGTTACAAGGAAAAAGGTAGGGAATGAGAAGTATGCTCGAGAAGTTGAAACATGTGGCATGCATGGGAATTATTCTTAATTTTTTGAGGCTCAACACTAGGGAGAATGCAATCATAGGTCTCCAAGCGAGGTGGAGCTTGAAAGATAGAGGTAATCATGTTTCGCACTCCTATTTTAATATTTTTATTTTAATATACATTGGTTGCATTGCAGTTATTTCTACGGACGTGGTAGGGTGATTACATTGGTTGTTTGTAATTTTCTCTCGACAATTCAACTAAGTTCCTCTCCTCAATTTTATTAGGTTCTCTTATTAATTTACTTCAGGCTCTGAATTATATCAGTCATTATGATTTCCATTTTTTTTAGTGGCTTTAGGAGTGCTCTTTCTCATTGTTTGGGGCATTAGTGTTGGAAGGTTTCTTAGGTGGGTTTATCATCACACCGCAACTGAGTTTTGTCTGGCTAAAAGGAGGTTGGGGAGTTTTATCTCTTGCCCAATTCATGTTCATTGTCCCGAAATTGTGCTATCGGGCTCTCTTTTGTTTGGGGCATGTTCCCTTTCGCCTAAGTAGATTCTATGTGGGGAAAGTGGTTAGTTGGAGCCTTGGTGGTGGGAGGAGTCTCGATGGGAAAAAGAGTTTGTTGCATTTCTAGTTTCTTCTTTTTTTCTTGGTTTTCGGGGTTGGCCTCATATCTCCTACATGGTGGTGCCTATGTGATTCCTCTAGTTACACGAGAATTTCCTCTTGCATGGTCTAAATGGTAGTGGTTTGGCTCCTATTTTAGCTTGATATTATGTTATCTATTTTGGATTTATAGGAATTATAATTTATGGGATTCCTTAGGCTATATTTGTCCCTTTGGTTGGTGGTTGTTTCCCAGTATTCATGCAGCTATTATGTTTGGACACTAGTCAGTTGGGGTCTTAATGGTGGAAGGATTTTTTATGCGTGAAGGAGGTTGGATCCATTTCTGAATTCTTCTTTCCCTCTCAGTCTGTAGGTTTGGCTTCATCTTTCCCCTATTGTGGAATCTCTGTGAATTCTTTTTGTTTATGTGCATTCTTGTCTGCAGACCAATTGGTGGTATAAGGTATGTTGGTGTTTGGAGGTCTGGTTGAGCTACCCTAATATGTGTTTTTTTGTATTGGCTTGTTTCTCTACTAGCTCTTGTACTGTCCATTCTAAAGTTATAAGTGTTATAAATTTTTAGGTTTATATATCCTAGGCTCCCATGTCTAGCCTTGGTCAGTGTTGGAAAATCTGGAGACTTGTAGATTATAAATGATTTTCCTTAACTTGATAATTACTTGTGATGTTAGATGGCCTTTAATTACTTATCTATTTATGCTCATCAAATAATTACCAAAATAATAAAGATCACAAGAGACAAAGTACACAATATATAGGCTCCACTTCAGGGCAAAACCCCTCCAAGGGAAAAACCCCTCCAAGGGGAAAACCCAGATATAAATGCTTCTCCTCTTATAGAATCTTCTTATAAAGAGATTTCCAAGACCCAAAGACCAAAGCCAACAAAACCTCCAAGCCCTAAGTCATTCCCCAACAAGATCTCTTCCAATGCAACTTCGAAAACTTCGATATTGCAACTCTACTACTGCAACTTCGACCCTTGCAATAGAAATTTGGCATCCTACAACTGCTTCAGAATTTTGGCATCCTACAATTGGAAGCTTTACAAACCCTAGCGGGGCAATGAAAAAGGAATATTTGGAAAAATTTGACTTATGCTCCTCTTTTTCATCCTCCATCTACTCTCTCTCTCTTCTACGCTATTTCATATCGAACTTGTGCTTAAGTGAGTGACCAAATGAGTCGAGTTCCTCTCCTTTATATAGCCTTTCTTGAGGATCGAATTCCTTCCTTCTAGGATGACTTGATATGCTCCTTGGGCCGAATTGGTCTAGGGCTTATCCATGGCTTTTTCTTGACAAAAGAAATATTTTTCTTCATTCAAATGAGTCCAAATTAGACTATGAAACATGACCAATATTATTTTTTATCTTAGAAAGACATATAAAACCGAAAAGCACGAAGACCATGCTTTTGACTCAAACTTGAGTATGAAATCAATACTCCAAAATAAAATATTTTTTATTTTTATTTCTTTATAAAGAATATACAATGTCAGGATTTACAATGAGGTCATTATGAAGACCGAACCTAGTTACAATTTTCAACACACCCTCTTAACTAGGGAGGTATTCATAATACCATTACATGGTACAAGGAATCTCAATCTTGAATTATTCGCATAAGAAGAGTCAGATTGATAAACCATCTTTTTCAAGCATATTTATCATAACCAACATTGTCCTTGAATGCCTTAACTAGACAAGCTCATCCTTATTTATGAGCATTATGTTGGGAGGATTTACGTGAGTTCCCACACTACCTCTTAAGGCACATAACCCATTTGGATGTCTACAAGGTATGTCCTTTTAGGACTATTCTTACCTTGGATTCCCAAACATGGATCCCCAAAAAATATTAGTCCTCTTTGACTACTCTTATCTTGGATGCCCTGCCTTATCCTCAAAGAGCATCGGTCAACAAATTCTTTCCTTGGAATCTATAATCCATGATAAGTTTCAATATAAATGCTTATCCAATCCTTTGGACTCCATTCTTTCTTTATGGCCTTCACTAAGACTTACAACTGTTAGTCCTAATCTAGTGCCTGACCCATAAATACAAGAACTATGTGATATCACTCCCTCTCAATTAGGGAAGAGATATCCACCAAACCAAGTTTACCTCTCAGGTCCTCAAGCTTCTTGTTTGATAATGATTTAATCAATATGTCTACTACTTGTTCATTTGTCAGTAGATAGAGCAGATCCACGACCCCATCTCGTACCAAGATTCTGATGTAGTGGTACTTGTTGTTTATATGCTTCATCTTAACATGAAACACCAAGTATTTCGTCAATATTATACAACTCTCATTATCACAATGTATCTAGTAGGGATGAGTGGTCCTTCAAACAAGTCTGATAACAACTTCCTGAGCCAAACTGCTTCCTCACAAACTTCTCTTGCAACAACATATCCAGATTCAATACTACTCAAAGAAATCGTATCATGCTTTATGCTCATCCATGACACCATGGAAGATAATAGGTTGAAGCATCCTCCTATTTTGCTTATTCCATTTGTCTCACTGCCACCCTAATCTGAATTTGTATAACCCACAAGTTGGATTTCATTACCAGTATACCAGAGGTAGTGATTTATAGTCCCACACAAAAATATCTTAGGATATGCTTGGCTGCAATCCAATGATCATGTTTTTGCTCCATCTAAAATTGACTTAGGACATTAACTGCAAATAAAATATCCATTCTTGTGTTTACCATATACATCAAGGACCCAATCAATTGTTTGTAGCAAGTAGGATCCATCGGACTAGATTCTGAACTCCTTAACTTCTTCAAATTGGTAATCATAGGAGTCATCATAGGCTTGGAAATACATCATGCCAAACTTTTGAAGTATCTTGATCACATATATACCTTGACCAAGATATATCTCTCCTGGATTCTACCATACTTCTAGTCCCAAGTAATAATGCATAATCCCAAGATCCTTCATATTGAACTCAACTGCTAACTACTTCTTGCATTCTTGAATCAGATGCTTTGCACATGTAACTAGTAGATCATCCACATAAAATATAATGATGATTGGTTCTCCTTGTACCACCCTAATATATAGGTTAGGATCTGCAATACTCTTGATAAAACTAAGTTTCAATAGGTATGCATCCATTCTTTCATACCAAGCTCTAGGTGCTTGCTTTAAGCCATTTAGAGTCTTCTTCAATACGCAGACATGAGTCTCCATCTGATTTATTTCAAATCCTTGAGGATTCTCAATGTAAACCTCTTCATCAATAGTTCCATTCATGAAATTTGTCTTGGCATCCATTTTATGGATGTTCCATCCCATAGTAGCAACTAATGAAACAAGTGAACTTATTGTTCTATACCTAGTGGTGGGACCAAAGGTTTCCTCATAATAAATTCGTTCTTTTTGTGAGAAACCTCTAGCTACAAAACTTAATTTGTATTTATAGATTCTCCCATATGCAACATGTTTTATCTTGTAAATTCATTTTGAAGTGACAATAGATTTGTCACTTGGCCTAGGGACAATCTCCCAAACATTGTTTTTCATTATGGACTGGTATTCTTCCTGCATAGAATTCCTCCACTCATGATGTTTAGCTGTGTCTTCATAATAATGATGAGAATTAGTGTTTTTTTTAATGAGTATGATAAGGTTTATTTGCTTTCATTTGAAATCATATACTAAAAATTTAATAATTATATTAAAAATTAATTATGATTTTAATTGAATTTATAATAAGAGAATTTATTTTCTTTTAAATTGCAGATAAGAAAGGTGCACATTAATTTATATATTAAAGGGTCTTTTTCACTATGTCGTACAATTTCAAATAAGAATGTGATTTTTGGTTATTTAAAATAATTTTTGAATGCATAAGTGAATTTAGTACTCTAAAAATTAATAATCTCTGCCATATTGCAATTAAAATTAACCAAAAAAAAGCTATGAAAAATATCATTTCGTGGATAAGAAATCATTTAATTACTAACAATAATCATTCTAACATATTTAGATGGACTTCCCTAAATTAAATAATCAATAAAATAACATACTTCAATTAAATGAGGAAATTTTTTTAATATTGTATTTGAGTAATGATTTATTTTATTTAATAAATTTGTTTCTATGTAAATACTAATTTTTTTTTGTTACCACACACACACATATTGAGAAAATGAGGATTTCCTTCTTTTCTAAAATATTTGTGAGCAAAACACTCTCTAATATTGTTATAATTTCCTTTATAACATTTGACTTAGTCAAAATAAAATAAAATAAATAGTTAAATAAAAATTTTAAAAATAAAGTTAATAACTAATTATAATTAATAATGAAACCAACTTAGATCTATCTTAACTAGGGATCTCCCAAGTGGCTAGAGAGATCAAATCTAAAAATTCACTTATTACAATATTTGAAAGGAATATAATTCAATTATAAAAACAATAATTATCTATTATTTTGATATATTTGATCTAATCTAAATTTAATTTATATATTTTTAAGTTTAATAATGTTACATAATATAACTTAGTCACATTATGCTTAATCCATATTTGAGTATATTGTAGAGTGCACCTTGCTTTGTTTAGGTGCAAACAAGAGTATACAAAACCTTTCAAATCTTTTTGTCTCGTCATTTTAAAAAGTATAAATTTATTTTAGTCTCAAACCTATTAAACATAGACAAGGATTAAAAATATAAAGAATCGAGGGCATAAACATTTTTATGACAAAACAAATTTGAAGTCCAATATGATATATTTTTATCCAGTATAATTAAGCTCAAAGTATTGCATTTTAATGTCAAATTAATTTTAAAAGAATAAAGTTCTATAGTAGTGAAGACTCCACTACACCACATATTCGCGAATGAGATGTTGATGATTTTTTTGTCCATTTTTATCTCATATAAGTAGATGGCATGTATATTACCAACCTTTTTAACATTGCAGTAAAAGATATGACACATTTAGATTGGAGAATTTTGCTACTATGACATAGCATCTTTCTCTTTATGCTTCTCAAGATGCATTTAAATATGAGGAGATTCTTTTGCACAAATATCCAATCCCCCTCTTTCTTTGGATATAATGCATAGATTCTAGAAAACTTGAGACCAATGGAATTTAGAAACTTGTATGTTGTAACATCAGTTTGGTGTAACTAGATTTTGGAGTAAACCATCATTTGGAATAATATGTATATGTATCAACTAATAATTTATTGTCAATTGAATTTCTCTTATTAGATGGATCTAAATATTGGATGTTGGTGGTATGTTATTGTTCTTTTTTAGGGTGTCATATATTTCTATTTTGTATCAAACTTTATATTAGATAATGTCAGAAATTATCTCCTAATTTGCATGGAACTTAGTCTTATTAAGAATCTAAATATTGTAGTGGTATAATATAAATTGTTGTTTTTAAATGACAATGGATAACGATCAAGTACTCTACCTAGGAATTATTACATACTTTCAATAAGCAAAATAAACATGTTTCAAATGTTCAACATCTTTTGTTGAAACCTCGACAATTGTAGTTGCCAAAGTATTATAATTTAAAACTATTTAATTTTTAGTTGATATGTCTACATAAAGGGTATAATTTCTAAATAATAGACGAAGGTGAAAATTATTTTGAATTTTTAATAAAATCTTTTGTCTAAAAAACAAACTAGTTAGATACGATATGAAGCCCTTTTAGAGTGAGTTTGTTATGATTTTATTCAATGTTGCTTTAATACAAGTTGAATTTTTTTGTTTATATATATTGATTTTACTACATTTTGGTGATAAATAGAAGGAATAATTTGCTCAGAGCATGATTTTACCACATTTAATACTAATAATTGTTTGCTCTCTAATAATGTAATACGATAGGAAATCATATAACATGATGTTAAGAGATCTACAATGTCCATTTATTATAATTTTAGTCTTTTAATTTCTAAAAGGTTAAAATACTATGCATTCAATCTTGTTAACATTATTACATGCTAAAAAGCCTGCGCGCTCTTCCTGCACGCGTTTAACCTAGCTGTTGTTTGTTGGTTCACCTTCACGCGAGGCCGCTGGCCTGTCATGGCCTCTCCGAATGCTGCTACGGAGGGCTCTATCGATCAGTCTGCAGCAAATGCTTTTTCAGCTTTGGTCAAATCCTTACAGCCCCAAAGAACTCGCCCTACGCTTTCGAAGTTTGTTAAGAAGTTAGATGGGTTGCAAGAGGTCGATCTCCCTCCTACACTTCCTCGAATGGTTGCTCTCTCTCTTGCTGATCAGGGGCTTATCGGTCAATTCACTGGCCTATGGCCTTCTCCGAAAACATTTCAATGATGGATCGAAAGAAATTGGGCAGACAAAGTAAACGGTAAAATATCCATTCATTTCTGTGGGAAAGGATATTACACATTCCATTTTGAATCTAGAGCAGACAAGGATTTAATCTTCAGAAATGGCCCATATTTCATGGACTCTCGTGGCTTGTATCTGAACAAATGGACTCCAGACTTCGATCCTGAGATGGATGTCCCTAATGTAGTCCCGGTCTGGGTCCGGCTTCCGCATCTCCCACTCCACTGTTGGGGAGATGACTCGGTTCGAGCCATAGGCAATTCTGTTGGAAAATACATTGATCGGAGCGAGCCCAAGGATAATATGCAGGCATGTGCGTGTATATGTGTTGAAATTGATCTCGGCAAGGGACTTCCAGAGGAAATCAGATTAAAGGTGGATGATTGGACGCACATTCAGCAACTGGACTACAAAAAAATTCCCTTTAAATGTAAGGTATTTCACGAATACGGCCATTTTTGCTCTAAACTAGTTAATGATGAACCTGCTCAATCTGAGGAACAATGGGAAACTGTTAAAAAAAAGAAGACTGCAACTGGCCCGAAAGCAAACTATGAAGCGACCCCTCCCAAAACTACCCCTCCCAAACCATCTCCCCCTTCAGCCCCCCCCAAATCTTCTACCTCAGTTGTTCCTCCCTCCTCTTCTTCCCTAGGCCCTCCCATCTTTTCTAACTCGGGCCAAACCTCTGATTCTCCCTTGATCTCATCTAACCCCTTTGGCGCCCTCTCTCTCCCTGAAAATGATCCCCTGATTCCCCTCGAAAATGATCCCCCCATCCTCTTTTCTCTTTCTCAAACCTCTCTCTCCCACTCCCTTGATCTAGAATGCTTGGTGGAAGATAGTTCTAGAAAAAAAATATCTCGGTTTCCCAAGGCATCAGCTTTTGGAACATGAGCTCCCTAACAGAGCATGCTCAAAATCTGGAGGATGTGTAAGAAATATATCCCTTTTCTTGAACAAAACACTTCCAAAGTGCCCAAAGGCGGCAGCCACATAAGAATTGGGAAAGATAAAATAATGGGGAAATAGCCCATAAGTCGATGGCCTGGTACACAACATATTCTAGCATTTTTTAACAGCACAGGGATACAAACTCTGGATCAGATCTCTCAATGGGATTCCCACTCTCATACCTGGAAAGGCTGGACCTTTCCACACACTCCGGCAGATATAGAAATCTGTCTCAACAATCTGCAAGACCATCTTCATGGTATAGCACCTTCCAAACGCTACTTCGCTGATGACTTTCGATGGGATCCTTCAGGCACTATCTATACTATTAAGGTTGCTTATAATCAGATCTGCAACATCAATTTTCCCATGGCTATTTGGGCGCATTGGAGACTAGTTTGGAAGGCAGAATCTCTTCCAAAAATTAAATTCTTTCTATGGATCCTCCTAAGAGGGAAAATCCTCACCTCTGAGAACCTCAGAAAGCGAGGAATAAACGGGCCATCTCGCTATCCAAACTGTCAATCTGATGAAGAGACAAGCCAACATCAATTCATAGACTGTCCTTTTGCCTCAGCTTGCTGGAAGGAAGATTTTCGGAGCCACAATCTCCCTCGGGCACTTAGCACTAGCATCTTTGAAGCACTGCACATATGGAAAAAAAACTACCCATGGGGAAAAAAAACAAACAACATTGCTCGAAGGGTTTGGAATGCCTTTCCCTGTACCCTTCTATGGAACATCTGGTTGGCAATAAACTGCATGATCTTCAAAGGTAAAGAAACCAGCGTCAGAAAGCTCTATAGCAAAGCTTGGAGTCTCAATTTGGAAGCTCTGTCCACAAAATGTCAAGGGCAACTGAACACGCGGGTTCTACATGTTGAATAAAGGAATTACATAGGGTATCTTCTAGACAGGAACAACGTAGCACAAAATAGAAGCAATCCCAGTAGCAGAACCAACTCCAGGTATAGCTGGAAACTCAGGATGAAAGAAGAGGAATTTGCACAATGGCTCAGGAACTGCAATTTCCATTATCTATTTTTTGATGGTGCCTCCAAGTCCAACCCAGGAATGGCTGGGGCTGGAGGAATCATTTGTAATGGTAATGGTGATGTGTTAACTGAATATGAATGGGGACTGGGTACTGTATCCAATAACAGAGCAGAAGTGTTAGCTCTTTACCAAGGTCTGCTTCAGCTTCAGAGACTTGGTATAAGCGCAGCTGTAATAATTGGAGACTCAGCCATTGTAATAAGCCTGATGGTAAGCAACAGAAAAGCACATAATTTGATTCTACAGCAATCATAGGAAGATGCCAAAATCTTGACCAGCAGATGAAAGGCAACCTTTTTTACCATGTCCTTCGATCCCTCAACAAAAAAGTAGTTGAACGGGAAAACAGAGCATGTTCTCATACTATTGGCAACCTCTGATGTAATGGCTCTGATCAGCTTTTTTTCTTGCCATGAACAGGTTTATATTCCTTAGCAGATTCATTTCTCAGCAGATCACTTCTCTTGGTCTCCGAAAACCTATGCCCAACTCCTTTGCAAAGTCTCACTTTTCAGCATTTTGTCCTCTGGCAGCGATTCCCATAGATGTAACTTCTGCAGCTTTAAAATATTACTCCCTCTGTGACACTTCATTAAGCTCTGCATCTCCTTCTGTGTATTTACCCTCTCGTGCTCATTTGATAGCATTCAAACATCAGTCGACCTCTTTCAATCATCAATCCATCGGCCTCTGCTTCATCCCAGCCAATGCACCAAAAAATCTGCGTCTCTATCTGCCCAGTCAGCGTTCCTCTGCTCCAGAATTTTGTATTTTTTTTGCGCCTTTGTTTATGCCTCTGTCAGCATCCCAGATAGCCCTTCTGACAAGTCAAAGTATGGAAAAGTGTAGTATTTTTTAATCAATTGAGCGGCAATTTCATTACCTCAACGGGCGACAATTACATCACGTCTGCAAAAATCAAATATGACTTGCAAAGTATGTTTTTTGTTACTCAATTTTATTAGAATTTACATTAACTCTACCTTTCCCATAGTGAAGGAAGCAAGATGTAAAGAAAATAGCGCCAAACGCATCTATAATTGGCCCAACTCTTGCCAACGCCATCTTGTAAATCAGGAGCTTAGACTCCTATACTTTTTTTGAATACCAATCAGCAGCCGAATTTGTGAAAAAAAAAA
>JAXQQM020077502.1:0-15153 GCA_034641835.2 Pinus albicaulis | reverse complement strand
GGTTGAATCCAACTTGTCTAGTCCTGCTTCACCTGGAAATTTTCATACAATCTTAAACCCTTTGGCTCTAGCACATATTTTCGCCGAACGCAACATTTCTATTATTTCGAAAACTATTCCAGTGACCATCTCTAGGGATCCCAATATAATTGAGAATGTTTTCGTCGGAGTCTAATGCTCCCCTGAAGAAATTAAAACTTATACCAATATTTGTTAGGATATTCCGACACATAGGAAATAGTTAAGTATAACTTGGAAAAGTAGAGTTAGGTAAAGTGTGTTTCTTTACTATGTACATTTGTAACTTATAATCCGACGGCCACGATATGTAGCGATCTGATGGTTCACTCTCTCCTTGGTATTAACGACACTTGATCTGTGGCTTAACACCCAATTGGTCCATGATCTCTATTTAAAAAGCATGGAGGGTCTTTTTTCCTGTAACAGTTTATGAGAGAAGCTTATGTAAATTTTCTTTTTATATTAATAAATTTCCTGAAGTGGCCGCGTTGGCTCAGGCCGTGGACTGTTTCCCTCTTTGAGGGTTTTAACCACATGATATATTGGTGTACTAATTTGTGATCTACTTGTGAGTGGTGACCTTTGGTGTTTGATCTAAGGAACTTACCCTGTAAATTCCTACATGGTATCAGAGCCATTTTGAGGGTCACATCCATTGTTGATCGAATTTCGAAGCCGGTTTGACTGCATGCGACTGCCATTTTCCAGATCTACTATTTCTAACCACTTACAGGTTGGGAGAACTACTCTGTTGTGTCTAGAGCATCTACTATAGTGAGGAACCCATTTTTTTTCATGCGAAAAGGTTTCTAGTTGACCGAGTTATGTCATTTTAGATCTGAAGGTATAAAGTATCTTTTTTGCAGTTACATTTATTAATCATTCTGCTTATTTCGGTCCCCCTATGTTTATTTCGGTTTATAGTTTTTTTATTTTATGGATCTATACCTTCTTCTCTGTGTATGCTCTTTGTTCTGTGCTATGTGCGATCTCGGAAAATCAGAAACAGGAAGACGAGATTTTTTTTGCTACATATGCTCTTTCCCCACATCTTTGTACGATCTCAGGAAATCAGAAAGAGCGAAAAAATGATAGTTGTCGGTAAGGCTAACCAAAAATCTAATGTTCTCTCGTAAGGCTTGCATTTCTTTTTTTTTGTGCACGGATTTTGTGTTTTTTTTGCAGGAAAAAGCATGCACATCGAATAATAAAATAAATAATAAATAAATAAATAAATAATTAATTAAAAAATATAAGAAAAAATAAAAATAAAAAACCCTTCCTCCTTTCAAACAATTACAAAATCATTTTACTAGCTCATTTGGTGTAAAGTTAGTTTATGAGAATAAAGGTCTTGGGTTCAAGTCTCTCTCTCAAGCTTCTTTTTGTAAAAAAAAAATTGTTAAGTTAATTTTTCTTATAAAGCCCTTTGGCAAGTTGCCGGTTTTAAAAAGAGGGTTTTATTTCAAAAACACATGTAAAAGTAACATTGTAAAAGTGACTCTCACTTATTTATAAAAGTGGGTCACATAAAGTAGTTTTTTTTAAAATGAGCTTATTGTATTAAGTTTGAAAATTGCGGGAATCTTTTTTTTTTAAGTAGAACCTCATCATCAGCTTTCAACCTTTCACGTAACTATTCGGCATCTACAACACATTGTTTTAAAAAAGGCATAACTTCTTCATCTGGAAGCCGTTTTCTGAGCCGTTTTTTTTTAACAAGCCTAATTTTTCGAGATATTTCCATTGGAGCAGTTAGTTTCAGCCATTTTCAGCTTTAGTATTTTTTTTAAATGGAAAGTGCATGCCCGGTTATTCTTAACAACACCAATTATTTCCAATGGCTATCCTACATGATAGACTTACTTAGAAGTAAAGGGCTTTATAGAATAACCTCATGACAAGAAAATAAACTTACTGATGGAGATAAAGTCGCTAAATGGGAAAATAAACAAGATCAAGCACGAGGGTTGATAGGAATGTCCATTGCTCAAGATCTTCATTTTCATATTCAATAAATTGATGCCCCTGATGTAGATATGAAAAAAATGAATACTGTTTTTGGTATTCAAAATGAAATCAAGGTCCACCAGCTTGAAAATGAGTTGCTTACTTTGGACCCCAATAATTTCTCCTCTATTGAATATCTTTTGTCCAAATTCAAGACCCTTAGACTTCTTTTAGAATGTTGTAAGGTCAAAAAGGAATATAGTAGCCTTATCTATTCCATTCTTGCTAAGCTTGGACCTGCATACTTTGTATTTGTTTCCACCTTACATTCCACTAGAGAAGTCCTCATTTCTCAAGGAACATCCTACAAGTCCCCCTCTTTTGATTCCTTTTGCGATTATTTGATAAGAAAACAAGAAAAACTCTTACATCTTGGTCTTATCAATACTAGAAAAAATTCTAAGAAAACCTTAGCAGCCCAACAACAACCATATCAAAAGAATCCCAAGAAGCGGTATCCTAAAAAGTACGGTCCTAAACCAAACAAGGGTCTTAATCAATTTAAGCCGCAAACTGAAAAAACAACTCACCAAACTGATAAGGAAAATAAAAACAAAGGGAAGAAAATAGATAGACATTGCAACTTTTGTAATCGTGATGGCCATGTAGAGTCCAAATGTTTTAAGAATATGGAAGCCTTGGAAGCAGCAACAAAGAAGCACCAGATCAATTTGGAGAGATCTTCAACTTCATCTTCAGGAATGGAAATTTTGGCTTGTGGTTTTCAAGCATCTAGTTATGCATTAAATGTATCTTCTTCTTCTCATTCTCATGAGTGGATCATTGATTCTGGATCTTTTTACCACATGGCAAAAAATAAAGCCATGTTTTCTTCTTTAAATGATTATAACACCAAACGTATTTATGTTGGTGATGATAGATCTCTTAGTGTTGTAGGTTCTGGAACCGTTCATCTAGATAATGGTCAGTTCAATGATGTACTATATGTTCCTACCTTGTCATGCAACCTTTTATCTGTTTATCAGATAACTCATTCAGGTGAAGGGAAAACAATAGAATTCTCACCTCGTGATGTTGTAATCAAGGACCTCAAGGATCCTAGACATATTTTAGCTACTGGAATTGCTGATGATTCCACAAGTTTGTATAAGTTTGACAACTTTGGGTCATCATGTCTTCCCTCTGTTTTTGTTTCTCATAACGATGAAGTGAGCAAACTTTGGCATGAGCGATTTGGTCTCTTAAACTATCGCTCTCTTCAAACTCTATGTAAAGAAAATATGGTGACAGGTCTTCCTATGGTATCTAGCTGAGATGGTGTTTGCTCTGGATGTGTACTCGGAAAACATCATCGGGATAGTTTTGACAAATGTGCCTCTTGGCACGCTTCAGCCCCTTTGCAGCTTGTGCACAGTGATTTATGTGGACCACTTCCTATTGTTTTATTTCTCTAGTTGCAAGTACTTATTAACTTTCATTGATGATTTTTCCAGACGCACTTGAGTATACTTCTTAAAACTCAAGAGTGAAGTTTTTAACATGTTCTTGGCCTTTAAGGCCTTTGTTGAGAAACAATCTGGACATCAAATTCTTAAGTTAAGATCAGACAATGGAGGAGAATAAGTTAACAATAAATTTATCAAAATTTTCACTGAGCATGGAATTCAATTGCAACATATTGTTCCATATACTCCACAATAACATTGTGTATCTGAAAGGAAGAATCACACCTTAAAATAAATGGCTAAGTGTATGCTTCAATCTAAAGGACTTAATCTCAATTTTTGGGGAGAAGCAATTAACTGTGAAAATTACATAGTAAATCGCACTCCTACTAAGGTCTTAAGGAATATAACTCGAGAATAAGCCTGGAGCTCAATCAAACCTAAGTCACTTTCATGTTTTTGGAAGTGATGCTTGGGCCCATATTCTAGATGAAAAACATAAAGCCTTAGAAACTATGAGTGAAAAATGAATTTTTGGTTGATATTCTGAAGATATCAAAGGATATAGAGTTCTTCAACCAAAATCCAAAAATATAATCATTAGAAGAGATGTAAAATTTGATGCAAATATATTGGCCTACGAGCCTAGTTTGGCGGGTGTGCCACCTTTTGCCTACGAGCCTGATTCGGCATATGTGCCACCTCTCTCTATCTCTTCTATTTTTGATAGCATTCCTTCTAGTTCAGATGATGATAGCAAGGATGAAAATCATCCTCCACCTCTTGAAGATATTCCTTCAACTCTACAACTTCCAAGATGGGTCCTCTCTACTCGTGATGCAACAAGTTCTCTTGCAGGTGACCTTGCAGATCGACATCGTACACGTTCTCAGTTCAAAAGAGCCTCTTCCTTATTGGCTCAAGTTCCAGAAAACACTGATCCAGACACCTTTGAAGAAGCTTTAGGTCATCCAGATTGGTATGAAGATATGAATGAAGAATATCATTCCTTATTGGCAAACGATACTTGGGATCTTGTTCCTCTTCCAAAGGGAAGAAAACTTGTCAGATGCAAATGGGTTTACAAAACAAAGTTTGGACCAGATGGAAAAGTGGATAGAGATAAAGCCCGTGTTCTTGCTAAAGTATTTTTACAAGTTGAAGGAATTGACTATACTGAAACCTTCTCCCCTGTTGCCAAAATGAATTCTATCCGCCTTTTTCTTTCCCTTCTTTCCTCCTTTAAATGGGAATTCCATCATATGGATGTTAAATTCGCCTTCTTACATGGAGATTTGCATGAAGAAATATACATGGAACAACCCCCTGGCCTTATCCAAAACAACTCTAGCCTTGTTTTTCGCCTTAGGAAGTCTCTCTATGGTCTCAAACAAGCACCTCCGGCTTGGTGTGCCAAAATGGATAGATTCCTATTAGATAATGGCTTTTCTAGGTATCATTCTAGCAACACTATCAACACCAAGAAAGTGGTTAAGCCCTTCACAATCCTTGTTCGTTATGTTGATGATCTGATCCTTATTGGTAGTGATCCAACCATTTAAACCATGTGAAGTCTAGCCTCAAAAAGAAGTTTGAAATAACATACTTAGGACTCTTGCATTATTTCCTTGGACTTCAAATCTTGCAATCCAAATAATGTATTACCATTTCTCAGTCCAAGTATGCCTGTGATATTCTATGCCACTTTCACATGGAAGGTTGTAAGCCAACCCCTTCTCCCTTTCAATCTAGAGTCAAGATTTCAGTCACTTATACTACCCCTAAATTTGATGCTATCTTATACCATTAACTTGTTGGTAAACTTTTGTATCTAACCCATACCCGTCCTGACATTTCCTTTGTCATTGGTCTTGTTTCACATTTATGCATCAACCTCATGAAAGTCACTCGAAAGAAGCTAAAAGAATACTTTGATATATTCAAGGTACAGTTCAGTTCGGGATTCATTATAGTGCAGGAGCATCTCCATTGCTGATTAGTTTCATTGATTCTGATCAGGCTGGTGACCCTGATGATCGAAAGTCTACTGTGGGATATGTATTCACTCTTGGTTTAGGACCTATTACATGGTCTTGTAAGAAACAAAGTGCCATCTCTCTTTCTTTGGCAGAAGAAAAGTATCGTGGTGCAGTTGAAGCCAACAAGGAAGCCATGTGGCTTTGTCAGATCCTGTCTAAATTTGGTCTTCATCAGCGACATCCAACTACACTTTAGTGTGATAATCAAAGTTCCATTTAGCTATGCAAAGATCCAATTCAACATTAGCATATGAAACACATTAAGCTTCATATCCACTTCATCAAAAATCTCATTCATGGTCGAGTTCTTGAAGTGTAGTATTGTTCAACCAATGATCAAGTTTTCGATATCTTTACAAAGGCTCTCACTAAAGCGAAGTTTACCGAAATTCAATCTATGCTTGGAGTTCGGGAAAGTTATCATTAAGGGGGGGATAGGCTCTAATGCTTCCTTCCTTCTCCTATTGTGTCACCTTTGTAAATCCTTCAATCCTATCCCAATTTGTTCTTAAGGGGGGATGTTAGGATATTCCGACACATAGGAAATAGTTAAGTATAACTTGGTCTAGTGTAGAGTTGGGTAAAGTGTGTTTCTTTACTATGTACATTTGTAACTTATAATCCAACGGTCACGATATGTAGTGATCCGATGGTTCATTCTCTCCTCAGTATTAATGACACTTGATCTGTGGCTTAACACCGGATTGGTCCATGATCTCTATTAAAAGAGCATGGAGGTTCATTTTTCCTGTAACCATTTATGAGAGAAGCTTATGTAAATTTTCTTTTTATATTAATAAATTTATTGAAGTGGCCACGTTGGCTTAGGCCATGGACTATTTCCCTCTTCGAGGGTTTAACCACGTGATATACTGGTGTACTAATTTGTGATCTGTTTGTGAGTAGTGGCCTTTGGTGTTTGATCTAAGGAACTTACCCTGTAAATTCCTACCATCTTTTCAAAGAGTTCCACAATGTGTTTTCTTGGTCTTATGAGGAAATTCCTGGAATTGATCCATAAATATTCCAGCATGAGATCAATACCTACGAGAATGATAAGCATATACAGTAGAAGCTTCGGCAGCAAATCCTAGGAAAGAGGCAGCTATAAAAGCCGAGGTTGAGAAGCTGCTAAAGGAGGGTTTCATATACCCCATTCCCTTGATGTAGTGGGTGTTAACACTGGAAAATTGTATAGCAGAAGATGACACTAATTAATGTCAAGCCAAAGGATTTACAGGGCTGGAAGACATTATAGGATTCAGAAAGTATTTAAAAATATCAAAGGTTTAAAGGAAATCAAATTTGAACGTCTTAAATGTTGATTGCGCACATTATCCTTCAAGAAGAGCGCCTTATACACGCCTTTTGGCCCGATAAGCGTGCATTCCTGAGAGTGGAAAAATGTCACTATCTGGGACCACATAAATCAAAGGAAAAGTTACTCCTTACTTGATGCCGCCTAAGGATAGCCACCAGCACCTCCTTAGACACTATGTGAGCACACAATGGAATATTTGGAGCACACAAAGGAATCATACCTCTCCCTTGGGTCACCATCCACAATGTACCAAGGGAGGGAAGGAGGATTTGAAATCCCCTATATAAAGCCACCATGAGATGAAGAATGGGTGATCACATTTTTATGTTGGCCAGAATTTCCCAAGCAATACCAGCAGTTCGTGACTCGGAGTTGCAAACAGAGGGGACTCACTTGTTGGCCATCCAACAAGCTCAGTCCACATAGTAGAGAGAGAGGGATATTTCACTGAGGCGAGGCTTGGAATGAACAACATCCTTGCATCGGGACCTAGAACCATTGTCTAGGGGCCCTTTGGCAAGAGGGTTAAGTATTCTTCCCCTTTCTACCAGCGCTCAATAAGAGGGGCCTAGAGCCACCGTTTGCATTATTGTGGCATTTGACTCGTTAAAGCTTCTGTTTCTTTATGTTTTTTTTTAGTTTAGTTTTTAGATTACATTTTCATGCGTCTTTTTATATGTAGTATGCTCATTAGCTCCACTTCTTTCTCCCTGTTACCAATAGTTTAAAGGGGTAAACCACACCCCTTAAATTGGTGTGATTTCGTACATACGTGCACCAAACACACCACAACAGGATTGGCGACTCCACTAACGTTTTATTACCAAGTTTATGTGGTTGCGCCTTCTTTTGCAAGAGACCTCTGTCTATGCTGTGGAGTGGAGCTAATAGTCCTCTAATCTCTCTTGCAATCCCTAGATTCACCCTGAGTGACAAACTGAAGAAGAGAAGCTTCTATTTTTTTTTTTACTTGCAGGAATTTGCACGCGTTCAGTGTTGACCCATGCGCAGGAAGCGCACCTATCTCAGCCTTTTGCTCGCAATTTACATAATGAGAAATTTCTCCCTAAATTATGTCTTTTTATTCTTGGAAGGTGCTTGGTAGCCCCTAATGCATCTGCCAGCACTAGTTGTGGTATCCCGCAACTTGTTAAAACTCACTTTTAGTTGCTTTCTATAGGCTTAGTGTCAGTTTTACTTCAATTTGATTTTTTCAAAATCTTCACATAGCTTAAGTAGGGGGCAAAGCAACTTGCATTCCAAAAAATTTATTTTTTGCAAATTTTGGTACTCACACCTAGATAACTAGTCCAAGCAAGTGGCCCAAGACCACGCATGCATAGCTAGTTTTCTTTGTTCTAGTGTAAATTTTTTTATTTTAGTCCAATTTTTGCACTAGGAATTGCGGGACTAAGATTGAATTGTTTATAGAAAAGCAAGTAATCTTTGCTAGCTTTGCACCCTCCGGTGACCCTAGGTAAGCATATGAACGCTTCATATTCATAATTTTCCATCTACCTATAGTTAGTCACATAGATTAACTAGGAAAATTTAAAAGCGGCCCATTATCCGCACATGTTTTCCATTTGAGCCAGGAACAATCAACATAGTTTAAATAGGGGATTTTGTAAAGGATCAACGATATCCACATGTTCAAACTATGTGCTTGTCCACTTTATGCTCACACACACTCACCCACTAAGCGAAGAAAGACACCTAAAACTAACTTAACCAAACTCACTAAATTCTCCCCACAGGGCCACAAAAGAATTTATAGCTTAAGTTAGGATCAAGGGGGTAGGCATCCAATAAGCCGCCTTGATAATACTTCATATTGAAACATAGAATTTATGTATTTAGGGAGCTTCAAATCCAACTATCAGCCAACGGAAAAGAAAACTCGAGCATGGGAGAGACCAGTTTCAGAGGGGGTTAGGCTTAGGTGTAGTGCGTGCGGTATCGGTTGGGGCTACCTGACTCTGCTGATACTCGGTACTGTTAGCTGACTACCAAGAAGCCCAAGACTCGAACACTCATGTGGGATGGTGGTTCTTAGTGGCCAAAAACTAGGGCAACCTTTACCCTATAGGTGACGGTGCAGGCAAGCACCAGACCCTCTACCCTTACCTTGGTGGATTCTCTTTGGCTGACTAGGGTCATCACCAGCTCTTACAGGATGTTGTGTCAGCACTCACAAGAAATATTCTCAAAGCCTAGTTACTTTTGAGTGTCTAAGGACGCGTAGGTCTTCTAGGATTTTGAGTATCATACGCAAACGAACAAAAACCACTTTTTTTATTGCTTGATCACATAGATTAATTTAAAGGGAAATATATTTTATTTTTCGCTTTGTTTTATGTATGTGACAAGAATTTTTCTTTGATCATTGACTCTACCCTCTCAAATTTTTCCAAAATATAGGTGACACTTGACAGGTCCCAATGAAACCTCATTGATCCAAGTGTCTTTTGGACCTCCCCCCATTATCGGGAGGGGTTCCAGGTCCTTCTCCATTCAGGCGTCAAAGACGAAACACTGCCACTGTCATTGGTTCATCCTTTATTCGGGCAGTCGTATTTGGGAACCCTAGTCATTCTCCCAACACCACACCACATACCACACCTCCCATAACCCCTACGGGGGCAAAGGAGTGCATCCCATTCGGGAAGCCAGCTGAATACACATTAGGGTACGTCGTAGACTAACCTTCGTTCTAACCAGAGCTTTGTGTCTTCACACATAGCAATGGCGTCAACCTCTCAGTCACCCTTCTTAGCTTCATTGAATCTACTAGATTTAACCAATTTAATGAATGACCTAATTGCGCACGATCCTACATGGCCTCTCATGCCCACAAAGCTCCCTTCAGATATATCAAAGTTCAAAGGCAAGCAAGTGGAAGACCCAAGTAATCATGTCATGAAATTTCACCTGTGGTGCTCATCGAATAGTATCATTGATGAAACTATTTGATTAAGACTATTTCAACGCACTCTCACTGGAGTGGCCGCAAAATGGTACATGGAGCAACCCTCAGCTTCACATGGAATCTTTAGCGCCCTTGCTACCGCGTTCCTAACATATCTTAAGTTACCCATTCACCATGATTCCGGAATGGAATTACTGACTCATTTTAGACAAACCCCCGCCATCCATATCTCAGACCATCTCCATGAATGGATGCGGCATCACAGTTTATGTAAAGCTAAACTCGATGACTGTGCCCTCTTAGAATTTTTCTTGAAAACTCTTACGGCAGAGATTTCAAAGAATGTGGCACAACAGAATCCCACATTCGAAGAGGACGCAATCAGAAAAGCCCAAAAGCTTGAGCTGATTTATACGCAGTCAGGATACATTTATAACATTCTGCCTCACGCCCCGCGCCTGCAAACTTATCAAGAAGTGCCAAGCACGTCGAACTCTGAAGACGGACTAATTGGGTCAATCACCCAGGGTTACCTAGGAAACAGTATTAAAAACCCCAGTTACAAATATATTTCTACTTAGAATGTTCCTCAACCCGGTTTTCAAAGTCATCATATGCCGCAGCAAAATTTGACTAATAGGGCACAAGCGTACCACCAAGGAGGACCTTATCCTCCGACTCAGGGGAATCAGTACACAAAAAGAAGCACTGATGGAAGAACTCCCCTCCAACAATTAGGTGAAAACCAGGGACCGTGTTATGCTCAATCCCCTGCACACGACCCACCTACGCAAAACAATGCACAGGTGAACTTTGTGCAGTCGTCCCAAAATCAACCACACCAATATAACTAGGAGAACTACCCTCCTAACGTGGTAAATAAAAAATCCAAAAACAAGCAAAAAGGGAACCCTGGACAAGGGGCAGCAACCAACAGCGCCCACTTCGGTCCCAAGATGGAGGTAACTCCAATCAAAATCGGAACCAGTAGCCAAGAAATGCCCAACGGTAGATCAAATGGCCACCTCTTTGAACAAACCATTCCTGTTCGATATGTGGTGAGTACAGGCAATATACTTACCACTGTCCCGATCTCCCTGAGCTAAAAAAGCTACAGAGTAACCGAGGACAAGGAGGATCTTCCCAGCAACCAGCCGTGATGCAAGAACCTTTCCACAACCAAGGGACGGTAAGCACTCACCAGCAAAATACAGACGATTCTGGGAAAAGTAGCCATGAAATCTACATGGCTAGAGAAGAGATGTTTTTCCAAACACAGAATTGCAACTATGACACCCTACCAGACACCAATACGTCAGTGGCAAGTACAAAGTACCAGTGCGCCAGCTACACCTTTGACCATTTCAAAGATGCCCATAGAACCATTGCCAAAGGTAGAAGGTGGCAAGGGACCTAATTGGCAAGCAGGAAACTACTCCAAAGCGACACATAATTATACCATCGTGGATGATTTAGCACAACCTCCCACTGCCATGTCAGCTTTGGAAGTCTTGCAATCATGCACAAAACAACAGAAAACCCTACTTTCCGCATTAGGCACTATCGACCCTGCCGATACACGCGTGATGGTTTTTGACTTAGAGAAAGCCACCCCTCGGCTTCCTTCCATGGTCGCCTTCCAGATACCAGTGCCGATGCAGAATATCACTATCCACTAGTGTGTCATAGACGAGGGTGCACCCACATGCATCATGTCAAAAAATGTTTGGCAGAAGTTAGGCTCTCCCGAACTAAAACCCTCATTCATCATGCTTCGAGCATATGACGGTCGTCCCTTGACCCTCGTCGACCTCTACCAAAATGTCCCAGTCTGTTTAGCCATAAAGACGGTCCACATAGACATTGAAGTCTTGGATGCTCACTTGGATTACAATATACTCCTCGGACGGAGTTATATGTACGCCATGTCTGCCATAGCCTCCTCCGTCGTCCGCATTATGATGTTCCCCCATGAGGACCGCATCATTATTGTAGACCAGCTAACACACAACGAGAAGCATCCCTTAACCAACACGGTTGTAATTCTACCCTATGTAGATATAGCCTTGGATGGTCTTTCATAATACCAAGAATATGGCTCTGGCCAATTCAAACCGTCATCCGTTCTAGGGTCATTCCTAGGAGATCCTCCTATTATCCCTGAGGCATCACCCAATGTCACAGAAGCTCCGTTATGCATGATGTCCACGTCAAGCGCTGAGGCTAGTCATGACATGGAATCAGGCAGTAATGACACCGAGTCATCGACCACAACAACCTCTCTAGCCTACACCGCCTCCCAAACCCCTTTCCTCTACCCCCAGCTGGCTTCGTCTCCCAGCAGATTTTGGAAAAACTGGTATTACCCAACATATCATTGGCATTCCTAGTTTGGTATCTCGTTCCTCCTTCCAGAATAGGAGCCACCCATGTTACTTCCATAGGGTTGAAGCCCCTCAGTCCTGAGGAGCCCTCACCCATCCAAGAAACAGTTGAGACAACCCTTGCAAAGGAAATTCCCATTGCAAAATTGGTGATCACCACTAGGAAAACTGAGGAGAGAGGAAAGAATATGGTAACCCCTGTCATTCAATGGGAATCACCAGTCTGCACCATATGTGATGTAATAGGTCATCCTACCCATATATTTCCAAATTTGGATGAATTAAAACCACTCCTTGGCTCTGAAACAGACATCTCGACATCGGGTTCCCATAAAAAGGAACCTACCATCAAAGGTAAAGGAAAATTGCTACGTACCAATAATGCATGCGATCTCTATAGGACCTATGGTCACTATACCCACAATTTTCCAGAGATACCATGATATAGGGACGCCTTACATGCCATCGAGCGAACCTATCAAGAGGATCCCTCCACCCAGGCATCCAGAAATGAACCTCGTACCATCCTATACCTACATAAGTAACGAAGGTCACCAGAAAGACAACCATTTGTCCCTCCTCCCCCCAAACCACCGTACAGAAGCCAAGAACATGGGCACCTGGTTGCCTCATCCTCTTGAGTTATCAGGTGCATCAATTACTGCAGACGGTTTGATCAAGTCTTTGACCTAAGGTCACCTAGGTAGTAGTAATCTATTTTCGGAGAGTTACCAGGCGCGTCGTCTACTGCAGACGGTTTGATCAGGTCTTTGACCCACGATCTCCTAGGCAGCAGTAACACCATGATACTCAGGGAGTTACCAGGTAGGTAGATTCTACAGACGGCTTGATCAGGTCTTTGACCCAAGATCTCCTAGGCAGCAGTAACACCCATGGTACTCAGGGAATTACTAGGTAGGTAGATTCTACAGATGGCTTGATCGAGTCTTTGACCCAAGATCACCTAGGCAGCAATAGTACCATGCACATTGATTCTGTAGATGGTTTGATTAGGTATTTTTTTCCCAATATCACCTAGGCAGTAGTAGCACCATGCACGTCTATTCTGCAGACGTTTCGATCGGGTCTTTGGCCCAAGGACACCTAGGCAGCAGTAATCAATACCCTGGATACTTGTACGATTCTACTTAGAACGTATCACAACCTACCTATCATGAAATTCACCCCAACACTCATATACCAACTAGGGACAAGGGAACCGATATCCCCGATTCCCCACACAGAATGGACCAATGGCACAACATAATGTGCCAATCAATCTAGTGCAACCCTTCCTAGGCTCATCAACAACCGCACAACTAGGGGAATTATGACAATCCTCCAAATGCTGCAAAAATAAGCTGAGGAAAAAACAAAAGGGAGAGCCTGGACAGTGGGCAGTAACCGGCAACACCCCCCCGATCTTAGTCTGGGGGCAACCCCAACTGAAATCAAAACTAGGAGCCAAGTAACAACTCCCAAAAGAAAACTAGAGCTTAGAGTATCTGATCACCAAAACGAAAGAAACACTATGATCAACAATCCATAACAAACAGAGGTGATGCCACACATTCGCACTCCTGAAAAAATATTTTTTCAGCGCCGATAGGTATGCCCTCTCTCATATTCTTTGTAAATATTATGCCTTTCAATAATATTTGATAAGAAGAAGATGCTTTCACTTGAGGTAGTTGTTTTTGTAGGAAAAGCCCGCAAACCATCCACAATGTTATCTCCTAAAATTTCCAGAGCATGTATCATTCTACCCCCAACATGATAGATTCCCAGAGAGCTTTGCATATCCTAACATCATTTCTCCATCAGAAATAAACCATAGAGTCCTCATATCCAACCATGTTTATCATCACCTCACCCTACATGTGATACACATATGCATTGGTCGATAGAGCCTCCCCTCCATGGCGCTCGTCACCCATAGTAGACCATATATCACAAACATAAGTGACGCCATGGCCATACCACTTCAATCCGGGAAGCACCTTGTGCCCATCCATTCATCATGCATAAGGTAAAGTTTACCATACAAACTGAAACCCCCTTCCCAGGCGACTCGATTTTACAAGCAAATAAAAAACACACCACCGCGCTTCGCATTTGGCCCACCACACCTCCACCAGCATGATCCCATCTGTGATACTTTTTCATCCGCTTCATCAACCCCGCACATGATACCAACCAATGGGACCCCCACTCCCAGCAAAACACCTTCCTCACAACATCAGTGAGCCAACACTTTTATTTTTTCGGGTACCCGTCTCTGTGTTTTGTACTAACCAAACCCTATTATTTTATTATTTTGGTAAGTGTACAAAGACCGCAAACAGTTCACTTCGTCCCCTCACCCTCGAATTTCATATTTTCTCCCATGGAAGCAATCCCTGAACACCCTTTTTCGGAGTATTTCACCCCCACGCACAAACCACCATGACATTCATAGCCGGTTTACAATACAAGTCTCGACTTTAGGGGGTTTTTCTTTCAAAAATATGTAATTTAGTGAGCTTCCATCGTATACTACGAGCCTGGAAATGAATCCCCATCATCGGTCGCTAAGATAGAAGCATCATTAGTAGCAGCGAAGAAGGCAGATCCATTTCCGGGTACTACAGCAGATCAATAGCCCCCAGCTTCCCTTCGCGCAGTTCCTTATCCAATTGATCCAGTTTCAGTTATGGTTCCGAACTCTTTATCTAAAGATAAAGATCCAAATCCAATGCCCGTGGTTCAAGTAGCAGAGAAACATCCATCCTTTTATGACTTTGCTAAACCGTAATTACATATATAATGATATTGATTTACAATATCTCTAGTTACCAATTCTAGTTACCAATTCTAGTTATTTCATCCTGAAATTCTACATCTCATTGAAAACTACCGCAACATATATAAAGAAATATCGAATTTATCTCGGGAAAGTGACCCAAAAACGACTTTCAAATTGATGGAGGCCCTCACCTTTTTTTAGAGAAAGGTGAGAGAACGTCGTCATGATCCGATGGTTTCGGGTAGAAGACCGTCCAAT
>JAXQQM020073880.1:0-125406 GCA_034641835.2 Pinus albicaulis | reverse complement strand
CCTTGTTAGAGTCGGTCTTTACATCCCTCCGTCAGAGATCATTCCTCTTATTGCATTTCATTTTTAGGTGTCTCATTCTGCTCATTCTTCTGCATTCCGTTAGGTGCATGCCATTATCTGACGGAAGGGCTTTGTTCTCTCGTTTTCCCTCATGTTTGTACCTGCTGGCTTGGTCAAAATTTATCAAAATTCATCAAAGTTCATTTCATGTTTTTTATAGTCATAGATGGTATTTTGGTCAAAAAAGAGTCATTTCACTTTCTAGGTCTAGGGTTTGGTCTTCAGAAATGTTAAATAATTCCCGCAGGCCATGAGGATGTCTTCAATAAGTTTTCATTTCAAGATTTTCATCGTCAATAATGCTCAAGGATGTTTCTTCTTCAAAACTCTGTTTTGAAGAAGAAATCGTCAAATTTGTTTTTGTAATAAATCTGTATTTTAAAGTTTTTTTCTCCATGAAGTAATTCAAATCCAGACTCTATTCCTCCTTTGCCAAAGTTCAATGCCACCATCCCTGCAAAAATCAACCAAGAAAACATCATTTCAAGCCAAAAAATCAAAAGGAAATTTCAAAAACAGAGTTATATGGAAAGTGAAGAAATGTCAATTTTTAAACATTACAAAGTGGGTCTTTACAAAGAGAAAATAAAAGCCATGACTCTATATAGATATTCCAATGATTATCAATGCAATTTGCATTCAAGAGGTTGATTTAAGTTGAATTTCAGTGGTGAGAGGGCGATTTCGTCATTTTGAAAAACCAAGACTGTGTTCAAGGTTGCGCAGCGCATTGGGTAAGCGCACGACACACTGGGGCTGCGTGACGCATTGGGCGTTTTCACACAGTGTTTTTTGCCTCTGGCGCGGCGCATCCATAGGATGCGGTGCACTGGGCTTGTGCGCAGCACACAGAGCCTCCAAGGCAAAATTCATTTCCGCTCCATAAAAAGTCAATTCGATTCAGCTCATTTTTCTCCAAGTAAGTTCGACCATGCTTGTTCAGTGATTTTAGTCATGTGTGGTGTGGTTTAAAGGCGAAGACATTAGAGTTTGGTTGGTGAAAGAAAAAACCCTATATCCATATTAAAATCTGCTCCCTAGGGTTTGAAAAGAAGTGTTGTAATTTGACTATTGGTGTTATTGGTGTTAAACGCTCCCACCCCATTTTCATTTTTGTTCCCATCACTGTTATCATATTGTTATCATAATCCCCTCTCCTATTCCCGCTGTCCCATATCCTTTATATCCTTTATTCCCATGTTTCATCCTCAAACCCTATCACTTGCCATCACTTCCCTCCCTTCATATCATTGATAAAACTCTAATTCCCAAAGACATTCAAGGACTGTTTTGACCTCCGTGATTTCACCTAGCTTGAGTATATCTTGTCATTTCATTTACTCATATCTACCCCCATCACTATCACCCATTCCTATATCACTTATAAAGGCTACAAATCCCGAAGTTCCCCAAGCAGTAAGTGACTGTCCTTTCACTCCAAATTCACTTGTCAGTCTATTGTATTCATTGTGATATTTCCTCACAGCCTCTCATTACATATGTGGCACATTTGGTATTGAAAGACAAACTCTTGTTTCACCACCTACATATTAGCATAAACACCTTGTTTTCAGCACCATGTCGGAGACAAATTCATCATATGAGCAGGGATATGAGCAAGACAGTGACTCAACCGCCGAGCTAAACGTACCGAGGAGGTCTCATAAAAGTGGTAGCCACGTCAGGGAAGAGCCCACTTCTTTGGCTCAATTGTAGGCCTGCCCGCTTGCAATGACATGCTTTCAGCAACATTCATGTTTTCGGTATTGTGAGATGATTGCTCAGATTCAGCATCATCAGGAGTTGGTTCACTTATTTGTCCTACATTTGCGTGATGGTCATGTAAACCTTGCTGGAGTGAACTTCACCTTGACACCAGAGACCATTTCTGAGGCAACCGGGATACCAAACATAGGTGAGGAGTGGAATAAGAGACAGCAGCTGGATAGAGCATATTATGAACCTTACATCAGGCCTGGATATTTGAGGCAGTTGAGCAGAGTATTTCCATTCCGGTTTCTGAAGGAATCCTATGCGCCATTAATGAAACTCATCATTAGATACTTCAGCTGTGAGGGTAGATTCTCACGCCTTTATGCATACCATATCAGAATTTTGATGCATTTCACGAGAGTGCGACTGATGAATATTCCATACTTCATGTGCCGAAACATAGAGCGGATGACTACCATTGTGCAGAAGAAGACTCCAGAGCAGCAACATAACAACATTTATCATTATGCGCTCATTAAAATCATTGTAGTACATCAGCTTGGGTTGCAGGGCATAGCATGGGAGGAGTTCATTTCCCGTGACTTCTTTATAGCCCCTCAGCCTCCTCCAGATATTGTTCACGATGCAGGTGAGCCTTCGCATCAGTTTGAGGTTCCTAAGACAGAGCCTATCAGTGTTCCAGTGTGTGTTACCTATCAGAGAGGTACTAGAGCCTTATTTGCAGCAGCACGACGAGTACTATCTCCGCCCAGGGTGGAAGGGGTCTCGTTACCTTCGACAGCAGCAGGAGTACTATCTCTACATGTTGTGGAAGGGGTCTCACCTTCTACATCAGCATAGGTACAGGACAGAGGCAAGAGGCCTATGCACGATGAGGGCCCTTCAGGAGGCCAAGACACTGATTTTATACTCATCGATGTTGATTCGAGCTCTCCCAGCTCAAAGCTGAAAGAAATCATCCAAGAGAAAAAAGCTGAGATCGACACACTGACCGAGAAATTGCAGAGAGCTCAGTGGGTTATAAATTACTTGGAGCAGTGGAATAAACAACTGGAGGATCAACACACACTCATGGAGCTGCAGAGAATCCGCGAAGACCGGGAATTAGCTCGGAAGAGACCAGGTGACATGACACCATTTGAGCGAGAGACTTGCCTTACGAGAGTCAACATTCATCTGGAGAAGCTGTTGGCGAAGGCCAATAGGGACAAAGACATGCTCAGACACATGAAGAATCACTATTGGGCCCGCACACACGTTTGCAAAGCTAGGATGAAGATCTTGAAGGCGAGGTTGAGGAGAGCACTGAAACGTCGGAAAAGGCCGGATCCACTCCTAATCTTGACCGAAGCTTCCTTGGCTGAGCATGAGACACGATGAGAGACCTTCACTCCAAATCTCAGCAAATTTGGAGAAAAATTTGTCATTTTTGAAAATTTTGGTTGCAAAACAGGTTTTTCCGCCCGACACGTCGCGCCACCCAACGCGCGCTTATGATTGGGACATCTTCTGGAGGAAAAATTGATATTTTTGGGTTTTTTATGGTAAATTATGCATGCTCAGGAATGGCTGAGAGATTTCATGAAGTTCTGGGTGGTCTTAAAGGTCAAAAACACTCCAAAAATGGCCTTTCTGCCACTTTTTGCACCAGCAGGAACCAGTCTTGGGAGATTGCCGTTTTGGAGGGGCAAATGACATCCAAATTGAAAAATTACACTTGTTTTGGATAGCAGAAATCCAGGGCTTTCCAACGAGCTATCATGAGATTAATTTGGACTTTAGGAAGTGCCTAAAAAACAGGATCAAAGTGGCGTGGCGCATTGAGTTTTCTGGCGCGGCGCATAGAGGAATTTTGCCCAATTTTCACTTTTCAGCTCAGAAATTCGGCCAGTTTGACTAGTTTCACTTTTGGATGTAATTATTGATCTATATTGATGTAATTTTGTGGCTATGATGTAAATTTGGCATTTTTTTACTTGTTCTAGAGGATTCATTCACTAAAAAGTGAAAATTAAGTGAATGGATCAGTTTCCTAGCATATAGAGGCAAGTTGTTTGGCTGCCTAGATTTCAGTTCCATGTTTAGAATTGGTTGAAACAGCTCCTAGAAGGATGAGATCGACCCCTATAGGCATGGGAAGGGGTTATTATGGTCTATATATTGTATTTTTTGAGACATTTTTAGGGTTGGACTCTTGGGAAAAGTTTGGCACCTCATTGTATATCCATTTTCAGTTTTTGGCAAAGGAAAGACCAGAGTTTTGCAGCACTTGTTGGGATCCTTGTGGATTTTGAGTTTTGATGATGTTTCTCTCCATGTTATTTTAAGTTTCATTAATGTTATATGTATGCCATTTCCCTTCTCTTTGCTTCTGAATTAAACAAATGAGTAATTGTGGTAGAATTCATTAGTTTGCTAGTGCTCTGCCTTAAACTTTTGTTTAGTTTTACATGTTTCTCGTCAATTTGAAGAGGATCCTTGCACTCTCTTGCCCTCTTCATCTCCTCGGTAGTATTTTCAATCCATTAATTTGATCTAAGACATCAAATTCATTGCCTTCCCTGCCCCAAATTGAACTCTGCAAGAATTTGGCCTCATCCCCAAGCCCAAAAATTGTCTTTCCCCTTTTTCCAACAAAATCCCAAAAAATCAAAATCAAACCCTCCTATTTGTTTATCTAGCCTAAGATCAGTTTTTTTTTTAGTCATCTCAAGCCCCTTTGAATATTTTCATTGAGATTGACCCGGAGAGAGCCCTCTCCTGTCCTCGTAGGGCTAGCTACGAGGCTGAGCGTGGTTTGGTGTTGTCCTTTTTCTGCCTTACTTCAGCCTAAGGTGGATTTGGGAACTAACATAGTGGTGACCATACTGGGAAAAAATGGTTTGATTTTTGGTGTTATTTGTTTCATAAGTTACTGACGGAGCCTGAAGTTACGCCAGGTAGCTTTCGAAACGCTTTTGCTTTGCATTAGCCGAAGTAGATAAACGTTGCTTCAGTCAATCTCCAGTTTAGCTTGTGAACATGACATTTGACTTGTGATTACCCCAGTATATTACATCGTTCTGGACTTTTGGGTGATTGAGTATAGAATTTGATAGGCTGAATAGATGGGTTTTGTCCTTTGATTTTTGAATAGATCAACACACTGGCTTCCAGAAGACATACAAGAGCTAATCCTGATCCTGATCCGCCTCCAATGTATGAGAATCCCAATCTGATTTCAAGAATCCTCCGTCAAGAAAGTCCTGTGATCCCTTTGTTGAAATCTCATTCATGCCCGACTGTATTTGAGTTCCTTGAAGATATTGAGTTTGATGACCAATTCGAGCTGTCATTGTTTGAAACTAAATCTGAAAGTGCTACTGGTTCTACCATCATAAATCTTGAGTTTATCAAGTATCTTGAGATTGAACAAGCTAATAGATCTATTGATAGTTACATCTTGAACATTCAAAACTCTATTGTGGCAACGAATATTCCTGAGTTTATAGAATCTGCTTCTGAAACTCTTGGTCCATCAGCAGTTACTTCTGATTCACAAGTTCACGCTGAATCTTCTTTCATTCCTACCGTTCCCGTGCAACCATATATTTCTGATCAGAAATCTGCAGTAGTTCCTCCTCCATCTCCACCACATACACCTCATACATCTACTGCTCCTTCTCCACCCGTTTCTCCAAGACAGATCATAAATCCACCAAGAGAAATGGATGCTAGATTCGCACCTCTTGTCTTGCCCCAGAACTTGGATCCCATGCCCGCTAATTATCAGATTAAAATCCCTTTGTTTGACGGTACTCCTCAAAGTGTGCCCGCTCAGCAGCATATTGATAGAATGACAGACTTCTTTGATCTCCATGAAATTGATGAAGAGAATGTAACTATCAATAGATCTATTAGCTTGTTCAACGTATTTAACGTCCATATTTGGACCACCATGGTGAGTCTCCAGACAGCGAAGTGCCTCCTTTTTATATCAGTCTTCGATTGCATGATTCTGTATTGCATAATGCCATGTTCGATTCCGGTGCTTCCCATAATCTTATGCCGAAAGAAATCATGGAGAATTTGGGTTTAGACATCACTAGGAAGTACCATGATCTTTATTCATTTGATTCTAGCAGAGTGAGATGTATTGGAATCATTAAAGACTTGGTTGTTAGTTTGGATCAGATTCCTACAAAGAATTTTTTGATGGACGTTGTTGTAGCAGACATTCCTCCCAGATTTGGTATGCTGCTTTCCAGATCTTGGGGAGCAAAATTGAAAGGGACATTACAATTAGATTTCTCCTATGCGACGATTCCCATGTTTGGCCAAATGAGAAAATTGTACCGGGAACAAAAAATGAAGTATATGATTACAACCAAGGAGAAACCAATCAATCATCCGATTAATTATGTACATACATATTTAGAGTCTTTTGTTTTGTTTTCCGATAGTTTCAATGATGTAGATAGTCAGTTAGTTCAAGCAGAAGATATTCCAGGGATTACCGAGAATTTCAGAGAAGTTTTGCAGAAGGAAAGGCAACAACCAGAAAGCACAGTTGAGCAATCAGCTAAAGATAGTGGACAGCAAGCAGAAAAAACAGATCTAGCACAATTTCAGCACTTAGAGGATGATGAAGAGGGTCTATGGACCATGGATTTCGATGGTGCAGTTGGGATTGATGGTGCTGGAATTGGTATTTGGGTACGCAGTCCTTTTTCCGCTCCAAATAAGGTACCGAGCAATGTACGGGTATGTTCTTACAAATTAGCATTTGATTGTTGAACCAATGAAGCTGAGTATGAAGCTCTGATTGCTGGCCTAAAGATTCTTAGAAAGCTGAATGCTAAGAGAATTGCAGTCTATGGCGACTCTGAATTGGTGATTAAGCAAGTAAAGAGTGAATATCAAATGAAACATCCCCGGATGCGGGCTTACCGGAATGCTGTCCTTGATATTTTGAAGCAGTTTTCAGATTATACCTTGACTTGTATTCCTCGCATTCAAAATGGAATTTGATAAGAATTGCTAAGAGAAGAATTTGAAGACCCCAAGATGGTAAAGTTATCCAAATCATTGCCACTGGAGGTAAAGGCTAAATATGTGAGTTTGTTGTCTTCATTTGCTGATGCTTTCGCTTGGGATTACTCAGATTTAAAGACGTATGACACCAATATAATCCAGCATACTATCCCAATTAAGCCTAATCAGAAGCCTTTTAGACAAAAGCTAAGAAGAATCAATCCAAAGTTGCTGCCATCGATTGAGAAGGAGGTAAACAGGTTGTACAAAGCAGGAATCATTGTTCCCATCAGATTTTCTGATTGGATTTCCAATTTAGTGCCAGTGCGGAAAAAGACAGGTGAGATTCGGTTGTGTATTGATTTCAGAAATTTGAACAAGGTGTCATTGAAGGACAATTATCCATTGCCTAAGATGGATCATATATTGCAACGAGTAGTGGGTGCATCTCGGATGTCACTACTCGACGGTTATTCTGGATATAACCAAATTTTGGTTCATGAGGACGACCGCGACAAAACAGCATTCACAACTCCGTGGGGAACATTCCACTATGCCAAGATGCCATTCGGTTTGAAGAATGCTGGTGCAACTTTCCAGCGGGCGATGGACATGGCTTTTGCGAATGAAAAAGATGTTTTCCTTGTTATATACCTTGATGATTTGACGGTTTTTTCCAATTCAGATGAAGAGCATATGTATCACTTGAAAGTTGTTTTTCAAAAGTGTAGAAAATATGGTGTCTCGCTTAATCCTAAAAAGAGCTTGTTTGCCATGGATGAAGGAAAATTACTTGGTCACATTATTTCAAAATATGTCATTCGTATTGATCCAGCACGTGTTGAAGCAATTCAACAAATTGACCCTCCCAGGAACAAGAAGGAGATTCAGTGTTTTAATGGTAAGATGAACTTTTTACGCCGTTTTGTCCCTAACCTTGCTGAACATCTAAGAGAGATAACAAATATGCTGAAAAAGGACAGCCAAGTGAAGCAGACTGAAGAGGCTGTAAAGTCCTTTAATTTGGTGAAGTTGGCACTATCTTCTGCTCCGGTGTTAATCAACCCGGATTACACCCAAGATTTTATTTTGTTTTCATTTGCTTCGGATCATACCATGGCAGCTGTGTTAATGCAGAAAAGAGATGGGCATGAGAAGCCAATAGCTTTTTTCAGTCGAACTATAAGAGACGCAGCCTTGAAGTACAACATCATTAAGAAGCAAGCTCTGGCACTGGTAAAAGCATTAAAGGATTTCCGAGTATACATTCTACATTCTCATATTTTGGCTTATGTTCCTAATGCTGCTGTGAAAGATGTTTTAGTACAAACTGATCCGGAAGGAAGACGAGGCAAGTGGATTGCAGCTTTGCTGGAGTATGATGTGGATATAAGGCCCACGAAGCTTATCAAGGGACAGGGGCTAGTGAAGCTTATGGCTGAATCGAATTTGCATGCATTAGACATAAATATGATTGTTGCTATGTCTGACGAGGATGAGGAGAATTCTCCACTTCAGGTATCGGAAATTTTTGTTGCTTCTCCGTGGTATTCAGATATCGTGTATGTTCTTCAAAATTTCTCACCACCGCCCGGCATGACTAGAAACAAAGGTAGAACTCTGAAACTGAAGGCATCAAAATTTTGTATTTTGAATTCTGCACTTTATTGGAAAGATCCGGGTGGTGTTCTGTTGAATTTTTTGGTGGAGGAAGAAGCGAAGAAGGTAATGGAGGATTTCCATAAAGGAGACTGCGGGGGTCACCATTTTTGGAAAACAACTGCCAATAAGATTTTGAGAGCAGGATACTATTGGCCGACATTGTTTGCTGACGTGTATAAAATAGTCAAAGGCTGCCATGAGTGCCATATTTTCGAAGGAAGACATAAATTACAGCCTTTGCCGCTTAAACCTATTGAGGTAAGTGCCCCTTTTCAGCAGTGGGGTTTGGATTTCATTGGAGAGATCCATCCTCCTTCTTCAGGACAACATAGATGGATCCTAACAGCAAATGATTACTTCACGAAATGGATCAAATTAGTTCCCACTAGACAGGCTACCGATTCTGTAATCATTTCTTTCATTGAGAACAACATTTTGTCTCGTTTTGGTTGCCCGAGTAAATTGATCACTGATAATGCAGCAACTTTTCAATCAAGAAAGATGATTGATTTTTGTGCCAAGTATAAAATCATTTTGGGGCATTCAACTGCCTATCATCCGCAAGGTAACAGTTTGGCAGAATCTTCCAATAAATCTCTAGTCAACATCATTAAAAAGTTTCTGGACATAAACAAGAAGAGTTGGCATAAGAAACTGGTCAATGCGCTATGGGCTGATCGGGTGAGTCAAAAGAAGTCCATTGGTATGTCCCCCTTTGAGTTAGTTTATGGAGTGGATACAGTGTTTCCTACCTCTCTTGCTGTTCTGGTGGTCAAGCTTCTTCAGGAAGCTGGCAGTGAAGAAAGCCATATGCAGAGAAGGATAAATCAAATGATTCATTTGCAGCAAACGAGAGAAGAGGTTTTCCAGAACACATTCAAGTTGCAGGAGAGAATCAAGAAAATCTATGACAGGAAAGCGAAGGTGGATAAATTCCAATTGGAGGAAGTGGTGCTGAAGTGGGATGCTAGGAATGAGGACAAAGGTAAACACGGTAAGTTTGAAAATATCTGGAAAGGTCCATTCAAGATTGCAGCATATCGAGGTCAGAACGCCTTTCTTTTGAAGGAGATGAACGGTGAAGACTGTCCAGGAGGTCCGGTCAATGGTCGGCTGCTCAAGCGGTACCATTTCTAAGATGTTTTCTGCTGATCATATTGTCATTGTACATATAATTTATTTCAATTTCATTGCAAGTGTGCACTGTGGTCTTTTCTTCAGTTTGGGGCCCAAAGTGAAGGCTATAATTCTGAAGAAGGATTTCAGTTTTGGTTTGAGTTTGTCTAGTCGGTTTGGTTTCAATTTCAAAAGTTGAGTCAGTTTGAGTTAAAGTTTCAGTCAAATAAATTTAGTCGACAGTCTTGAGTTGTTTTGTCAAAATAATGGACTCCATAGCCCAATGGACGAAGGCACTGGTCTGCTCTCCCAAATATCTGCCGTTCTTGGCACCTCCCAGGAGCTACCATCCCCATTGGAGCCAATGTTAGAGTCGGTCTCTACATCCCTCCGTCAGAGATCTTTTCTCTTATTGCATTTCATTTTTAGGTGTCTCATTCTGCTCATTCATCTGCATTCTGTTAGGTGCATGCCATTATCCGACGGAAGGGCTTTTTTCTCTCATTTTCCCTCATGTTTGTACCTACTGGGTTGGTCAAAATTTATCAAAATTCATCAAAGTTGAGTTCATGTCATTTACAGTCATAGATGGTATTTTGGTCAAAAAAGAGTCATTTCACTTTCTAGGTCTAGGGTTTGGTCTTCAGAAATGTTAAATAATGCCCGCAGGCCATGAGGATGTCTTCAATAAGTTTTCATTTCAAGATTTTCATCGTCAATAATGCTCAAGGATGTTTCTTCTTCAAAACTCTGTTTTGAAGAAGAAATCGTCAAATTTGTTTCTTGTAATAAATATGTATTTTAAAGTTTTTCCGCCATGAAGTACTTCAAAATCAGACTCTGGTCTTCCTTTGCCAAAGTTCAATGCCATCATCCCTGCAAAAATCAACCAAGAAAACATCATTTCAAGCCCGAAAATCATAAGGAAATTTGAAAAGACAGAGTTGTATTAAATGCAAAAGTGCCAAAGCCAAAAACATTACAAAGTGGGTCTTTGAGAAACAAAAATTAAATCCATGTCTATATAAGATATTTCTCAAAGTTATTAATCCATTTGCATCAAGAGATATTAAAAAAATCCAAGAGAGAAGTCGAGTTGAAGTTGGAGGAACGAAGCTGTGATTTTAGAGGGTCGACTGTGTGTTGGAATTCAGTGCGGCGCATTGGGAAAGGGCGCGACGCATAGAGCCGAAGTTCACTGTGCAATTTCGAACGGGTGCGGCGCACCCACACGACGCGGCGCACTGGGGTTGTGCGCGGCGCACAGAGCCGCCAAGCCAAAATTTACCACCACTTCATCAATTTTTAAAACAGCTTCAACACCTTTGCTCAAGTAAGTTTACACAGTGCTCTTGCTGGTATTTGGTGTGGTTTCAGAGAGTTGTTTGGAGAATTGGGTTGGTGAAATATAAACCCTATTTATTTTGCCAAAATCGCTCCTTGGGGTTTGGAATCAAAGTTTTAAAATTTGTTTGGTGCTATACTATTGCCATTGACCACCATATTCTCCCTTTCCTCACTGTCATGCTATCATACCACAATCCTTCTCCTATTCTCGTTGTCCCATATCCTTTATATCCTTTGTTCCCATGTTTTCATCCTCAAACCCTATCACTTGCCATCACTTCCCTCCCTTCATATCATTGATAAATTTCTAATTCCCAAAACATTCAAGGACTGTCTCTATATCCTTGATTTCACTTAACCCAAGTATACCTTGTCATTGCACTCCTATCCCTAAAAACTACCCCCATCACCATCTCTCACTCCCATATCACTTATAAAATCTCCAAATCCCGAAGTTCCCCAAGCAGTAAGTGACTGTCCTTTCACTCCAAATTCACTTGATAGTCTATTGTATTCATTGTGATATTTCCTTACAGCCTCTCATTTTATATGTGGCACACTTGGTATTGAAAAACAAACCCTTGTTTTCACCACCTATATATCAGCATATACTTGTCAAACACCTTGTTTTCAGCACCATGTCAGAGACAAATTCATCATATGAGTAGGGATATGAGCAAGACAGTGAATCAACCACCGATCTAAATGTACCAAGGAGGTCTCATAAAAGTGGCAGGCACGTCAGGGAGGAGCCCACTTCTTTGGCTCAATTGCAGGCCTGCCCGCTTGCAATGACATGCTTTCAACAACATTCATGTTTTCGGTATTGTGAGATGATTGCTCAGATTCAGCATCATCAGGAGTTGGTTCGCTTATTTGTCCTACATTTGCATGATGGTCATGTAAACCTTGCTGGAGTGAACTTCACCTTGACACCAGAGACCATTTATGAGGCAACCGGGATACCAAACATAGGTGAGGAGTGGAATAAGAGACAGCAGCTGGATAGAGCATATTATGAACCTTACATCAGGCCTGGTTATATGAGGCAGCTCAGCAGGGTATTCCCGTTCCGGTTTCTAAAGGAGTCCTATGCGCCATTAATGAAACTCATCATTAGATACTTCAGCTGTGAGGGTAGATTCTCACGCCTTTATGCATACCATATCAGACTTTTGATGCATTTCACGAGAGTGCGACTGATGAATATTCCATACTTCATGTGCCGAAACATAGAGCGGATGACTACCCTTGTGCAGAAGAAGACTCCAGAGCAGCAACATAACAACATTTATCATTATGCGCTCATTAAAATCATTGTAGTACATCAGCTTGGATTGCAGGGCATCGCATGGGATGAGTTCATTTCCCGTGACTTCTTTGTAGCCCCCCAGCCTCTTCCCGAGATTGTTCATGATGAGGGAGAGCCTTCACATCAGTTTGAGGTTCCCGAGACTGAGCCTATCAGTGCCCCAATGTGTGTTATATATCAGAGAGGCCACAGAGCCTTATTTGTAGCAGCACGACGAGTACTATCTCCACCAGGGGTGGGAGGGGTCTCGTTACCTTCATCAGCAGCGCGAGTACTATCTCCACTTGGCGTGGAAGGGGTCTCACCTTCGACATCATCACAGGTACAGGACCGAGGCAAGAGGCCTATGCACGATGAGGGCCCTTCAGGAGGCCAAGACACTGATTTTATACTCATCGATGTTGATTCGAGCTCTCCCAGCTCAAAGATGAAAGAAATCATCCAGGAGAAAAAAGATGAGATCGACACACTGACCGAGAAATTGCAGAGAGCTCAGTGGGTTATAAATTACTTGGAGCAGCGAAATAAATAACTGGAGGATCAGCACACACTCATGGAGCTGCGGAGAATCCGCGAAGACCGGGAATTAGCCCGAAAGAGACCAGGTGACATGACACCATTTGAGCGAGAGACTTGCCGTACGAGAGTCAACATTCATCTGGAGAAGCTGTTGGCGAAGGCCAATAGGGACAAAGACATGCTCAGACACATGAAGAATCACTATTGGGCCCGCACACACGTTTGCAGAGCCAGGATGAAGATCCTGAAGGCGAGATTCAAGAGAGCACTTAAACGTCGGAAAAGGCCTGATCCACTCCAAATATTGGCCGAAGCTTCCTTGACTGAGCATGAGACATGATGGGAGACCTTCACTCCGAATTTCAGCAAATTTGGAGTAAATTTTGTCATTTTTGAAAATTTTGGTTGCAAAACAGGTTTTTCTGCCCGACGTGTCGCGCCACCCGATGCGCGCTTATGATTGGGACATCTTCTGGAGGAAAACTTGATATTTTTGGGTTTTTTATGGTAAATTATGCATGCTCAGGAATGGCTGAGATATTTCATGAAGTTCTGGGTGGTCTTAAAGGTAAAAAACACTCCAAAAATGGCCTTTCTGCCACTTTTTGCACCAAATAGGAATCCGCCTTTGGGAGATTTACTTTGGATGTGAATAATCCAAATTCAAAAATTCCACTTGGTTTGGAGTTTGCATGTGATAGGGGATTTCTGAAAAGAGCTATCATGTGAGCTCAATTTACCAGAAGTGCCCAAAAATAGACTCAAAGTGGTATGCACAGATAAGAGAATTTTGCCCAATTTTCACTTTTCAGCTCTGAAATTCGTCCAGTTTGACTAGTTTCACTTTTGGATGTAATTATTGATATATATTGATGTAATTTTGTAGCTATGATGTAAATTTTGCATGGTTTTACTTGTTCTATAGGATTCATTCACTAAAAAGTGAAAATTAAGTGAATGGATCAGTTTCCTAGCATATAGAGGCAAGTTGTTTGGCTGCCTAGATTTCAGTTCCATGTTTAGAATTGGTTGAAAAAACTCCTAGAAAGATGAGATCGACTCCTGTAGGCATGGGAAGGTTAGGATGGTCTATATATTGTATTTTATGAGAAATTTTCGTAAGCTGGATACTTGGGAAAATTTTGCACCTCATTGTACATCCATTTTCTTTACCAAAGAAACACTGAAGCCTGGTGCACTTGTTGGGATCCTTGTGGCTTCTGAGTTTTGATGATATTTTTCTCCATGTTATTGTAAGTTTCATTAATATTATATGTATTCCATTTCCCTTCTCTTTTCTTCTGAATTAAACAAATGAGTAACTGAGGTAGAATTCATTGATTTTTTGGTGCTCTGCCTTAGACTTTTGTTTAGTTTTATATGTTTTTCGTCAGTTTGAAGAGGATCCTTGCACTCTCTTGCCATCTTCAGCTCCTCAGCAGTATTTTCAATCCATTCATTTGATATAATACATCAAATTCATTGCCTTCCCTGCCCCAACTTGAACTCTGCAAGAAATTGGCCTCATCCCCAAGCCCGAAAATTGTCTTTTCCCTTTTTCCAACAAAATCCCCAAAAATCAAAATCAAACCCTCCTATTTGTTTATCTAGCCTAAGATCAGTTGTTTTTTTAGTCATCTCAAGCCCCTTTGAATATTTTCATTGATATTGACCTGGAGAGAGCCCTCTCCTGTCCTCGTAGGGCTAGCTACGAGGCTGAGCGTGGTTTGGTGTTGTCCTCTTTCTGCCTTACTTCAGCCTAAGGTGGATTTGGGAACTAACAAGACCAACCATTAGGACCCCCACCCTCAGCAAAACACCTTCCTCACAGCATAAGTGAGCAAGAACTTTCATGTTTTGGGTACCCGTCTCTATGTTTTGTACAAACCAAACCCCATTATTTTATTATTTTGTTAAGTGTACAAAGACCGTGAATGGTGCACTACGTCCCCCCACCCTCTCATCCATAAATTTCTCCCATGGAAGCAGTCCCTGAACACCCTTTTTCGGAGTATTACACCCCCATGTACAAGCCACCATGACATTCATATCCAGTTTATACCCACCCTGGAAGTCCTACCGACTCTAGAGATTTACCCATCATAAATGACTATGACTACCGCCAAGCTTCTTAGTATACTCCGACCTTGGGCCACTGAATCCCCATCATCAGTTCTCAGTCACCCTTCGCCAACATGCCTATGTTAAACCCATCACATCCAGGTCCTAGACCCCTCACGTCAGCGACCCCTCATTTGTTTGAGGCTTCCTTTTTGTCGACTTCGACACCTATTTTTGAAAAAAGGAAGCGGTACCTTGGATTATCCCTCTCCATAAAAGGGGCATCCTAGGGTGGCACTATGGGAGACATCATTGCTCATAGATGTCATCGATCATCCTGACATTTGACTACAACAAAAGCTTTCATGTGAAGATGGTATCGTACCTTACAACTATTGCACTTTGATCAAATTCATTAAAGACCCATGCCTCCATAAGCATCTCTTTCAGCAATGTTTACACAGGAAGGTCCCAACCAGTGCCTATGTGTACAATGCACAACTATATGCCATACCAAGTTTACACAAATGGGTACCATATTCCACCTATTTTCAAAGAAAAAAATGCCCCAGATGGCGTCAACAGTGGTCTTTGGCAACCGCCAGATCACTACTATATCAGTGATATAGACATAACACATAGATTTGTTTAACTAGCCACAACATCATGAGAATGGGACATGCCCGCCTCGTAGAAAATTTGTATATGTATTGTATTATATTTTCTTACAGTGGTCCCTTAGGACATGGTCATTCTTGGAACCGGTGCAGGGTGTTTCCAATTCCAAGCTTCACACATCTCTCTCTCTCTCTCTCTCTCTCTCTCTCTCTCTCTCTCTCTCTCTCTCTACGCACAATATACAAAAAATAAACTATAATGTATTTCGGCTATATAGTTCTTCCTAGAACTCACACATTAGGGGGCAATTATTAACCTCGAAAAATCGTACAAGCAGAAGGCGAATTTATTTAATGTCAAGCACAAGGATTTACAGGGCTAGAAGACATTACATAGTATGTAAACTATTTAAAAATCTCTAAGCTCTGAGGAAAAATCAAATTTGAGCAAGTCATAAATTCTTTTGCGTGCATTATCCTTCCTGAAGATCACCTTTACGTGCCATATGACCCGAAATGCGCACAATCGTGGGAGTGGTGAAATGTCACTTTTCGAGACCACACAAAGGACACTCCAGGATAGTGATTCATCACTTAAAGCCACCTAAGGACAACCACCAAAGCCTCCTTAAACATCAAGTGAGAACACAATGAAATATTTGGAGCACACAAAGGAATCATCCCCCTCTCTTGGGTCACCAGCGAAAAGGTACCAGGAGAGGGAAGGAGGATTTTAATTCTCCTATATAATTCCATCATGAGATGAAGAAGGGGTTAACACATTGTTATGTTGGCTAGGATTTACCAAGAAATACCAATAGTGTGTGATCCAAAGCTGAAGATAGAGGGGACTCAATTGTTAGCCATCCAACAAGTTCAGTCCATCATAGTAGAGAGAGAGGGAGACTTGGCACCGAGGTAAGCTTGGGGTAAAAACATCCTTGCATTGGGACTTAGAACTCATGTTCTAGGGGTCCTTTGGAAAGAGGGTAAAGTTTCACTCTTATTTTTGTACCAACACTCAATAAGAGGGGCCTAAGAGCCACCATTCGTATTATTGTAGATGTTTGACTCTTTTCAGAGCTCGTGTTTATTTGTTTTAGTTTTAGTTTAGTTTTAGTTTATATATGCATGTTATTTCTCTATCTAGTATGCTTATGATTCTAGCTTGTTCCCCTAACTTTCTTGACTCAACTTGTTTTTTTTCTTGTTACCAATAAATTAGGTGGGTAGACCACACCCCTTAAGTTGGTGTGATTTCGTACATATATGAACCAAACACACTCAAACACCAGTGACACCACTCAACTCTATATGTTTTAGTCTTTCTCAACAACATATTATATGTTGGCAACCGAGTTTATGTAGTACAACTAGTCCATTGATATGACTTGGTACTTTTATGAGGATCAACTATATAGAATCATTGTTCATACATCCTTCTATGTGATATTGAGACATAGCTCTATTGTTTTCTTTCACAGATATCTTCTCATGATCCAATATATATTCTTCAACTCATTTTGTACACTTATGCATGCATTTTGTATCCACATGATACCTGATAAGTGCACATGATTTACTACTTTTGAGCATGGGTATGCCTGCCTCAGACATGAGCTTTATTTTTTACTCCTTCCATAGGTATTTGATGGGTTGGAATCTCATGATCTCCTCTCATGGTTTTGAAATGAATACTCTCTATATATTTAATATATTTCAACCATCATGTTCCTATATGAGCACATATATTAGGGGGAATCTTTAATAACATCTTTCAACACTCCTTTAGACCTGATTATGTTTTATGGACTTGGGTAGTCCCTTTACCCTTGCAGACTTGAGTTTATATTAAAAAAATACATTTCAAACTACATATGTGACTCTTTCCACAAAAACATGCGTACATATGTCGGTCCTATAACACTATACCCACGTATACATATTTAAATTTGAAAAAATAAAGTAAAATGTTATTTTTCAAGTGGCGTTTATAGGTTTTACCGAGAGACCACCTACAGGATCCCATGGCCTAAATAAAATAACCAATTTGAGGTGGTATATATATACCCCTTGGGTAGGCATAAGTCATAAGAGAAGATATATTTCTATATTTTACTCGATTTCCCCCAGATCAAGTCTACTTTTATCGTGCCTCCTGCACTCCCAGTCTCTAGGAAACCCTTATTTCCTTTGTAGATATGTTCAATCTCCTTATATAGAATCTTCTTCCATATATTAGAGAGGTTTTCTTTGTGGCTCTGGCTGGAAGGATCCATAGGAATGATTTGTCACTTCCTTTGGCCTCAATCAGGTTGTATCTATATGTACTTACTGTTATTGATTAATAAATAAGTTCATGTCTTGTTCCCAATAAATGTTGTAATCTTATGAATGATAGTTTGAATTGTTATATATGGTGATGAAAGATAATTTTATTCATGCACTTTGAATTATATATTTTTTCTATGCTTCTGTAATTTATTTGCAGGTCCGCACATCTTGCAGGAAGCAGAGGGTTTTGACTCTACGGGAACATCTTCAAACATAGGATCTCAGGGTACGTTCCTAATTTCAACTTGGATAATTATAGTGTTTGGCATTATTGATTGATTGTTATTTTTTGATTTATTTATTCCACTTTTTTAAGGCTTTCAAACCTTGCCTTAGCGAACATCTCCCGCCTACATTTTCCTAAATTCTAGAAGAGATTTATTGGGATCACATATTTGAGTCATGAATCTACAAAATGTGAGTGTTCCAAGGATTTTTGAAGGAATTAAATATATGTATACATTTAGAAAAATATTTTAAACAATAAAATATCCTTGACCCCATAAAAAAATATATTACCATATTTAGAAAAAAATAAGACTAAAAGTACAACATAAAAAAAATAGAATATTAAATTGCAACATTAAAAAAAACATTATAAAAAAACTTTTTCCCAAGACTTTCACATGGATTTCAAACAACCAATTCGTTATTCATTGCATAGATATGTTGTCAACCCATCTAATTAGATGATAAAATATATGACAGGTCGATAATTTTCAGGCAAGTCAACTAAAAAACCCACGACCTCATAAAAAATTATATTACCATATTTCCATAAAAATAAAAATAAAACTAAAAAAAAAACATGAAAAAACATACAACAACATAAAAAAACATGGAATATTAAATTGCAACATTAAAAAAATACTATAGGAAAAAAAATCCAAGGAGTTTGATATGGATTTCAACCACCCAATTTGTTATTTAGTGCATTGATATGCTTTCAAACCACCTAGTTATATTATAAAATATATGAAGGGTGGATAATTTTTAGACAGATCAAATAAAAAAATGACAACATGATAAAAATCTATGTTACCATATTATAAAAAAAAAAACTGAAACTACAACATAAAAAACATAACAAAAAAAAGTAGAATATTAAACTACGACATTAAAAATAAAAATTATAGAAAACATTTTTCCCATGCTTTCAACCCACATAATCAGTGTTGAAACTTAATATATGGGATTAAGAAAATCCATGTAAATATTCTAAATAGAGAAATGAATGAATTTGAAAGATGAATCCCAAGAGTCTCCCTCTCCTTGTATATATTCATGTTTTCTCTTAATGCAAAAAGAATTAATTTGTGGAGTTACTCTCCTGGCCTAACATGGTATCAGAGCCAAACCCATTTTTAGTTTCCATCTTCTCTTGTAACTCATATTTTTTCCATTATCCCTTTCCATATTTTGTCCTTTGTCTCTATTGCTAGTGTGAATTCTAACTGCAAGTGTACGAAAAAAACTCACTTTAGTTGTGCATAAAAAACAACCCTAACATCAAATGTGGCTGTAAATTTCCTTAGATCTATAGTAGGTGATCAAAATAAATGCTACAAAAATGCAGATCTATGTAGTTAAAGACATTAAACAGAAAAAATAAAGAAGAGTTTCTCCATACATCCAATAGACCAGACAAGAATTTATAAAGAATTTTGTGTATTATGGCACCTTGGAAGGGAACATGGAAAGATGTTACGAGTCCCCCTAAATGGGATGGGTCCTTGTATGTCCTGAGTTCTTCAGATCCAAGATCTCTCTCTTAATGGTGCAGAAAAATCAGACAAAATAGAACTCAAAGGGAGCTCACAAGAAAAAGTAGAAAAAATATGACAATGATGGAGGATCAAATTCAAAGCAAAAGTATAGATAAAAAAGTGATCAAAAAGGTAGTGAATGAATGAAAAACACTTCTATTTATAACAAAATATTGAGTTACTCTAGATATTGGTTCATAGTTAAAATATTATTAACAAAGTCTAGATCCAACTTACTTGGAATATTTTATTATTTTTAGTGGAGGGAAAAGGAATTTAGAATTGGTTAAATCCTTTTATTTAGAAATAATAAATAAATAAATGATTTATATATTATTTCAATGATGATGTTAAGGTATAATTAAATAAACAATGGTTTCTTTAATTATTTAAAAATGATTTAGTCAAATTCAACAAGGAATATTATTAAATAATTATTCCTAGAGAATAATAACATAAACAATAATTTATCTAATTAATTCTTATGTTTTGGGTTAAATATAACCATGAATATTAATTAAACAATGTTTTATTTAACTATCCCTAGAGGAAAATCAAACAAATAAGGATTTATTTAATTATTCCTCATGGGGTTTCCTGTTTAGACCGAAAATGATTTAATAAAGTATGGGTTATTAAATTATTTCTCATAGTGAAAGCAATTTCACTATGGTAAATTTGGTCTTACATGGTGTAATTTAGTTCATCTAATAGTAATAGGTTAGATGACAAAAAATTGGTGTAACAAATTGCCCCCCAACGTGCGAGCGTTAGGAGCTAATCGTATGGCCGAAGTACATTGTAAGAACACAATCACTAGATATCGAAGGGGAGTGAGAGAGAGAAAAATATAAGACAGACTGAAGCGAGAGAGGAGAAGACCCTAAGGAGCCAAGACTTATAGGTGTGACATGTCTCTTTTATGAGTGGGTACCTATTCTCAATGAGGCGGGGGAGGTATACCTATGCCCACCGATATGAAAAAGTACAAAGAATAATGGTGCACCCAACAAACATGGAATTGATCTATGTAGTACGTGTTGGCATAAACATGGGCCAGATAAAAAACATAATGGATCCTACATACATAATGTGCCAGGGACAACAGCTAGGACTTATAAAATAATATATGAGTACACGAGATATAATAATAACCAAAGAGGCCCTGTAAAACAGGAAAGGGCTCTGAAAATCTAAATGATACATGAAAACTAAAGGTTCTACAAGTGGCTAAGACCAGAACCATCAACTATGTGGAGCTACATCCATGGTTGTAGGAAAGAGGTCATCCGAGTATGTGGGGGGCTACCTAAAGGATAATAAGCTCCATCATTAGACATATTTGGAGGGGTTAATAAACACCTTTTTTCCTTCTTAGATCTCTTTTTCTTGCATTTTTATTATTATTTGGTTTTATGATCCTAGTATGGGTGGTGATTAAGGCCAACATACTTTGAGTGCCTAATATGAGGTTGAGTGATGAAAATCATGAATTATTAAGCATTTTTATAAGGATTTTATCATAAAGACTTAGATTTACATGGACTCAATCACCCCAAAGATTCTCTCCAGCAATTCGAGTGCAGAGACAGACAAGAAACTCCAAGAGGAGTGCACTCAATATTTTTTTACTTGGAGTTAAGTGGATTCAATCACCCCAAATATTCTCTCCAGCAATTTGAGTTCCAGAGGAAGCCAAGAAACTCAAAGAGGAGAGCACTCAATCTATGTTTCTGGGAGTCAAGTGGACTCAATCACCATTTTCAAGGGAGCTGGTTGTAGCTGCCCTGTAGAATAAATAGAGCAGAGCTAGAGCTAGGACGAAGTTCGTTAGTCAGAGGGTCGATTCCACTCAGAACTATGGTTGCAAGCTATTGAGATTTTTATTTTACTCAGTAATAAAAATTTCAGAGATGTATGAGGTTAATATTTTTATGAAATGGGCAGGCTAATTTCCTTTTATTGATTTAGGCTTCAATGAGCGAGGCTCGTGGGTTAGGGACCATTCCATGTGCCTCAACTTTTCTATTGTTTTCATTCTTTCCTTTCTGTCATTTAGCTAGTTTTTCTTCTACTATATAGTTAGATATGCTTCTGATAGTTTCATTGCTACTTAGTCTTTGCTTTCAGTTTTTTGTTGTAGTTTTTGATTTTCTTGTGAGTAGTGGAATAGAGGATAAAACTCTAAAAGCTGTGGATATAGACTTCCATTCTCATCTCTTTCAATAGAGCTCGAGGAGGGTAAACCTTCCCACAGACCAAAAGCATCAATTTTTATTCACTATTTCCATCTCTATGTTGCACCTCTAAACCTTGCTTTTATGCCTCCATTCCCTTCTTTTTTTCACTTATTTTAACTGATGCACCCACCATTTTTCCCTAACAACACTTAAACCCTTCAACCACCTTATTCATTTATTTAATGCCAAAACGCTAGAAAAACCATCAAAGTAGACCTCCATCTTTCCTCCTAGAAATCCCTGCTACCGTACTTTGCTCATCGCAGATCACAATTTTCATTCGGTTCCTTCTAACACTTACCACTCCCATCTTCTGATTGTGATATTGTGATTGCGCTCCACCTCCGGTCCCACTTCCACATCACCCATCACAATCGCATGACGTATCATTTTCCTCTTCCCTTAAAGAATTATCATTCATAGTTGCCTTACCCTTTCTAATGCAAAACACTTGAAAACCATTGGAATTTGACCTTACGCCCTTATGCCTCAAACTTATTGCTATCATACATCGAAAATATAAAATCACAATGTTTAGTTCCTTCCGTTTACACTTACTGCTCCCATCTGTTGATTACGATATGGCAATTGCACTTCGCCGCCGGTCCCACCGCCACATCACCCATCGCAATCACACTTCACACATTTTCCTTTTTTTCTTCTTTTAGATTTACCACTTCCAAACGCCGATAGCAAAATTTCGATCACACTACGTCATCGGTCCCATAGCCACGTCACTCAGCGCATTTCACACATCTTAACTCTTTCCTATTCACATTTTTCATTTCGTTCGTTACAGCTGTTAACCCGTCGCATTTTTCACTTCGCGACTTTTGCTCCATCGCATCTCCGCCATCGCACTTTTCGAATTATTCCATTCCAAAGCCATTTTTGTGCTATAATAAAATTCAAAACCCCTCTTTCCACTTCTAAGCCCCATTTCATGTGTTAAGCCCTCCATCAGCACCTTTTACCTGTCTTCTTCTCCAAACTACAAATCAACATTTTCTCAATCAGAATTAAGTTATGGATAGTTTAGTTGCATGGATAGAATCATGGTAGATAGAGTATAAGATAAGTAGGGTGTGTTTAGCCGATTGGTCAAGTTAAGTGTGATTTAAATTAATTTCCTTTCAGCAAATTAATTTAGTTTCATTTCAGTCATTTCCTTTTCTACAAATTAAATTAGTTTCATTCTTGTCATTTCTTTTCAGTAATTTATTTTAGTTTCATTTCTGTCATTTCCTTCCAGCAATTTACTTTCCAGTTCTTATCATAGTTAAAAAATATCACCCTTTCGTAAAGCAGAAGAGGATGACATGGACAGAATGCATCTGCTATGTATATAGCAATGTCATCTCCAAGTTTTTACGAACCTCGGCTTGATAAAGTAAATTAGGGAAACCCCTGCGATTTTTAGCACTCTTGCTGAAATGTCAGGGCTCACCAAAGGGCCACCCCTCATGAGATATAAAACATCTCACACATAGCTGGGAATCACTGGTACAATATTCTTAATCACCGAACCATCAATTATATGGATCTCGATCATGCCATAAGGAGCTAGAACTGAGAAAATACCGAGTCAAAGGGAAATAAGGGGTCCCTTTTCCCGATCTAAGACACCTAACAAGAATGGAAGCTAGAACCAAGGTACACCACCCTCTAGACCTGTATTTTGGAATGAATAATCTTATTTTGACAAAAGGAGGTCCGTCATAGGTGAGGAAATGAGGAGTCCTCAACTAAGGCATTAGGGATAATAGTAGAGTGAATGATAGGTTAACACCAGGGATGACGGTGGAATGGGGGATATTGAGTAATGGGCTGACGACTTCCCTTGTTAGAGCATAAAGGGCATGGATGACCTGGAAAATATTGACTCGACTCTGGAGGGGATAGGGGACAGTATGACTGGTGGCCAAAATGTGCGACATGAGGGAGGTACAAAGTAATGAAGGATGGAAGACTCTGACGGGAGACAAAAGGAACTAGGGACGGACTCCGTGGATGCAATGATGACTCAACTCGGATGATCTAAACAAGGGCGACTTGATGATGCTACCATAGAGAATAGGCCCTATGGGGAGCATGAAAACATGACTAAAAAGATGGTTACTCATGATGAAAGTTGACACGAGCATCTAAAATTATGAAGGAAAAGTGGTGCCCCAAGTACAAGTGTCACAAGTGAATAAATTTGATTTTGAGAAGCGGTGAAGTGACCCTTCTTGGAAGAAAGGCTTCCAGGTGAAGTGTCAAATCACCAAAACTGAAAGGATCCCCATTTGAGTGCTCAGTGAGAGCTTTCCAACATTGTTAATGGCTCATCAAGCCGAGCTATATTTTGGTCGCAATTGGCGAAAAAAAAATTGGGGCTTTTCCTTTAATAAGGAAATTTCCCTCCAATTTGATTCATTTGCAAGTGTAGTTGTGGTGAATATGGAGAGGAGGAAAAGTCTCTAAATCTTGAGGTGATCGTAGCAGAAAAACCATGCATTGGAATCATGATTTGGGACTTTTAGGTATGCATAATTACTTATCTAAGGATGGCCTTAATGCTTCTTGGAAGGATGGTCTTGGTGAAGAAACAAGGTAAGAAATAAACTCGAGAATGAACTACTAGAGAAGGTGTAGGATCATCCCCACCCACCAAGTCAAACATGTTGACCAAGTGGTAAACATGGTATCAAAAAAAGTAGAATATTTGAAGATAGGGTATCAAACATCTACGATATATGGCTCGCGGGAGAGGCCGGTATGTCCAACTATCCAAGGAATGGGAGGACAATCGACCATACCTAGATTGATGGGTTGTAGGCCGATACTTATTGTAATCATATGAGAATATGGCCAGGGGTTCCATCATGCCCCCAAGCATGAAATACTTCCCCCAAGCATATGTGATGGAGGGACTGATCTGGTATGCAGAGGTGGGAATGATCCTCCTAGATAGAGGAGTTTATGGAGCACCATATATGGTGTCACTATACCAAAGAGTGTATTTGGAGATAATGAACTAGTGCTCACTCAAAAAATATAGAGGTTGGTTAAAAAAAATGTATAAGGGACTGGGTTGTTGATGTAATATGAAGGAATGATGAGGGGGATCATCCATAGAGTGATTTGAAGTGATATGGGACTCTAGAGGTTCTTCTAAATGGGGAATAATAATGGTACTAGAGTCAACACCACGAGATGCACTAGGAGGGTTGTGGATAATTGTTTCTCCTAGACTCTCAAATATGGGTGCCCCCTTACCCAAACATTGGTTGTCAATGTAATGCACACAAGGTGTATGTGGTTCAAATGCATGGGTTTGATGTAAGGGGGGATTGATAAAGTCAGGGATGGTGATTGCTTCCATAATGTTGTCATCACAGTAGAAGATGGGGTGACTGGGAGAAGGATGACCACATGACACGACAAAGCTACCTAAATCATCATTATGAGAAGTGAGGTTCACATGTGCATCGTCATGGAGGGTGACAGAAGAACAAGTCACTACTACATTTGGCGGAAATTCCGACACCTGTTTCCGACGCTTTTGACCAAATGTCGGAAATTTTCCCAAATTTTTTCCATCCCGCCCGAAACTGTCGCTATACCGACGTCTATAGAAAGGTGTCGCAATACCGACACTTAAACTAGTGTCGCAATTACGACGTTTAAAGGAAGACGTCGCAATTGAGACACCATGGCCCAAAGCGTCGCTATTGAGACGACTCTAAACGTCGCAACTGCGACACAATATCTAGGTGTCGCCATTGCGACATTTGGAGGCACCGTCCTAATAGCGACGCCTTTTCCGCCGTCGGTATAGCGACAGTTATTTTCGCGCTACATAAAAATACCAAACTTATATGGGCCCTACATAAAAATTCGAAACTTATATGCGCGCTACATAAAAATGTTTGGTATTTGTCACAATAGCTACGTTTGATATCACGCGCGCATTCGCTCTCTGCTCTTGCAGAACAGCATTTGCGGTCAGCATTCGAGCTCAGCTCTTGCAGAACAGCATTTGCCCTCAGCATTCGCCCTCAGCTCTTGCAGAACAGCATTCGCCCTCAGCGTTCGCCCTCAGCTCTTGCAGAACAGCATTCGCCCTCAGCTCTTGCAAAATGGTAAGTTCTTACTGCAGGCCCTTCCTCCTATAGTAGGGTTGACTCTATTTGGGTTTTTTGGTCAATTCCATTGGATTTTGTTAGGCTGTAGGGTTCTCTCTAGATGTCAAGAATCAAGATTCAATACCCTCTATTATCTTCATCACCCAATACAAGATTTAAATTTTTCCCAAAAAAACGCTTATTAATTTGGCAGCCATTATTTCTCCCTGCTTTAAAAACCCTACATTTAAATGAAAACAAGCATTGCATTTCAACTACAAAAATCTATTAGTGTTCAAATGTACATGTGTGCTACATTAACGTATGATATCACGCGCGCATTCGCCCTCCGCTCTTGCAGAACACCATTCGCCCTCAACATTCGGCCCTCGGCTCTTGCGCAAACGACATTCGCCTTGACGTTTCGCCCCGAGCTCTTGCGGAACGACATTCACCCTCGACATTCGCCCCGAGCTCTTGCGGAACGACATTCGCCCGGATTCGCCCTCGGCTCTTTCGAACGACGATTCGCCCTCGCATTCGCCCCTCGGCTCCTTGCAGAGCGTGCCTTTTTCCCTCGGCATTCGCCCTCGGCGTTCGCCCTTAGCTCTTGCGAGAACAACATTCGGCCTCGGCGTTCGCCCTCGGCTCTTGCAGAACAACATTCACCCTCGAGTCGTTGCAAAATGGTAAGTTCTTCACTGTAGGCCCCTTCCTCCTATAGTAGGGTTGACTCTATTTGGGTTTTTTTGGTCAATTCTATTGGATTGTGTTAGGTACAGTATGGTTCTCTCTAGATGTCAAGAATCAAGATTCAATACCCTCTATTATCTTCATCACCCAATACAAGATTTAAATTTTTCCCAAAGAAACGCTTATTAATTTGGCGACCATTATTTCTCCTCGCTTTAAAAACCCTACATTTAAATGAAAACAAGCATTTCATTTCAACTACAAAAAATCTATTAGTGTTCAAATGTACATGTGTGCATCACTTGTGTAGGGTATTCCTTTTCCACTTTCACATTATCCAAGAATGTGTGCGGTATAGTTCATATTTTTTTGTGATTTAGATTGCCTTGAAAAAGGAAAGGTAAATTATTTCCCATGGAAAAAGAAGGTTTTCCATTACCTGGAAAAAATTTATGGTATGCCTTTCATATTATGTAGTTTAAATTTGAATTAACAGATTATTCTACATGAAAATATAATTACCTATGTGATGTCCTTCATCACTAATTAAAATTATAGGCTTTCAATTTCCTAGACTCTAACTCATCCGATGCTAAATTCTAGGTTCTCATTGGTGGATCACTCTTCCATTGATTTCCTTTCCCTCCTGGATCTTGTCATACTTTAAAAGTCATCAATGATACATATATTATTTCAGGTATCCCAAAAGGCTTTATAGTAGAACATATTGTGAAGTTTTTTTGACACTTGAGGATTCTTTTTAGAGCGCAACGTGGTCTATGCTATCGAGTTATATATTAAGCAACTTGTCCTTAATAACCACACTATGAGGTAGGTTCAACCAGTTTGAACTTGTTGGGACATAGCATATGAAGTTGTGTGATGAGTCCATATCACGAGTCTATTATGGTGAAAAAAAGTGAAGACATGTAATGATAGTTATTATGTTAACATTACTAGAAACATTTTCAAAATTATCCATGCTATCAAGATGTCAAAATTCCAGGCATTAGGTGTCAATACTCGTAGCTAATAGATAATAATAATAATATAAAAAAAATCACATCTTTATTCTTGAAATATGATTGTTACACATTGGTAACCTAGTTCATGAGTTACTATCACCCAAATATTGCAAAACAAACTTAAAATATAAATTAAACCAACATGAGAATCCAACTAAGGGTTTCTCGACAAAATCATGCCATAACACTAGCATTTTGAAACCCAAATTTGAATCCATCATAAGTAATACAATGCAAAAATCGGATGGATTTTCAATGCATGTTTGCATGCTACACTTATTCTCTGTCTAGATATCATTTTTTTAAATGGAACCATTAGTCAAGCCCACAGTCCTTTTTATGTGAAAAATTTCAGCTCTATTTGAGCTCTTTTTTTGCTCCACCACCTCCATAAACCCGAGTGTTACATGGGGTCTCGCCCCCCCCACCTAGGGGTCTAGATTCCTCGCCCCCTCGCGCTGCGGGGTCTTGGGGACTTCTAGGGGATGTTTCCCTCATGCCCCCTCACGTCCCCTCACCGCCCCTTTTAGTTTATGGTTTCGTGTTAAAATTTTATGTGCCACTTAGCATATTTGAGAATCCAAGTGATTCGATTCGGATGGTGACATGGTTGATCTTGATATATTTGTGCGAAGTTGGATGCGAGAGACTAGTGGGGGCATTAACTTGAGCATTTATGCTCATTTATCGATATGATGATATCATTTGATATTCATATGTTATGTTTTATATTTTATGTTTCAGACATAACTTATTTGCGTTTAAGTTTTATGTTTCGGACTTGAGTTGTAAACTTCAGGTTTAAACTCTATTTTGAATCTTGATATAATATGTCATATGATATCTTAAACTTTATTTTTCATTGTACATTGTTAGTAGTTACATTAATGATTATATAGTTACAAACTTACAAACTTACATGCATGATTGTATGATGTATGTTTTAACTTTTTAACTTTTAAATTTGTTTCAATTATATGATTCATCATTCATCGATTTGTAATTTTATCATTTATGATTTATCTTTCATGATGCAAGTGTATGATGATTGTATATACATTCCTTGCAAAAAATATAGTTACATTTTAAATATTAAATTTTATAATTTTTTATGACCTCGACGTCCCCCCACGTTTCTGAAAATTGGTAGGGAGCTTTTTGCATAGGCCGCTCCCGCGTCCCCCTCGTCCCCTCGCTCCCACCTCCAGGGGGACTTGGTGGAACATTGCCATAAACATATGCAAACATATATCATGATCTTGGAATTCCATTACATATGTATGTGCCAATGTTCCATAATCTTGCCCCATCATCAATTTAAGAAATTTCCATTGACTATCAAATTATGGAGGGGGGAACTTTTCTTTCGCAACATTTGGCTCAAAATCGGGGACCATCTTCGTATGAGGTGAATGAGAACTATAGATATTTGAAGAAGTAGATTAGTGCCTTTTTTCTCGGCCATGGAGTCATATACGAGTCATCCATCACAAAAAATTTGTCTTTGTTCATTCTCACCTTGAAAGTTGCAAAAAAATCATGCCTAATTGAAACGACACTAAATTTGAAAGATATAATAAAAAATGCAAGCTAGAAGTGCCCTATTAATACAAAGGGAAAACCTTCCTACCTACCCTAATCGAGATAAATTTTGATTGAATAGGAAACATGATATTTCCTATGGAGTTGATCCAACAACTTGTTAAATGTATGGGACTAAATCATGCATTTGATTTCCGGGGAAACATGCGCATGAAGAGAAAAAAGTGCGAAATTAATGGAAAATCCATACATGCCACTTATAAAAACTACACCGAAAGGTCAAAAAAATACTTAAGGCCTTAACTTAATTTGAATCCAAAAATGACAAAATAGGATTAGTGAAAACACGAGAGTGGTGTGGGTGAACAACATAAATAAAAAGTGAAGATACCTTTCCCCAAGATGCCTTTGTCACCGTTGTATGAAAACATGTTTTTCCTTTCCCTTTATACATGCAAGTGAATGCATTATAGGTATGGTGTTTTCCCGAATAGGAGAAGCCTACTTAAATATATCATTTGTGGATTGAATGTTTGGGTGCCTTAATGTGCAATGACATGTTTCCGGAGATTGAATTCAATGCAAGGCATATTTGAAACTCTAACTCTGTCTTCCGGTGTCTTATTAGAAATTATTTCGAGTTTTTCATTTTGTGTTTTCAAGTTTTTACATTTATAATTTTATTGCAATGTGGCGGTCGATCGGAGCGGTACGGGAGAACAACCCCGAGACGAGATGATCGCGGAAAGAGACGACAGGAAGAACATGTAAAGTGCCGCATTGCTCTATCTTTAGGTATTTTAGTAATTTACATAATTGAAATAATATTAATTTTGTTCAAATATGCGGACACCTAGCCATGGTACGCTCGATGATTCCCTCTTTGAGGAAGAGCTTTTTTTCATCCCTATCTCCGGTGTTGTTGTTGCAAAAAAAGGCACGAGATGCAACGTCGGAATTTAATGCTTTGATAGATGCGCCTCAAACACTCGAAACGAGAGAGGATACAACATCTTATGAGGCGACTAAATAGATATCAGGTAATAATAAAAAGTCAAAAGGATATTTTTTTTGTTCCGCATGAGATGAATTGTGATAGTTTGATTTTTTAATTTTTACATTGACTAAACTAACAAAAAAGTTCTTTTGTATTTAGCGTCTTCCGGCATTTGTTGAACCCGGTGTTGGTGGTAGTGGGACACAAGGGCAAGAGATTGCCCAACAACCCTCTCGTACACCTTCTACTCCTTTAGGTGCTAGCCAAAAAACACACCACGTAAGTGACACTCGACCAAGCTGGCGAACGTGTTGGCAATGATGAGGCCGATATGGCCGACTACATTATTGCGTTTCTGGAGCTACACGTGTCGGCTCACGGGGACCATTAATGGCACGTTGTTGGTGAACGATGAGGGTGTCCCTATAAAGCATGTACAACTCCCAGGGTAAATTTTAATATTTTAACTATTTCATGTACTTTATCTAAAACATATTTATCATGATTTTTATTTTTTAAATTAATGATAATATCTTCTTTTTTCTTTTGGTTTTTATTCGTAGCAGGAAACAATGAGTTCTACGAGATTTGCGGAGAGCCATGCGTTGGTAATTTTTGGCCCAACCATACGTACAGGGGTGGAATTCCTGAATCTCCAACTCTGAAAAAAGAACTTTTAGATTATCTAGAAGCCCTTTTTGGGGTCCGCACATTTGACGATAAAAGTGGTGGCTCGTGTAGCCGGAAAATATTTGAAATATACCGGGGACACCTATAGGACACAATTGCAATTTAACCCTAGATATGAGCGTCCTCTCGCTGGTTTCAAGAGAGTGAGTGGAGAGCACTCATCCATGACGGAAAAGAGAAAAGGGCAAAGAAAGAAGGAAAAATGCCAACTCGGACCCGCAAGGTAAATTACAACTTTAATTCAATAGCTTTAATTTTCTTTATGTCTAAAAATAAAAGTGTGCTACGTCATATCCGACTTCAATATTTTGATGCTAGGTTGCACGACACCTCAAAGGCAACCAAATCTAGGATAGAGAAAAAAGGGCCATCATGAAGCTCGGCCAGGGGTGGCTACTTGAAATTAGTCGCAAGAATTGTAATTAAGTAGCTAAACATCTTATAATTAATTGTATCGCCTTCCAACGTTTTTGTAATCCTATCGGGATATGATTAAAAATACACAATCATATATAATGTAGGGTGATGACTTTGGAACAATAACTACATAGGAAGATAAAAAATATTGCTTTCACGTTTTGGCTATCAGTCTGTAGTTGAACGTCGCGAAGCTTGGGGCGAGGTCCCAAGATCTACAATGCTCGATAAGGTAAAACATTAACCTTTCAATATTTTTGTTTTCGTCCATAAATATAATGTCTAACAACTTTGTTTAAATCGGGGGAGAAACACTACCGATGAGGTAAATAACCCGATTTTAGAGCCGGATGTAGATGATCCTCTCGTGCAACTCGATCATTGTAGTGGGGACCGGAGCCGACAATGTCGCTATCGGTGAGGGCCATGACGGTAATTAATTTCCACTTATAATTTTTTTCTAATTATACCTTGATGGTTGTCCTTATAACGTTTTTTTGTTTAAATGACGAGAGAATGTTTCCCTTGAGGATCTTACCACCGAGAGAGGAAGACATAGTAACAGATCCCAACGGCGACAAGCTCGGTGCACTAGTAAATAATCTCATTGCAATTTTTTTTATTAATATTACCGAACTAGTTCAATGATATTTAAAAAGCTGATAATTAAAATTTAATTATTATCTTGTTTTTGGAGGCGATGCCTCAAATCAGCTGGATGAGACCGGACATCGTGACAATGCAACTAGGTCGGCGGCGACAAGTCGGTGCACAGGGTAAATAATCTCATTGCAATTTTTTTTATTAATATTACCGAACTAGTTCAATGATATTTAAAAAGCGACAATTAAAATTTAATATTATCTCGTTTTTTGTAGGCGATGCCCGTCACTCTGGATGAGCCCGGACATCGTGAATACACAACTAGGGTCGGCGGTACGGGTTGAAAGGCACGAAACAGGGAGCAGAAAGCACGATGATATTGATGATGTAATTAGGAGCTTTAAAAATAGGAAGAAGAAAAAAGAAAATTTGACAATGTAAAATATTGTATTATTATAAGACAAACGTTACCATACTTGGAACATTTTTTTTGCGTTATATAAAAAACTCATTTATCATACTATTTTTATGTCAAGCATTAATTGCAATGTTTCCTTGCGTACTTTTTGTTGAATTGTTTTTTTACTAGTTATTGAATATTTTTTTTTATGCTCATGAAAGTAAAAATTGAAATATAGATTGGGTATTGGGGAATTGAGAGTGATGTGAGGGGGGAGGGGCCATAAGAGCTTCCACCTTCACGTGGTTAGCCTCTGTTTAGTAGAGAATAATTTATTGGAGCGATTTAATCTTGGAGCAAACCTCCCTTGATCCAGCAGTAGCAACAAAAAAGTCATCGTTGACTTAGTTGCTACTCTTTGAGATCGTGGGAGGCTTGTTCCAAGTTCATGCGACTCCAATAATTTTTTTCTTGAAACGAAGAGGAGCTTATTCGGGTATGTTTTGACATTTTCAACATATGTTCTAACATTATCATAAGAATGCATCTTAGAGTAAAAAAATACTACATCAATTACTTGTATTTATTGTATAGATAATGATGGATTTTTGATTGACTTGGCGGTGCGGTACAAATCCTCTTGCATCATGAGCAATACAACTTGTCAACCAGGGGTCATGTCCGGAGATATTTTTGCTTGTGCGCTTGACCGGAGTTCGTAATGTCACATTTTGTAAGTTCCTTTACGGTTCATAATTCAATATTAAGCTTGTGCACGATTATTATCTAGGTTTTTTTTGTATGTGTTTTTTTCATCTATTTGATTGTAAGCAACTATGCATGTTTCTGTTGTTCACTATGATTTCTCCCATTACCACTCCCGGGAGATGAATCCCCAGACTTTATTGTTACTATGATTTCTCCATTTACGATTTCATAGGTTACATCATGTAAAGTTGTCAATCTCGGGTTGGTGATGAGCTTTAGTTCTCCAGTTTGGGGCTTTTCCGATATTTTCTCCCTCATGTCATTCTCGCATCACCTCGTTGTTTGAGCATGCCAATTGTCTACCACTTGTACCAATTGGCACATGTCAATCTTCGAGTGGTGCCACATTTCACCTATTTTCGGTGAGAGTTTAGGGTTTCTCTAACATAGCTTCGAAATCCGATTGAGTGCCTGCTTGAATATTGTCACATAATACATATGGTTTGGATTGATGAGCATGTTACCAATGGTTGGTTGATTCATAAGAACCACCCATAAATCTCCCTTCCTCTAACACATGAGAAAATAAAAATTTCTTTGACAGGGAGACGTAGTTTCAATACTTTGAAAAACAAACTTCTATTCCCTTCAATAACTCAAAAAAAAACTATTACACTACTTCCTCACTTTCGAGAGGGATTACAAAATTATGATCGCTACAAAACGCGATGTACATAAAACCAACTCACTGTATCATTCAAAACAAACATACTCCGTCTCTAAGACACTCTCTGTGTTTTTCCCTTTTGCCTTTCTTTGTGCATACACACTTAAAAAGTTACACTCGGTTTTTCACTTTTTTACACACTGCTTTATGTAATAAAAAATTTACGTACTTGTCTATAAAAAAAAACTACCAAGCTTTTTTCGACCTTTTTTATTTTTTATATGCTCGAACATATAAAACATATTATAATAAACCCTCTTTATTAAAACTAAATTCTATGGCCCACCTTTCATTTCGCATATGATATATATATATAACATATGTATATATTAAACTATCAAAACATTAAAGAACCCTTTCCGTTGGACTTCAAAAGTCTAAATAGATTGAATTTCAAACCAAATTCGCGTTCCAAAATGGGATGTCGACGTACGCCTAATTTTAACTCGAATTCTCAATCCAATGTGCCCTATAAAAAAATTCGAGTCTGGTTTTCGAGGTTTTGTATTCCCTTCAATTTCATGCGATCCAATATTAATGCTCCACGTGTCCTCCTTTTGAATTTACAAAGCCTGTCGGGTAAATTTACTGTTTGTTTAATTTACGGTTGGTGAATTGCGTTAATGCTTTGTCGTTGTGTTTAAATACAATCACATGCGAGAAATATGGTTGTGGCCGTCTACAAAAAAAACTTGCCGGGAATTTTAAATCGTCGAATTAAATTTACGGATGGCATGCAAGCAACCTCCAAAAAAAAATGTTGTCTGCATGCATCAGTCCTTTCTACTGTGACCAGCTTGAAGTTAAAATTCAACAAATGACGGGGTTTAATAAGTGAGGGTGTAAAGGTAACTTTTTGTCGATGAGTACTGGATTAAGATCATCTATTCATTTTTTGTAGGGTCTTATGGTGTTTGGTTTTTTTAGTTTTGGGTTGGGTTTATTGAGTCTAAGATAGTTTTTTGAGTGAAAAAATTGCTATCGAGTATTAAAAAAATTTTGGTTCTTTTTGTCAAAATTTATGAGCTTGTTAGGAAATACAAAATTGACAATGGTTGTATCTTAAATTTGTGGAAAATAATTTGAAATGAAACCTTTTTTGTTTAGGTTGTTGCAGTGAGGTGCAAACCCCATTCAAATTACTAGGGGCATTGACAAGACAATAAAGGCCCTTGTTTCGGAACTCAAAATTTTGTCAAAGGAGGTAAACGCTTGCCTTTTGAGTAGGTCGGTTTTCCTTTTTGTTGATGGTTTGGTGTATCTAATTGAATTAGTTGCCTAAGGTATTTTTGGTTGCAAACTCCTTTTTCATTTTTCATACGGTATTGGCCTTGTGGAATACATTTGATTGTGTGGTCTTGTTAGATCTACAACATTTGTAGTTGTTTAGTCTTATGGCTGAGGTGCACTTTTTATTATGGAAATAGTTGATGCAATATTGTCATTTAATCCCTTCATTTGCGGGGTAGCATGTTGAGAAGTATTTTGTGAAACATTTGGTATTCAAAATGACACTTGATCCTATACTGACATCATGCACTTGACTTCAAAATTTATATTCAAAGTGTGCAGGACAATTCTTGCAAAATTTCAAATATTTAGGTTGTTTTAAACCATTATCTTTTTCATGTATTGGATGCTTTGAAAAATGTGAAAAAAGACTTTGGTATGAAACCAATCGTGAATAATTTCCAGGCACAACAACCACTTCCAAGACATGATTTAGAAGTAGAACAAATGTGCTTATGAAGCATAGAAAGATATCCTTGATGCATTGTCAATGTTTGGCTAGGGTTATTTTTGGAGAAAATAACTCCTTATTCCTAGAATAGTGATCTTCAATACAAGTAAATGCCGGAGAAGAGAGATCATCGTGTGACGCAACAAAACTGAAATTGGACCCCCAAGGAGAGTCGGTGTGTCTACAATCGTCGTGTCGACATTTTCCCTTGGTGTAACTCTGTTCTTTTCCTCGACTCCGAGTCTTAATTGACTTCTTCTTTCTTCGGGTTTATTTATCAAATTCGTAGAATTTGATAAATAAATACTATCCACAATGGTTGGACTTTAATTTATATTCCCGACTTTATATTATCTCCAATCCTTATAACCAATGTTTAACTTTCAACACTTTGTATTTATACTCCACGTTTCTTTTTAAATAAATAACTTGTAGTGAACTTTCGGCTCTATATTTCACCACCCATCCTTACAACAATCACCCTCCGGACTTATGCTAATTATCCGCCAATCATTTAATTAAACAATTTCATTATACTCCGGCCCCACCTATATATATCAATAACCAATCAAACACTCGTATCGTACTCGGCTATCCTCCGCACACCTTAGTTAACCTCCGAGCAAGTTCAACGTGCGACCACCGTCCGATGGCCCTTCTCCAAATCAACGACTCTTGGCAATTTCGCCTCGGCTTCCAACGTCGGGCTTTAACGTGCGATGGCGTGGGTTAAACGGTTGTTTGTCGGGGGTCACTTCGCCACATGTCGCATTCCCTATGGAATCGCTCGCGAATAGGAAATACCGCCTACTCCCGCAAAAGCGGTGCGATATGGGCAACCCGCTTTTGTGATTCCGCTCGTGGTTTTGGTAGAGGGCTTGACCACGGGTGCATGTACGGGTTCCGCTATCCTTTTGTTTGTTAACTCATGTCCAATCCTCGGGTCGGGTTCAGAAAGCACAACAATTTTGTCTCTTTATTAAGCGGGATTTTAATATGTGTATTATCAAAGAAAACCAACACAAATTTTATAAGAAAAATTGTTCAAAAGTCGAGCCTGCTGGGACTTCAAACGGCGATAAACCATAATTCAAACCAAATTCGCGTTCCAAAATAGCCCTGTTGACGTCGGCCAATTTTGTGACGCGAATTTCTTTATCAAATTCGCCCTAATATTTTACGGGTCCGGATTTCCACTGCGCGACGGCCCAAACAAAGATCCGCTCCAATCAATTTTTGCCACGTGTCCTCAATAAAAACTTGCCCCTGCTCGCATTGCGGGTGCATTCGATGGCGTTTAAGGTGATGGGACATGGATATGGCGATTTCATATCATTCACATTAACATTTAATGTTGTTCAATTAAGTTTTCACATCAAATCTAGATTAATTAATTTTTAACAACTGTTCAAGATCGGACCTCCACTCCTCCGAGCGATTTCGCACGCTCCAATTTGATCCGGCCTTCGGCTCTCATTATTAATGATCGGAGATTCATTATGACGGCCGTTCTTTGATTGCATTGCGGACGGGTCGACATAAAAAATGGCGTTTAGCCATGGTATTTCGGACAAGCCGGTTGTTTGGATTACACTGTCCGGTAGCTGCGATGATAAGGAGAAGTGGCCAGCGGAACTTTTGCCTAGACTTTCGTGCATATTTCCATTTCTCTCGGTTACATCTGCTGTCTATCTTCCTCGTTAATTGGAATTCTGCTTCTTCGTCTCTTGTGCCCACTACGCACGAGATTGCACCCATGCCTCGCGTGCGTCATAGGGATGCGTTGCCGCGGGGGAGCACTAGACGTCAATCCCGACGACGCTCCCTCCAGACACCTCAACGAGAGATGACCTCCGGCCGGTCCCAAAGTGATTATTACTTAGGGTAGATATCCAAATACTAGGAGTGGGCGGGGGTCGGCTTGTAGCATCCGGCCACCGTATGGATTCCCCCCGCTCCCCGGCTTCCCCACCGCTAGTTCACCTTCTCCCACGATGCGCAACTGCGCAATTTTCCTTTGATTGCACTCTCAACCGCCCGCGAATCACGGTACCGTAGTCACTCTGTGGTCTTCCGCGAGGAGGCCCAAACGGAGGAAGAATGCACCGTCCGGTGGGTCCGAGCTCGGAAAAAGCCGGCCGGCATTCGGGCCTTCGGAGGAGGGGAGCCGTGGCATGCATGAGGAGGTAGCACCTAGCGATCCTGGACCTTCCGAATTTGGGATGGTGCCGAATCGTGGAGGAACCGGCGGTGGATTAGTTTGGTTAATTTGTTTTTCTTGCTTAGCGAGGGCCCGATTAATTGAGGGTCGCTTTTAGTTTATTTTACTGTGTCTTTGGACCTTTAAGTAATATTTTTGAATTCTGTAAATTAAACGTTCAAGACTGGTTTCCGTATGAGGGCGGTCTTCTTAATTTTTTTGATTTTTTTGATGACAAATTTGCCATGAGTATGGCCGAGGCAATGTTTTTTTGACTTCGGTGTAATTTTATTCGCAATGTTAATAGATTAACTTTACTTTGAATTCTCACATGATTAGCGTTTTTCTTGATCTCGTTCAAGGATTTTGGGTACTTTAATTTGTATTTGGAACAATGGACGTCGGTACTCTATCCGTTGCTTTACTATTCTACATACTACTATTTCACTTTCTTATAGATGCCTCGGGCATATTTGAATGCTTTCTCGTATTGTCGATAATCTCCATGTGGACCGTTACTCGGATTTTATATCATGTCCCCTGTATGGGGGTATTTTTCTATCATTGTACGGGGTGGTACTTCCACTTTTCTTGATGGATATTTGGGTTCCAATCTTCAGATTTGAAAATGTAATGACTTCATGGATCTGTTTTACTTCATATAATATATTCCAAATAGCATTTTTTTCTCTTTTGAAAAAAAAATGATTAATGTTTATCATTACGCCTTCAAAACTAGCGATCTTTGGTCTATGTTGTTGGTTTATTGATATGAGTCGATGGTCTTTTTATATTTTGGACATATCACACTCCTCACATGATTAGCGTTTTTCTCGTTCGAGGATTTTGGGTACTTTAATTTGTATTTGGAACAATGGACGTCGGTACGTACTCTATCTGTTGCTTTACTATTCTACATCTTTGCTATTTCACTTTCTTATAGATGCCTTGGGCATATTTGGATGCTTTCTCGGATTGTCGATAATCTCCATGTGGACCGTTCTCGGGTTTTATATCAAGTCGTTGTATGTGACATAGGGGTATTTTTCTATCATTGTCCCGGTGGGACTTCCACTTTTCCGGATGGATATTTGGGTTCCAATCTTAAGATGTGAAAATGTAATGACTTCATGGACTGTTTTACTTCATACAATATATTGAAAACATCGTTTTTTCTCTTGTGAAAAAAAAATGATTAATGTTTATCACTCTGCCTTCAAAACTAGCGATGCTTTGGTCTATGTTGCTGGTTTATTGATATGGTCCGATGGTCTTTTTTATATTTTGGACATATAACACTCCTCACATGATTAGCGTTTTTCTCTTGTTGCGGGATTTTTGGGTACTTTAATTTGTATTTGGAACAATGGACGTCGTTACGTACTCTATCCGATTTGCTTTACTATTCTACATCTTGCTATTTCACTTTCTTATAGATGCCTTGGGCATATTTGGATGCTTTCTCGTATTTTCGATAATCTCCATGTGGACCAGTTACTTGGGTTTTATATCAAGTCGCTGTATGTGACATGGGGTATTTTTCTATCATTGTACCGGGGTGGGACTTCCACTTTTCCGGATGGATATTTGGGTTCCAATATTAAGATGTGAAAATGTAATGACTTCATGGGACTCGTTTTACTTCATACAATATATTGAAAACATCGTTTTTTTCTCTTGTGATGATTAATGTTTATCACTCTTGCTTCAAAAACTAGCGATCGTTGGTCTATGTTAGTTTGGTTTATTGATATGGTACGATGGTCTTTTTATATTTTGGACATATAACACTCCTCACATGATTAGTGTTTTTCTCTTGCTGGGGATTTTGGGTACTTTAATTTGTATTTGGAACAATGAATGTCGGTACTCTATTCGTTGCTTTTACTATTCTACATACTTGCTATTTCACTTTCTTATAGATGCCTCGGGCATATTTGGATGCTTTCTCGGATTGTCGATAATCTCCATGTGGACCGTTACTTGGGTTTTATATCAAGTCCCCTGTATGTGACATGGGGTATTTTTTCTATCACTTGTCCGGGGTGGGACTTCCACTTTTCGGATGTATATTTGGGTTCCAATCTTCGGATGTGAAAATGTAATGATTTCATGATCTGCTTTTACTTCATATAATATATTCAAAACATCGTTTTTTTCTCTTGTGAAAAAAAATGATTAATGTTTATCACTCGCTTCAAAACTAGCGATCATCGGTCTATGTTACTGGTTTATTGATATGGTCCGATGGTCTTTTTATATTTTGGACATATCACACTCCTCACATGATTATGATTAGCGTTTTCTCTGTTGTGGGGTTTTGGGTACTTTAATTTGTATTTGGAACAATGGACGTCGGTACTCTATCTCGTTGCTTTACTATTCTACATACTGCTATTTCTCTTTCATGGATCTGTTTTACTTCATATAATATCTCTCACTTTCATGGACTGTTTTACTTCATCGTTGTAGGGTCTTGGGTACTTTAATTTGTATTTGGAACAATGGACGTCGGTACTCTATCCGTTGCTTTACTATTCTACATACTTGCTATTTCACTTTCATGGACCTGTTTTACTTCATTTGTTGTAGGGTTTTGGGTACTTTAATTTGTATTTGGAACAATGGACGTCGTGTACTCTATCCGTTGCTTTACTATTCTACATACGCTATTTCACTTTCATGGATCTGTTTTACTTCATATAATATCTTCACTTTCATGGACGGTTTTACTTCATATAATATCTTCACTTTCATGGACTGTTTTACTTCATATAATATCTTCACTTTCATGGGATTGTTTTACTTCATCGTTGTAGGGTTTTGGGTACTTTAATTTGTATTTGGAACAATGGACGTCGGTACTCTATCTCGTTGCTTTACTATTCTACATCTTTGCTATTTCACTTTCATGGATCGTTTTACTTCATTGTTGTAGGGTTTTGGGTACTTTAATTTGTATTTGGAACAATGGACGTTGATACTCTATCTCTGTTGCTTTTACTATTATACATACTGCTATTTCACTTTCATGGACTGTTTTACTTCATTTTGTTGTAGGGTTTTGGGTACTTTTAATTTGTATTTGGAACAATGGACGTCGGTACTCTATCTGTTGCATTACTATTCTACATACTGCTATTTCACTTTCATGGACTGTTTTACTTCATATAATATCTTCAAAACGAACGTTTGCTCGACTTTTAAAAATTTTAATTTTTTTTAAAATTGAACCTCCGTCGGTCTACCGATGCCTTGTAGACGTCGGAAGCTGCGACAACCCGGAAACGTTGGAGGAGAGACGACGTAAAACGTCGAAAGAGCGACATTCCAAACGCTCGGACCACATATCGTCGGAATTACGACATCTTCCGGACGTCGGAAGAGTGACGTCCCGAAACGTCGGACCACGTTTAGTCGAGTGACGACGAGCTTTACGAGCGTCGGAAGAACGACGTCAAAACGTCGGACCACGTTTAGTCGGAACTGCGACGGTTTATGAGCGTCGGAAGAACGAGCGTCAAAAAGCGTCGAACCACATTTCACTTTGGAAGTGCGGCGCTTTTCAAACGTCGGAGCGCGACGGTTTGTGAGACGTCGGAAGAGTGACGCCGTTCGTAACGTCGGAAGAAGTGTCGATAGTGCGACAGTTTTTACTTGCGTCGGAACGGCGACGGCAGGACAAACCACGGTTTGTCCGCCCCCTAACTGTCGCTCTTGCGATGGATATGTGTCGGAATAGCGACGAATTGGCCGTCGGAATTTCCGCCAAATTCTGTAGTGAGTAGATGAATAATCTATCGATTTTGAGCCCAAGGTGATCGCTGAAGGGAGGTCAGGAAAAACAAAAGGGGATGCCCCATAGGGGTCTTCCACCGTGGATCTCATAAATGATGATAGGGAGAGGATAGTGGCTAAAAAATTCGTCATCGTGACATCGGTAAGTGGTATGTCAATGAAAGTGGATGTGTCTTCTGGTTCTACTAGAGAAAAATGTGCAAGTAAGGGAGAGGTAGACTCGTTGTGCTCAGCCTTGAAATGGAGAACCGCTTCCAAGGAGGTGTAGAAATCATCGAGGCAGGGACATAGGTGAGTATAGTGGCCATGGAAATCACACAAACCACAAGTTTGATTTGTGCACAAATTCTTGAGTTTCTTGGCTTAATCTGGTAAATTAACATGGAGTTTTGGGATATCAGACTTAGAAGATGCATCATTGACCATGGGTTTGAGACGAGGCAATTTAGGACAATTGTGGGTAGCATGACCGAAAACATCACACAAAGGTTTATGCCTTGGAGGCTTAGGAGGAGCAGTTCTGGGAAAACTTGTCCATAGGTGTCATTTTGCAGGCTTTCTCCCCCTCACCTAAGGCTTTCGCAACAAGAGTAGCTTCCTGTTGAGGTGGTTGAGGCACAAAAGCGAAGGGATGGGTCATAATGACCAGTTGGACTGGGTTCAAAGCAATGTAAGGTTTGAGTTGACTAGGCAAGGTATTGATTGGGAATCAATGTACCAGACTGGGATCCCTAGGTTAATGTTGGGAAGGGTCAAGGTAGCCATAATGGATACAAAAAATACTTTGAAAAGGTGAGAAAGAAACTATATCTAACCAGAGGGGTAATGGCCAGGTGAAATAGCTCCCAGCTGGTTAAGGCTAGGGGGGACCGTTCCATGAGGAAAAAGAGGATAAGGGACACCATTTACAGATGAAGGGCCTTGAGGAGGAGGTCCCAAAGGTTGAGTTGAAGTACTAGGGGTAGGTTGCAAAGGGCTAGGCTGCTGACTATTCGAACCATATCGTTTGAGGTTGGACCAAGATGATTGCATCATGAAAATGTTCAAGGAGCTAGGGTCAGGGATAAAAGGGGGGAGACAAGGGAATGAACCAAGAAAAGAGGAATCTTTATAGACTCTCGGTGAGACATTGGTCAGAGGTTCAAATGTTGTTTATTGGCCACCGAAGAAATATTGGACTCTGGAGAGGTCTGAGACTTTGGTTCATAATATGTCAATTAATATATAGTGATGATATTTCCATTGTGAGGAAAGAAAATCTTATAGTGAACCGCAGATGGGACAATAGACATTGCATAAGTATAGCTACGACCCAATAAAATTCTGTAGTATAAGGGGGCATCAATGACTTCAACATCAACACAAATAGTTTTTCCCACAAGAGTAATAGGATAGTTGCGAAACATGCCAAGGGGCTGGGAAGAGTGGCCATCCCATGCACGGAGGGTGATAGTGGAAGGGGCTAACTTAGGTGATATGATATTTTTCCAAATAGAAGAAGACATCACGTAGGTGGATACCCACTCGTCAATGATACATTGGGAGACATTGGCATTCTGGACCTTGACAAGTATTTGGAAGGTGACGGATTCAGGTAGGGGTGTATTCTCTAACTTGTCAACATCAAAGACAATAAAATGATCATCCGAAGGATCCACAACGTCCATGGTAGTTAGTATAGATTTACGTTGTGAAGGGCGGGACTGGAGGACTTCAACAATTGACATGGAGGTAGGGGATTGCACCAAGTCATCTACTATACTGTAGGTGTGGGCGGCTTTAATGGAAGCAGTGTTTTAGCATAATGGTGCTTTGGGGATCTTGGTATGTACATCTACCTTAGGGTGAGGGAATTGTAAAGGACCACTGGGTGTTGAAATTAGCTCTATGGGACATGAGTACTGGGGCTTAGTTGCAGATGTAGCGAGAGGCTTGGTTTACTGGCATGACCGAGTATGAAGGTTCAGATCGGTGGTATTGGTCTGGTCAGATTGCATGATAAGGATCTGGTAATCAGAGGTACCATACAAAGGAGGTTGAGTGGCTACCTAACCTTCAAGGGGTTGGGCAGCCACATATCCTTACTGGGGGGAAGGATTGGTAAACACAGCCGGCTGAGTAGGCACCGCAATAGGAGGAACCAAAGTAGAGGCTTGTTGTCCTCGAGATGCTGCTTGAGCTTCCCACAGTTGATGAATCTGAGGTAAAAGGGGACAATCATGGGTATAGTTACCATGGACACTACAACAAGAACAAGGCTTATTCTTATGAAGAGGCATGTTCTGCTTGGGTTGATCGCTCTGTTGCGGAGTTGCAATGTTAGATGTATTCCTTTGGGGATTTTTTCATTGATTACCTTGAGCATATTGGTTCTGGTTGCCTTTCCACTTGCTTTTGGAAGTGGAAGGATTAGTCACACTCTGTTGCACATACACCTGACCCTGAGGGAGGGCTGGCTGCTGCTGCAGATCTTAAGAAGGCATGGGAGGCTGAGATGCTTATGTTGGAGGAGCTGGAGCATATGGTTGTGGATACAGATAGTAAGGAGGTTGAGAAAAATTGGGGTAAACATGTTGGGAAATAGCAGGCCCTGGCATTAGAGGATCTAGTAGGGCAAAGGCATGAGGCATGTCATGTCTTTGATACATGATGTGGGGAGGGGGGAAAGTGCTAGAGGATTTGGCCCCTCCTTGAGGGAAACCATAAACCATAGGAGGATGAATGTACGGATGTGAAAGGGATCCAAAAATACTGTCGGCGACATGAGATGCCCCCAGAATTTTGGCACCACCAGGTCTATGGAGATCAGGTAAGATGGTATAAAAATAACTAGATTGCGCATAGATCAAGTCATATTTCAATGCAACATGGGGGCTTCTTCCTCAGTTTGAGGAAAATGAGACACGACATATTTACCAATAGAGGGAAAAATGGATCTGAGAAACCAGTCCATGTAGACACATTCTTCTAAAACTGGAGCTCGACATAAGCTCTTCCTTCTGTGCCATTCTTGAACATGGTCAAATAGGTGAGTGGCATAATTTTGACGGAAAGCTGTCAAACGTATGGTACCATTGGCATAGTGAAGTGGAAGTTGGAAGTAGGAAAAAAATTCCTTTGCAAGGGTCACAAAAGTAGCATGAGAGATAATGGGCTAGTCAACATACCAGTTGGAAGCTTCTCTAGTAATCATACGCTGGAATAAACAAAGATAGATAGTCATCATTTATATAGTTGGATGAACACCACATGTGGAAAGAACGAAAATGGTTGGTAGGATCCTCTCCCCCATTTCCTTCAAACTTATGGATTTATGAAGGAAGCTTGGTTGGCATAGCAGGACAACTTGGATCATGGTGTATAGGGTCACTAATCATCTAGATGAAATCTGAAAGGATTAGGCCTGCCATATAAGGAAGCAAGGGAGTAGTCGGGACCGTTCCTGTTGTTGCTCCAAAATTAGATCCAGGGCCACCACCACTGGTAGGTCCTACACCAGACATGATAAAGGTGAAAGTTGGAGGAGAAATGGGGATAGAAACAAAAGGATATCTCGATGAACTACAATCAGAGTCGGAATGGGGACTCAGCAGAGGACTAACTCAGACCCTACGCGGCGGAGTAAGTCTTCCTAATGAAAATTGAGGACGAAGGGATTGGAGTCTCTGGGATAAATGCCTTGGGGGTGAAATTATGGAAAAGACACACATAACCCAATAAGGAAGAGAGGTAAACAAGGTCACAAAGGTGCAGATTAATTAATTAATTACAATGTTTTAGTCTTAGCTTGGTAGTGTAAACTAGACACTCTTCGATTTAGGTGTGTGTATGTGTGATAAATGTCTTAATTTTAACTAAGCTGAGACGTGTGTATAGAGAAAATAAAATGATGTTGTATAACTATAAATAAAACTGAAAGTGACAGTAACATAAACAACTAAAGATTCATAAATTTAAACCCAAAAAGGATGGATTCCCAAAAACTAGTCTAAGGTGGGTGAAATGTAATCAAAGCACACAATATGGCCAAGATATATAAGGTCAAGAGGGACGGGGAGCTAAAGGTCATATCTCCTGAAAAGAGGTTTAGAAAACAACAAAGAACTAGAGGGAAAAATGCTAAAAAATAGGTGGCGAAAGGATACAACTTAAAGGGAAACATAGGGGTACTGAAAGGGAGGAACAAACAAAACTGAAAAGAGGTGTTTTGGATGCAAAAATAACCAATCTAAAATCGATCTGAAAATATAGGTTTAGATCTAAAAAAATGGCTGAAAAACACTCAAATCTCAAAAGACCTTCTTCGACAAAAATCCTAAAAAGGTGGAAGTGTATTGAAGCCCTAAGGGGCTTGGTTCCTACTTCGACAAACAAAACTAAGAAAGTATAGGTCCAATAAGGGTAAATAAGGAGGTCAGACAACCCTAAATAGTGTCCTCATCAAACCTTGAAAATTACAGAAAAATCCCACAAAAAACCGTAGGTCGCAGGTTTTGACCAGTTTTTTGCTGAGGTCGCAGTTTTTAGGTAGTTTTTCTGGTACCTAAGAGTTGAGGTTGCAGTTTTTGGGCTGAAAAGTGTGACCTACACTTCCAGCTATCTTGGGGGCATGTTTTAGAAAAAAATGATGTATTTTGTGTGGCTAATAACTATTACCTGCGCAAATGGCCCATAAACACACAGAGATTAGAATTTTTTATAGATTTCAAATTTCTGTGCTGTGAGTTTTGAGTTGTTGAGTTCAGAATCTCCATAGTGAGAATTTTTGCATCTACGTTTCGGGTCTAGAACAAGACCCATTAGAAATTTTACTATTTTTGGGTTAAAAAAGGTTAAAAATAACATTAAGGAATGAAAAATAAGAAGCCGAAGAAAAACCCTAGGGGCCGAAGCAGCTAGTCATGCAGGGATCTGAAAAAAAACAACAGTTGTAATTAAAAACCCTTGAGGAGTCACTAGTTCTTAGTGTGAATTATAATCGCAAGCGTATGAAAAAATCTCACTTTAGTTGTGCAAAAAAATATCCCTAACATCAAATGTGGCTGTCAATTTCCTTAGATCTGTAGTAGGTGATCAGAATAAATTCTACAAAAATCCAGATCTATGCAGTTAAAGACAATAAACAATAAAAATAAACAAGAGTTGCTCCATACATCCAATAGACAAGACAATAATTGATAAAAAAAAAATTGTATTATGACACCTAGAAAGGGAACACGGAAAGATGTTACTAGTCCTCCTCAATGGGATGGGTTCTTGTATGTCCTCAATGCTTCAAAACCAATATCTCTCTCTCTCTCTTGATGGTGCAGAAAACCCAGAGAAAATAGAACTCAAAGGGAGCTCACAAGAAAAAGTAGAAAAAATATGACAATGATGGAGGATCAAAGTCACACCAAAAGTATAGATCAAAAGGTGATAAAAAAGGTAGTGAATTAATGAAAAACCATTCTATTTATAACAAAATATTGATTTAGTCAAGATATTGGTGCATAGTTAAAATGTTATTAACCAAATCTAGATCCAACTTACTTCGAATATTTTATTATTTTTGGTGGAGGGAAAAGGAATTTAGAATTGGTTAAATCCCTTAATTTACAAATAATAAATAAATGATTTATTTATTACTTCAAGGATGAGGTTAAGGAATAATTAAATAAATAATGATTTATTTAATTATTTAAAAATGATTTAGTCAAATTTAACAAGGAATATTATTAAATAATGATTTAAATAATTATTCCTAGAGAATAATAAGATAAATAATAATTTATCTAATTAATTCTCATATTTTGGGTTTAATATGACTAGGAATATTAATTAAACAGTGGTTTAGTTAACTATCCCTAAAGGAAAATCAAACAAATAAGGATGTATTTAATTATTACTCATGGGGTTTCCTGTTTAGACAGTAAATAATTTAATAAGCTATGGGTTATTAAATTATTTCTCTTTATGAAAGCAATTTTACTATGGTAAAATTGGTCTTACATGGTGTACTTTAGTCCATCTAATAGTAATAGCTTAGATGACCAAAAATTGGTGTAACACCTATTTTCTCTGCGTGTGGACATAGTGTTCTTTGCTTTCTGCATTGAATAGTTTGGTGTGCATGATTCTCTAGGTTTTGTAAGGAATTGAATGCTAGATTTTGCATTGATTAAACTTATGAGCCATGGAAGCATGTAATAGATATTGTATCTACATTGAAATGGTGATTGCATATGCATTGGTCTCTACGTAAATGTGTTTAATAGAGCCGAGTGTCGCACTAACTATGAAATTGTGAACTATGGTGCATGTCTCTACATTGAAAAATGAAACTAATGATGTGTTATAAACCTGATATGTGATATGACCATGTATTCTTCCTATATGCTATAACCAATATCTGTGACCACATATGCTACAATTGGTGGAAAAAGGTTCTTAGAGCTCTATGTTAATGGTTAGTGTGAATGGTATGTCATAGTATATATGGTTCATTGGCGCTAAAATGTGCACCCTTTGAATTGTTAGTATTATACTTATGTTGATTTTTATCGAAAGTGCGTTGAGATTTTTTCTATGGTCGAGAACCACATAGTCATTTTATGTGTAAAAAAGGGTTGTATGCTATGGATGGTGTTTATCTGTTGGAAAATATAATATTTTTTTTTGTGATGACATACAATGTGATGGTATATTGAAGGTTGTGAATCATATATATGGTTTCTCCTAGTGTGATGAATAGAACAGTTTTTTAAAACCATTTATATATTGAAACCATTTATACAGTACGAGATGGACCAACATTTATGTATTTAAATTTTATTGTTAGAGATAAAGTCATATTACAACACAAATGCATAATTATATATCATATTTTTGTATTGCCAATATTGTAATTATGTTGGGTTGAGTTCATATTTGATGATGCATTCACTCATATCCATAGTGAGAGTAGTTCTCACTAGAAAAGAAAATTATCATGAGTGGTCCAGGATGATAAATCACACTTGGATTTTCAGTGAGTTGTGGAAAGGATTTTCTAAAGAAGAATGATGAGATCCTCCTCGGAAGCCCACTTATGACAGGGAGTTTGCAATATGGAAGAACATGAATATTAAGGCCTATGTATTGAATGCAACATCAGTCAATGAAGAGTTGGTTCACCATATTATGACATTTACGTATGAGTTTTGTTATTTAAAGAATATGAATGAATTATATGACTCACACTCTGAGTTAGAAGTTGTTTAATTGATGATCTAATTGTTTGATCCGAATTTAGGCAGGAACACAACATAATACACATATAACCATAAATACAAAGATGTAGTAGAAATAAAAATTCATTTCATTAAAATCAAAAGACTAAAATATGCATAGAGACATAATGGAAATAAACTAGCTAGGGCGATGGTAGCTTATCTCTGAGAAGAGATGTTGTAGCTACATGACTCTAAAATTTATTACAATGAGGCTTGAAGGCCTATTTATTATTGAGAACCAATGTAAAATCCTAAACACCCAAAAACCTAACCCTAGGAGATGAAGCACCGAAACTATGGGCCCCATTTGGGTAAATTGGTACGTCAACTTCCCGGGGACATAACTTTGGCATATGATCTTCATTTGACGCACTCAATACCTCGTTAGAAATATATATTTCAGGATTACAACTTTTGAGTGATAAAAATTAAAGTAAATTCCATGCTATTCCAAATTTTCCCAGAAAACATCGTTTAGGGCCTTAAAATGGCTCCAAAAGTTCAAGACACAAAAAAACTGCTAAAAATAATAAATTGTGTTGAACTTGAAAAACTGAAAGGAACGATGGTGGGGGTCCAAGTGGAATAGGTGGGTGGATAGAAATCTCAACCTGGATCATTCCTCCCCCCTTAGGAAGCAATGGTCCCCATTGCATTGAGTTCCTCCATGAAATGAGGACAATTCTATTGAACTTCATCCTTGGTGAGCCACTTGAATTGGTGATGGTGTATGGCCCATATAAGAGTGGGAAATGCTTGTAGTGGGGTACAATGAGGTGCTCCTTCAACAAATGTAGCGACACTTTTTCATCCACCTAGAATTTTTGTGGCACCTGATGCTCATCATGGTGCTTCTTATACCTGGAATTGGATTTGCACAAGATGTCGTAGACCTGCTGGCAGACATGCTGGATGCGTTCAATAAAATTGGTTTCTTTACCAGCCTCAGATAGTGTTAGAAACCTATAATACAGGGGTCATAATTTTGACTTGAATATTGATAATCTTGTAAATATGTACATACTTTGCCTCCTACAAGTTGTATTCACATATTTTGTAAAAAAAATCAAAAAATCAAAAAAGAGGGTAAAAAGTCCTAAAAGAATAATCAAAGGACTTAGAAAAAATAAAAGACCCCAAAAGAAAAATGAATAAAAGATGAAATTGTGCAAGCACAAGTGCCACTACTTTTTACCTTTTGACTATGGCAGAGTGTCAATAAATGGCATAGTCCATGATGAGTTAAACAATTTACTCTTAACTTGTCATTTTTTCAATTTCACTTATTCTAGATAGAGAATAATGAGTTGTCATACAGTTTAATCATGACAATTCAATAGTTAGGTAGAGAAATAAAATGAATCCAACAGTTTAATCTGGATTCATGGATGAAATAAGTGTAGAATTATATAGTTTTACTTGCTTTCAGAAAGAATAAATGATGTGAAGGTTGCTAGCTCAAATGCACCTTACTACAAATGAAGAAAAAATGTTAGCATGATAAGTTGGGTAGGTAGAAGAAGGTGAAAAGTCTCAATGTAAATATCATTCATCATGAACTGCAAAATAACTAACTTCCCCTTCCCATAGTCATGAAACATTCTAAACTATCAGTCAAAAAGGCTCAAGGCATTTCCTTGACTTTTGATGGGACTGGACCTAAGGCTCTATGACTGATCAGTTGAAAATGTAAAATGTCTATATTAAATCCCTAAACTCACATCATTTACCATTCATGCATTCATCCCTCTAAATAGTCCTAAGTAAAACTCCATTTTTACTTAAAGGAATTATAATTCCCATTTAATTAACTTCCTACATCATTTGAAAGCATTAAACCCTCAACATTACTTTATATCTTAAGTTAAAGTGATAAGATTAATGCAAATTGTCTTTTAAAATCCACGTTACTTATTATGCTTATGTATTTTGAGTATACATTATCCCATTTTCATATTAAAATTAATTTATTAATTAAATTCCTATAAATAAAACCTTCTCCTATTATATATAACTCCTTTTTTATATTATAAACCCAAAAACCCACTTATTATAAATTTAGCCAAAGTTATTTAATCCCCACATGTTTAAATAAAACACCCACATTACAACCCCTTTGGCTAAAACTATCCTTATATATATATATATATATATATATATATATATATATATATCTCGCCCCTATGGTAATTAAATCACCTTGGTTTAATTAACCATATAATGAAAAATATATGAAAAACCTTTAAACATGTTTTATATATGTTTAAAGAAAAAATTTCCCGAAGTTTCATTTAAACTAAACTTCAAAAGAAATAACCCTATCCCCTTGTATATTTTCCCTTGCCCGAATCCCTAACCTAAGGTTAAAACCCTAATCTGAGTTAAAATCCACCATACATACCCCATATCCCCTAATGCAAGTCTTAACCTCGGTTAAATCCTAGTTTCAAACCTCTCCCGATCATTTTTTCCATTGATTCTGTATAAAAATTAACCAAGTCCTTTTTATTGTTGGGGTTAATGTCAACCCTCTGATCCCCTCTATTTATTTAATCCAACAGTTAAAGATCAAAGCGATAGTTTATTACAGTCCCATCCCTTCCCCTATCACGTAGCATGACCACCGTTGGATTTTCCATCAGGTCTAGATCAGACGATCCATATGTAACCCGATGACATTCATTTCCCCACTCCTTTCCTTTTAAATCACGACCTTTCGCTTGTAAAAGCCAGATCCGATGGCCGATACCTCATATCGTGCCCATAAAGTAATCGACTGATGTTTTGGAAAATTCGCGCGATATGGGTGGTTTTCCCAAACCACCCTGCATTGACGTGTCACAAAACAATTCGATCGCATTCAAAAAGTGATTTACTGCTTACCGCTCTGGAGCGGCGCGAATACTACCCAGTGGTATTATGAAACCACTCCTACCCATCCTATGATTAAATATGATATAGCTATGGTTTAAACTATGGTTTATTCATAAAAATTATGGTTTTTATTTAATTTTCACCTATTTCGCGCTTGTAAGCTTCAAAACCTTGCAGATTTTTATTTTCATTACTTTTCCCCATTTAAACCCTTGAAATCCTCTGCGAGCCCATTACCAAGCCTCCCAACGCCATTTTCAAGCCTGCCAGTGTACCAGTGGCCAATTAATAAGCCATTTTCCCTGAAATTCAACCATGGAGAGCCACAGTGTCCTCTGGTAGACCAAATTTCCAGAAATTGAAGATTTTCAAAGCACCTGCAACTCAAACGACCGCAATTATACCTGTAAAGGTATTTTTCCTCAAACTTATCCACAAAAATCTTCAATTTCAAAGGAAAAAACATTGTTTTTCCATCCATTTCCTTTTTATTGAATTATTCACACAGAAATTGCAAAAAACATCCAAAGTAGACGAGAAACTCTGTCAAATTTTCCCCAGAATCTCTCATTTCCGTTTTTGCAAGTTTTATCCATACCCTGGTCATTTTCAATGCTGGAATTGATCATAACCTTTCTTCTGAGCATTAAAACCCTATTTTCATATAAAAATTTGCTCAGAACCCTATTTCAATAGAGAAATTCTCTGAAAGTCCCTTGTTTCCAACAGAAGAACTCAGCAAACCATCTAAGCTTGCTCTGTTCAGTTAAAAAATGACAAAGAAACAAGTAACGTCCAAATCAGGAGGTCCAAAACCTCATAAGAAGGCCTCTGCTAAAATCCCTCAGCCTAAGTCTTCTAAACTTGATAAACCAATCCCTGCACTCACTGCTGATTCCACAGAAGTTGTCAGGCCTGTCCAACCTCCAATTACTTCTCAAGAAAATAGTCCTCTGGTTGATCTTGATTACAGAATACTGGACCCTTAAATATAGTTCAATTTACTTGATGTCTATAACTGGTGTTTTTGCAAATCTGTAGAGAAAGGTGATAAAGATATACCAGTCTGGGATTCCAATATGCCAAAGTACATTGTCCCTCTTACTCATTCAGTCCCTAATTTTGTCAGATTGTGTCAGTCCTATTATGTTCCAGACCGAAGGTGTATTGTCAATAAAGATAGAGAGGTCATATTTTATATCAATCCAGAATCCATAAACTCTATGGTGCAACTAAACCTTGACCCCAATGCTGCTTCATTGTTAATAGAGGATTTAACTCAGCTTTACCTAGACCTGGATTTTGCTTCCAAGTTTAAAATCTTCCAGAAATTTTGTCCCAAACAGGTTGATATCCCTAAGCTCGATCCTCCATTTGATACATTTGATTTTCCAAACGAAACCAGACAGATTTTCTCCATGCTATCATTCATACTGGGACATAACAATGATGAATTCACTGATGTTGCTTTCCTAGGTTTTTCGTCTACTCCGAGTCCTGGCCAACCTCCATCCATTGTGTACAATTTTTCCAAGTTCATTGCAGAAAACATGCACCACCAATTATCTAGATTGTCAGAAGAAGGAGTCTTTAGATATACCTCATATCTACTTCATCTCTTTTTGTATTATCAAGCAGATAAGTTTCCTATTGAGTTTCAGAAGATAGATCTAGAAGGGAATGTACTTTCTGTTGTGTTTTGGTCATCAATTCTGAGAAAATGGAACAGGGAATAGAACTATGCATATTTTAATGACTTGTTTCTAGTACCTGATATGAATCTACTGAATAAAGAACAGACCCCTAGAAATAATGAAGAAACAAAGAGGATCTTACAGCTACCTGAGAGCTGTAAAACAGGGAATTGGTACTTATACAAGAATTATACAGAGATCAGAGTATATGGTGCACTCTTCGCCCCATATTCATTGCCTATATTTGTGACAACAAGGATATTTGCTTTAGAATATTTGAGGTAGCTTTTGAATGCAGATGAAGTCAAATTTATAGCCTCTAGAAAAAAGACTTAGTTCAAACTGAAAAATCAATTTGGGCCATTTATTGTGAATAACAGAGAAGCAGCAAATGAAATTAATGTCAAGTTGAAAGAATATAAATTCCCTTATATTTTTATGTGGAATTATGATCCTCAGGGTATTTTAAGTCAAATCAAATTGAAATGCAAGTTGTCTGCTTTCTTGCATGATCCCAAGCCTCAAATTGAAAAATATGCCAATAAATTTGAATGGAAGCCAAATAATTTATTTGATGATGACTCACAGGGCATGCAGGGAAAAAGTGGAAAAGAAAAAGAGGTTGGTCAAACACAGGTGGTTGCAGTGAACAAAGAAGCTGAAATTGTTCATAAAAGAAGCAAAAAGGAAGATAGTTTCACGATTGAAACTATTCTAGATAAAAGATTCAGAATTCCCTACAGTAAAAAAGTAAATTTACTGATGAAGAAAGGGATAAAGCTATCAATGTTGAAGATAAAAATGGTCATGAAACTGATGATGAAGCAACAAGGATAGTAACTGAAACAATCAAAGAGCTTCAAAATGTTGAACTTGGAGCACAACAAAAATACACAGTCATGGTTGATAAACAAACCAAAGTTGATATGCCCTCTTCTTCTAAAGAACCTGACAACACAGAGTTAGATATTCAAATCAGGTTCAGACAAATCAAAGAAAAGAATGAAGAAATAAAAAGTGAATCATATTCCAAATTCCTTAAAGAAAAGCCTGGGAATAAAGATAGACTCCTTTCAGCTTTTGATTATTATTCAAACAAATTGGTGATGTCATTTCTCAAGCCTACAATGGTTGCTCCAAAAACAATTGCAGATTATTCAAAGAAAGACCTGGAAGTTGATGCAGATGCTATCCATAAATTGGACCAAATAGAATTCCACAGGATCAATACAGAGATGTTGTATTCTAAGATAGTCAATAAGACTATGAATTCTATCAGGCTTGAGAAAACACTGTGAAACCTTCAAAATCAAATGAAATTGGATAAAGCTTCATTATGTTAGGTCCCTATATTACTAGTATAGTCCCTTATTGTTATTAGTGTAACCCCCTTATTGTTATTATTGTACCCTTGTAACCCCCATTTTTTTATTATTGTGCCCTTAAATTATTATTGTTAGGTCGGCTAGGATTACATTGTGGCCCACTAGGATTACATTATGGCCACATGGACTCATATATATAGAAAGGAGGTTTTTTGAATTGTATCATCAAAAAATTGTTCATTCATGTAATGTATTGGAGGTTTCCCCCTCGAAGTGGCTTATTTCTAAGGCGTTGATATCTCTTTTCTTCTATTTTTGCAGTTTGTTACACAACATTTGGTATCAGAGCTTTGGATTCTAGGGTTTTACTGCTCCAAACAGGTCATCGTGGAATTTTCGCTATAAAATTTTTGCTACGAAGTTTCAGAAGCTAAAATTTTTAGGATGTGAAGCCGAAATATTGAGTAACATCGTCAAAACATTTCAGAGCTTGGTTCGCAATATTTTTGGAGATATGATCTGTGGAAGTTAGGTCTTTTTTCAGGCTCCTAAACAGGTCATCGTGGAATTTGCGCTATAACATTTTTTCTATGAAGTTTTAGAAGCTAAAATGTTTAGGGTGTGAAGCTGAAATCCTAAGGAAAAGCGTCGAAAAATTTTAGAGCTTGGTTCGCAATATTTTTGGAGATATGATCTGTGGAATGTAGTTCTTTTTCAGGCTCTTGAATTTCATCTCGAAGAGGTGATCGTGGGAAAATCTTCATAACTCTCTCTCTCTGAGCATCAGATTGGAGTCCCGTAAAAAAGTGGTCACAGGTACACAGACTGTAGTTTCTTGGATATCAATTTTAGAGCTGAAGGACGAAACAATGACACATGGAAAGTCGTACAAGTTCGCTCTACTGAACCAATCCAAAATTAGGTCATTGTGGGAGATTGGACACAACTTTGTCTTGGAGAATCCAAATCAGGTCAGACCTGTGGCATTCGAAAGATAATTCATAGGGCTACGTTGGTACCAAAATTAAAATATTGAAGTGCTGCAATCGCAGAGATAATCCAATTTCAATATCGAGCTCCTCAAAAGAAAGAAAAAGGTGTGTATTGTTTTTTCCAACTTGTATAAATCTTGTTTGAAGAATCAATTTCAATTGATTCCAAGGGCATATTTTAGAATACATATCAGTATTGGGTTCTAAAAGATGCCCTGTAAAAATAATTCAACACCCATTAAGCCTTCAGAAGGCTCTACTGTGACTCATGAAGACGAAGAATGGCAACAGGACATATCAAAATTACAAGAGCAAGTGCAACAAATTTCGCTCTCGCAAAGAACAACAAAAATGAAATGGAAGTTTTGAAGAAAGGCATGGAAACTAAGATGGATGGTTTGAAGAAAGGCGTGGAAGCTAAGATGAATGGTTTGGAAGCTAAGATGGATGGCATGGAAGTGGGCATGGAAGCTGAAATTGATATGGAAGCTAAGATCGATGAAAACATGAAAGACAACATGGAAAAAATGAAGAATGATCTAAAAGCATACATGGAAGGCTTGATGACAAGCTTAAAACAAGAAATGATTCCTAATGGCGGAAATATAGTAGAAGAACCTCATGATGAAAACAAAATAAATGTTAATCGTGATTTCATAACCTCTAATGTTGGCGGGAAGAACCACCATATTCCAAAAATGGATATGAGGAAGTTTGATGGAAAGGATCCTGTAACATGGATACTACAGATGGAGCAATATTTTGATCTCCACAATGTGCAAAACACACAAAAGGTACGCATTGCAACTTTACATTTAGAACAAAATACATTTGTATGGTATCAATGGCTTTGCTCCCGTAAAAAAATTGTCACTTGGTCAATTTTTACGGAGGAAATGATAGCACATTGTGAGGATACAAAGAGCAACACCTTCTTTAGCCAATTGATAAATCTCAAACAAAAAGTTTTAGTGGGGCAGCACATTGAGGACTTCCAAAAATTGAATATAAGGGTAACTGATATTCCAGAGGAACACAGGATCGATCTCTTCATAGGCACTTTAAAGGATAACATCCAACATGACCTTCGCGTTTTGGAACCGGATTCATTGGAGAAGGCATTCAGGTTGGCAATAAAAGTTGAATGTAAATTAATGGTGACAAGAAAGCCTACCACTCAATTCTATAAAGAAGGAAGTGTTGCTACGCTTAGATTTACACAACCTACAAGGTTGACACCACAACAATTGGAAGAAAAAAGAGAAAAAGTGCTTTGCTACAGTTGTGATAGAAAATACACTAAAGGTCATAAGTGTGCTGAGAAGAAATTATTTTACATAGATTGTGAAGAGGAAGAAGAAAATGAACAAGAGGAGGATATACACCAGGAACCAGCCCTAGAAGAGGAAGAAATGAATCCGACCATATCGTGTAATGCACTGGCAGGAATTACCACTCCTCAAACTCTCAAGATAGAATGACATATCAAGAAGAAAAAGGTAATAGTTTTGATTGATTCAGGTAGCACCCATAATTTTATTCATTGTAAGGTAGCCAAGGAATTAAATTGTTTCCTATACCCAGCACCAGAATGTCAAGTGATGGTTTCAAATGGAGGAACTATAAATTGCTCTGGAAAATTCCATAATATGAAGCTAACCATGGGGGAATATGTATTTACTAGTCCAATGCTTTCCATTCCTATGGGAGGTGTTGATGTTGTACTAGGAGTACAATGGTTACAATATTTGGGGACGGTAGCTTTTAATTTTCAAGAACTTTTCTTGACTTTTTTTTCAGAAGGAAAGGAATTAAAATTACGAGGTATTGCAGGGAAGCCAGGAAAGATAATAAGCTCTAATGTCATGACAAAGCTTCTAAAGAAAGAACAATGAGGCGTAATTTCACAATTATGCTCACTAGAAGTTCCAACATCAAAATCATATATTTCTATAGATCTCCAACAAGTCTTGGACAATCATTCCAAGGTGTTTGAAACTCCCAAAGGACTCCCACCTATTTTTGATCATGATTATGCTATTCATTTGATTCCAGGAAGTGTTCCTCCAAACATCAGGCCTTATAGATATCCTTACGTCCAAAAGAGAAAAATTGAACGTATGATTACAGAAATGTTAGAGGCGGGTATAATTAAACCTAGTCAAAGTTCTTTCTCTGCTCCTCTAGGATTGGTACACAAGAAGGGTGGATCATGGAGAATGTGTCCGGATTATAGGGAGCTCAATAAGCTCACCATTAAAGATAAATTTCCCATTACTGTGATTGATGAATTATTGGATGAATTACATGGAGAAATTTATTTTACCAAGTTGGATCTTCGTTCAGGATATCATCAAATTAGAATGAAGATTGAAGATATTCCAAAAAAAGCATTTCGAACTCATGAGGGTCATTATGAATTTTTGGTCATGCCTTTTGGCCTTACCAATGCACCTTCTACATTTCAAGGGTTGATGAATTCCATTTTCAAACCCTTAGAAAATTTTTGCTAGAATTTTTTGATGATATACTAATATATAGAAGGTCTTGAAAGGATCATGCTGAACATGTTGACAGGGTGCTCAAACTATTGCAGGAGAAACAATTATATGCAAAAACATCCAAATGTTTCTTTGGAGTATAAGAGGTGGAATATCTGGGTCATATTGTATCTCACGAGGGTGTTAAAGTATACCCTAACAAAATTAAAGCCATTAAGGAATGGAAAGTCCCCACAACCATAAAGCAGTTACGAGGATTTCTCAGGTTAACATGGTATTATCGCAAGTTTGTTAAGAATTATGGGAGAATAGAAGAACCTCTAACAACATTGTTGAAGAAAGATGCATTTTCATGGACTCCTGAAGCAACTAAGGCCTTTGAACATCTTAAAGAGGCAATGTGCCTAGCACTGGTCTTAGCTACGCTAGACTTCACAAAAACTTTAATTGTGGAATGTGATGCCTCAGGAAATGGAATTGGTTTAATGCAGGAAGGAAGACCCATTGCTTTTGAAAGTCGTCCAATCAAAGGAAATTATTTACAGAAACCTATTTATGAGAAGGAAATGTTAGCAATACTGCATGCACTAAAGAAATGGAGAACTTACCTAATGGGAAGACACTTCAAGGTAAAAATTGATCATGATAGTCTTAAAACCTTTTGGAACAAAGACTATCTTTAGAAGAGAAGCAAAAATGGGTCACAAAGATGTTGGGTTACGACTTTGAAATAATCTACAAAAAAGGAAAGCTTAATGTTCTTGCAGATGCACTCTCAGGAAAGAATGAAGAGGTGGAAGCATTGCTTTGTGCCATTTCTATTATCCAACCAGATTGGATAAACAAAGCAAGAGATGAATGGAAGAAGGACAAATATGTATGGAAACTCATTCAAAAGTTGTAGCAAGATCCTAGTACATCTGATACATTTAGTTGGAAAAATTATTCCTTATGGTACAAAAATCACTTATATCTTTGTAAGAATTCCCAACTAAAACAAAAGATTCTTCTAGAATTGCACACTTCTCCTTTAGGAGGACACTCAGGATTTTTAAAAACTTACCACAGGGTGCAGAAAGAATTTTTTTGGGATGGCCTTAAATCTGATATTCAAAATTTTGTGGCGGAATGTTTGGTTTTCCAGCAGAATAAAGTTGAGACAATTAAGACCTCGAGACTTCTACAACCTTTATCCATTCCAATTCAATGTTGGGAGGAGATTTCAATGGATTTCATCACAGGTTTACCTAAGTCTGAAGGAAAGAGTGTCATCATGGTGGTAGTTGATAGACTTACCAAGTATGCACACTTTTGTGCATTATCTCATCCATTTAAAGCAAGTACAGTTGCTACTACATTTGTGGACAGAATTCAAAAGCTACATGGAAGCCCGAGGGTTATTGTGAGCGACAGAGATCCCATTTTTACGGGAAATTTTTGGACAGAGTTATTTTCTTGTTTGGGTACTAAATTAGCTCATAGCTCATCTTATCATCCTCAATCTGATGGTCAAACTGAGATAGTAAATAAATGTTTGGAAGGATATATTCGTTTTTTTGTATCTGATAAACAAACACAATGGATCAAGTGGTTACCTCTCGCTGAATGGTGGTATAACACTTCCTTCCATACTGCAGCAAAAATGACCCCATTTATGGCACTTTATGGATATCATCCACCATCCATCACATAATACTTAAAGGAAAATTTGAAGGTTCAAGCAGTGGAAGATTACATCGAGCATCAACAAGAAGTTCTCCAACTCTTAAAGGATAACCTAAATTTGGCACACAATCGAATGAAACAACAGGTAGATCAACATTGCAGGGAGAGAAGCTTTGATGTAGGAGATTGGGTATTTTTATGGCTACAACCATACAAAAAAATGTCCCTCAAGCAATCTAAGAAGGATAATAAATTATCGCTAAAGTACTATGGTCCTTACAAGGTGTTGCAAAATATTGGTACTATGGCATACAAATTGGAGCTTCCTGCTTCTTCACGAGTGCATCCAGTTTTCGATGTTTCATGCTTAAAGAAGGTTATAGGTGAAAATCTTCCAGTTCAAACAATATTGCCAGAACTTGATGAGGAAGGAAAAATCATATTGGAACCTAAAGCGATCATGGAAACAAGAACTCAACAACTACATAATCGGTCAATTTCAGAGTATCTCATCAAGTGGAAGAACTTACCCACTGAAGATTCTACATGGGAGGATAAGAAGTTTATATGGAAGCACCCAGAGCTACTCAAGCGTTGAGGACAACACTTTTTTGAAGCAAAGGGGAATGTTAGGTCCCTATATTACTAGTATAGTCCCTTATTTTTATTAGTGTAGCCCCCTTATTGTTATTATTGTACCCTTGTAACCCCCATTTTGTTATTATTGTGCCCTTAAATTATTATTGTTAGGTCGGCTAGGATTACATTATGGCCCACTAGGATTACATTATGGCCACATGGACTCATATATATAGAAAGGAGGTTTTGTAAATTGTATCATCCAAGAATTGTTCATTCATGTAATGTATTGGAGGTTGCCCCCTCGAAGTGGCTTATTTCTAAGGCGTTGATATCTCTTTTCTTCTATTTTTGGAGTTGGTTGCACAACACATTATATGCTAATAACTTAAGAATCAAAGCATTTCAGGACATAGTAATTGAGGTAGGAGCCGACCCAACAAACATTGAAGGGGAAAAGGTTATAATCATACAGAAAAATGAAGACATAGCTGCTCTCAGAAAGCAACTAAAATTGCCTCAAAGTGAAAATCCCCACGCAAAATAAATCCTTCAGCAGAAGACAGAAAATGATGAACTAAAACAACTTGTTCTAAAGATGATAGCCCAGATAAAGGAAATGGAAAGCCAAATAGAAGTTTTCATGAAAGAAAATGAAAATCTGAAGAAAGCTCAACAGGTTTTCATTCCTACAGTGATCCCAACTGTAAGTATAGTTGTTCCATCTACATTGGCAGAACACTTGGCACCGCAAGGAGTATTGGCAACTGCAGTGCCAATCACTTCTCATGACATCTCTGCCTCTTCTTCATCAACCTCATAGATAAACACAGTAGAGGACAAAGCTGCAATAATAAAAGCCATGGAAGATATTTCTTTAAAAGATAAAGAAATACTCAGTTCAAAAGGCACCATTAAAAATATGGAAACATCTAAAAGAGATGCCTTAATTAATTCCAAATTTCATGAACAGAGGGTTGATAGATTATAGGAAAAAGTGAAAACTCCTCAACAGTAGGTGAATCTTACAGATTAGGTTGCCTACATAAAAAATCATTTATGGAAAAAAATCATTGAAGGCATTCATTTACAATGCCCTTCTATTCAGATAATATATGAGAAGAAAGAGTTGCTATAGGCTGCAATTTCAGAAATTTATAAAACCAAGAAATGAATTGAAAATAAGCCACCACAAGCAGCTCAACTCATAGCATTTTTGAACAACAAAAACAGGGAAGAATTAGAAGATTTGAAAATTGTTGAAAGAACAGAGGCCATCCTTCAAATTAAGAAAGTCCTAAATAAGAGAAACATGATGAATAATTTTAAAGACAGGTGTAAAGATATGAACTTGGCCATCACAATATTTCAGGCCAAATACACAGTATTATGAGAAGCAGGTTTACCAGATATTCATGCATTGAATGAGAAGTTAATGCCACAAAAATATTATGATAATAAAATCAGGGCATATGCCAAAAAGTAGGTCAACAAACCTTTACCTCAAGGGTCTCCTACTGGTAAATTCATTTTGCAATATTTTGAGAATTTGTTTTTTTTGCAGAATGAAATCAAACACATGTTCATAGTAAAATCAAATTTTTCTAAGTACACAGAAGCTGATGAAAGCTATAGAAAATTGAAGAATATGAAGATCCCCACTGCTGAACAGTGGCAAGAATTCACAGATCTGATGTGAATTTGACAGGTAAAGGGCAAGAAAATCACAATAAAAATTCATATTCTACTGTTACTTTATGGTGAAAAAATCAGTGTCAAAGTGTATCAGGGTTAATGTCTATCAGTAAAATCAAATTGTTACTGCTGGTTATTTTTCAATTACAACAGTGAAACAGTGAAAAGCAGAGATAAAGAGTATCATAGTTGAAATTCAAAGAAAGGAATGTTCTACAACCACTTTCCACGAGAAGATGCACCTAATTCTAGCTATTCTCACAGCACATCAAAAATCAGTTTAGATAAGATAAACAATTCTATTTTTCTTTGTAAAAGAGGACAGCTTACAAACTGTTTTGCTGTTGTCCCTCTTCTTATGTTCTCTTTCCTATTTTTCCTTAAAACATTATCTCAAATTCTGAGATATTTTGTAAACAATGTATGTGTATAAATACTTCATTATTCGAAGTATTCAGTGTGAAATAAAATAATCAAGAATACTATAGACTTTTTTTTGAAACATTGGGATTTTATGTGAGTTAAGTTGAAGCAGTAGGCTGGAAACTGAAGCAAATAGACATCATAGCTAAGGATTCATGTGATGACCAGATGAGTATAGTCTTTTCAAGTTTTCATTTTATATATCTTTAATTTTCATTCATACATCCTATGTTTATTTCTATCTAAATGAAAAACTAGGAGGAATATTACAAAATTAGTGTTAAAAGCTCTCTGTATTAACGATTTTTCATTTTTATGTTTTCTACTGATTTCCAGACTTTAGAATTCTTAATTTCTCTTTAGTCTCATTTGAACTAAAATTCCCTATTCCTTTTCTGTGATCTAAGGATTCTTAATTTCCCTTAGTCCATATTTCACCCACTTCATCAAAATAGCCTTTTAAAACCCTCTGAAGGTCATCTATCTTGCCCTTAGCATATTTGCATCTTTTGGCCTAGGTTTTCTAGTCTTGTTTGCTATAATTTGACTCCATTGCCAAATGGTTAGGTAGATATTTCTATGGTTTTCCTTTTAGTCATTTATTCCTACCAACATTCCAAAAATCAAACCAAACTGTCCAATCATAGCTAGCCTAAAACCCTTTACCAAAACAAATCTAAATTTTAAGGATAGATCCATCTTTGGAGCTCAGGAAGGCTAGATCCCGAATTCTGAAAGCAGTTCTTGGTTACCCCTGGTTTTCTTAACTACAAAAATCCCCATCCCCCAACCTGAGAATTACTAGGGTGATAACATACTGATGACCATACTGGGGACTTAACCACTCTCCAGTTTTAAGTTTAATCTTGAAGGAAGATCTTTAACTGTATCTTTTCTACTTTAAAATTAAGTTTAAAGGTTGTGGGTATTTTACCCAATAAACATTCTGGCTCCCAAAAAATTCTACTACACTAGATCCAACCCTGATCCTAATCCTCCAGAGATAGTAGATAATCCGGACCAGATAGGAAAAAAGAAGAAAAAACAAATTGATAGTTCTGAAACTGAGATACCTCTGAGAAGAGCTGATTCTTTACCCAAAGAATTGGTAAGCTTATTAGACATTTATTTTGACTTAAACTTTGAAAAATATTTATTTAGAACAAAATCTGAATCAGATTTAAAACAAATTGTTTTAGATCTGGTTTTTACTTCTTATGCTAGTGAAAAACACAAAATTATTTTTGTTCCTACTAAATCAGATCAAACTGAAAGTAAAAGTCTAGTAAAAAGGGTAATTGTCTCGAAAATTAAAGACATTGAAGAAGCTGTTGAGTTAGAATTTTTTTTTCTAAATTTAAACCCCTAGTTTCTGAGCTATATACAACAGTATTTCCAGCATTAGATTCTACTCTGTATTTTGCCACATCATTTACTAATTCTGCTGTCAGTTCACCTCAAGAGCCCATAAGCCCTGAGTTTCCTCTGCCCCATAGAATCATATACTCATCATATCCACAATCCACTACTATTTAATCAACTAATCCATTCATCCCTGAGTTTCCCTTGCAGCCCAAAGTTGTATATCCATCATTTACCCAGCCCATTACAACTACCATTATCCATACTACTTATTTTTCATCCCCTTTGCCGAGCTCTTCAAGTACATCTATTATAGTAACCAACACTATCCCTATCACTACAACTGTACCTCCCAGTACAACAAAAATCCAAGCCATGGCAGCCTGATATGCTCCCTTGATCCTACCTCAAAATCTACATGAAATGCCCCAGAACTACCAAAAAGATATTCCACTGTTTGATAATCTTTCACAGATTACTGCACAACAACATATTACTAGAATGAATGATTTCTAGGAAGTCTACGAGATAGATGAAACTGATGTCCAAATGAGATTATTTACTCAGAGCTTAATTGGAGAAGTAAAAACCTGGTTTAAAATTTTAGGACCTGGTAGCATAGCAGACCTAGTTGCATTCCATAGAGCCTTCCTAAATAAATGGGAGAAAAAGAAGAACCCTATGCAAATACTATCTGAGTTTGATGTTGTCAAGAGAGCCCCAAATGAGTCTGTCCAAGACTTCTGCACAAGATATAACAGTGTTTACAATGACATTCCTGCAGACGTTAAACCCACTACATATTCCGTGTTACTCAAATTCCCTGATTTCTTTGACGTAGACATGGCTTACCAACTTAGGGAAAGGGATGAAGATAATTTAGAACAAATGCAACAAAACATTGTAGGTGGAGAAATCAACATACTTGCAAAGAAGGCCAAACTGAAAAATGAAATAGGGGTTACTATTAAAGAAGAAGCATCTCACTTAGATGGTAAGTTTGATTTCATTACTAAAGCACTAGATAGCAGAAACCAAGAAACTCAGACAGAAGACAAGAGAAGAGCTCAGAACAAAGGTAAAACAGTAGAAACTCAAGAAAATTCATCACAAACGATAGTTCCCAAAGAAGAAGTGATTCAAGCCATTAGATCTCAGCCAACATTTAATATGCAATATGAAATATCCAAGTTAAAAATAGTTGTTCCCTTAGTAGAACTAGCTAAAAATGATTTGTATAGATCTGTGATTGTTGTGCATTAAATGTGAATGAGAATGAAGATACAATTAACATGAATGAAGATAGGCTTGAATTGATTTTTGGTCCTATTGAAGCCTCGAAAATCGCTGCTTCAAACATTGGGGGATAACCACCCGGTTGGGACCTTAGGAAAACTCCTTTTCTGTTTGGTGTGGCGGCTCTGACTAGATTTATAGGACCAGTTTCCTAGTAGTTTAAATGGGTTGGTAATGGAATGATTGGATGAAGGGAAAATGGGACTAAATGACTGAAATGAAACTATTTAAACTAACTTAAAACTGATAAGATAATTCTAATACTAACCCGGGCATCAAATGTGAATACAACTTTAAATTGTTTCAATTAACCAATAACCATGAAAATGTATTATAGCTTAATTTAAATATGCAGTAACAAATAAAGATAACTCTGTTTAAGAAATTAAACAGAGTTATAATAACATATTGCATTCATCATCATATATCGTTTGCATATACTGTAAAAGATAAATATTTCTAACACACTCATAAATGATATGTATAAAGAAATATTGTAAAGCGAGTACACATAAACGATACCAATTTAAAAGAGAATATCACATAACATAAGAAAATAACAGTGAATAGGTAGAAATACCATATCCATATCGATATTTTACAATGCAATCTGATATCCAACTCCAGCAACTTCAATGTAAAATCAACTCCAAGATACAGAAATGCAATTCTTAAAGGAAATTTCACAAAGAATCACCAGATGTGATCCTTTATAAAAATATAGGAGTCAATGGAGTACAGAAATGTAATCTCCAAGTCAAAATATTACAAATTCAGGACCCCTTTCTAAATGTATGAAAGGGATTTAAATAGGTACTTAACAAAAATAACTAAAATTATTCCTAAAATCTATCTAAATTAAAAAATATCTAGAACAGAAATGTGATCTTGATGAAAACTGACTCATTGATCATCTGTTGCGGTTGGTGTGCACAGATGGCAGATTTTGAGCATTTCCATCACTTCTTCAGGATGACTAAGCTTTGAGTGCAACCGTCCTGTATATGTGGCATCGGAGAATTCGGGAATGAGGCAATCGATGGCATTTGAAAGAAATTTTATTGTTGTTTGTTGACTGTGTGGCTTGATAGGATAAGTCCACATTGTATCCCATGATATTCCTTGTAGTTGGCCAATTTGCTGATTTTTATTAATTATCTCTTGTCTCCATCTGTGATCAGTTTCTTTTACCCTAGGTAATTGGTCGGGAGTACAATCTGCAATTAAATTGATTGCATATAAGTTATCATTCACCAATTGTGTTACATTGTTCATTATTCCTTTAGCTCTAGATGTGGCTCTTTCTGCTTTGATCAAACGATGTTCCCATTCTGCAAAAATAATTTCTTTATGTCTCTCCATAATCTTGGGAAGATCTAATTTTCTCCCTGACTCTGAGTCTTGCCATAAAAGAAATTCAGAGATCTTTTCATTAGCTTCATCAAATTCAATTTTAAGAGTGACTCCTTCATCTACCAAAGAAGATGTTAATTCACATAGGGATTCTGCTTCTGCAATCTTTAGATAAAATTCATTTAATTGTTGAGACAATAACTTGTTTGTCTCCAAGCCTTCATTTTTGAATTGATCCAGACTAGGATAATTCTTAAACTTGTCTAATTTAGATTGAAACATCTTCTCTTGTTCAATCTTCGAAGTCTTCTCATTTTGTAGAAGAGCCTGTAAGTTTTCTATTTCTTGATTTAGCTACTATTGCTTTTCTAGGGTCTGCTGATCAATCTTCTCTTTTTCAACGGCCAACTATTCTTCTAATTGTTTATATTTGAGCTCTCCATCCTGTAATCGTTGTTCTAACTGAATGATCTTATGTTGGTTTTCTGAAACCTGTTCTTCTAACATGGCTATTTGCACATCCTTTTGCTTCATCAACTGTGTAACTTCAAAGGCTTTATTTATAGTAGCAGCACTATAGGCACCTGCATACTGGGATAATTTGGTGAGATCCTCAGATGGATTCACCTCACCATTCTTATAAAAAATATTCATTAATCCCCCCTGTGATGCCAAAAGTGCATTTTGATCATTTCTCCTCCTTTTCCTCTGTTGTCTCACCACATCCCTATGTTTGGGACTGTAAAATATATCGAAAGGAGGGATTTCTTCTATCCTCAACATGATCTCACCTATGGGATTTTCAGGGATGATTTCTATATCCTGGTCTTTTGGATCATCAACTTGGGAAGTGTTTTGTTCTCCTATTTGCTGGGCAAATTGTTCATATTGGCTCAGCAAATGAGGAGAAATAATAAGTTTAGTAGCTTCTTGTCCTCCAAGTTGAAAATTTACACTATTGTTTATATCACTTTTAGGTGCCTGTTCAACATTATTACTTTCTATGCCTCCCTTTTCAGTACGCACAATGGCATCAGTACCTGTACTTTCTTTTCTTGCCTAGGCCAAAGACTGCTGTACATCAATTTTAGCAGTTGTTTCTATATTTTTCAGTGTCAAATTTGCTGCTAATATATTTCTTTTCTAAAACAAGGTTAGTTCTTGTTACTTCTTTGCCAGATGTACTTCATGTATCCTTCTGTTGTGATTCACATCCCTGTGTAGAAACTCTCAACTAATCCAAAGGAACTCTAAATAACCTATGACTTATAAATAACAAAAATTTATTCATTTCTTTGGCCTGAAGTTTGGACTTGGCCAAATCAAAAACTTGGGACATTTTATCTACAGAAACAAATAAATCATCAAAGTCATATGGTTCATGTTTGAACCAAACAATTGAAATAGAGGTAGTAAAATCATATGCCACCTTCCTGGGATCATATTGCCTTCCAGGAATTGTTGAAAGTTTAAGATCGATTAACTTAACAACTTCTTTTTCAGCATGGAAAATATTGCTGAGAGTATAGTCACCACATTTAAAAGGAAAATTAGGCCACATAAGCTTCTTGATATTCTTTAAAGTTATATACATACCTTCTACTGTCAGCTGATAAGAAATTTCCTGTGCTAATAGTTTGTCTAGAACATACAAAGGAAGGATGTGTGGCTTTATAATAATTCCAAAAATTCTGACATATGTGAAATTTTCCTCCCTTAACCAATCTCCAATAGAGGACAAATCAACTCTAGTTTTATCGGAAAGTCTAGGAGGGAATCGGCCAAAAATGATTTGGTAAATCGGAATAAGAAAACCATGACAGAATCTGTAAACATGACTTCTGAGATTCCCCTTCCATAAGAACTTGTGATATATATGAATTGGAATAGGTTCTTTAGGAGTCCATTTACATCCTAATAAGGGGAATTCCATATTGAAACAGAGGGCATCTAGGATAAAAGCACAAAAGTAAAAAGGAGTGGAATTTCATGAATTTTTGTCTTTCCTATACTCAATAATTCTGTTGGCTATCTTATCAGATAGAATGACAACCCAATCCATTATTTCAGAATTAATAGCAGAATGTATCAATGGAACTATTTGAATGGAAAACCTAGCCGCGTTATCATTTCCAAACAATCTACACATCATTTTTGCAACATAACAGTATGGAGGCAAAAGAGACTCCACAGAATACATACCTGATCCCTCGTGTCTGTGATTTTCAGGAGCCCTTCTCCATTCTCTAATTGGTTCTGACTGATTTTCGTTATTCACAGTAAATTATTTGATAAACTCTTTGTTATAAATCTTCCATGGGTCAGGAAGGTGGTACATCGCTGTGATGTCGTCTGGTCTGAATGAACCGAAGATTTCTCCAGATGCAGAAACAAAAGTTCTGTCTTTGATAGCCACATTATCAATCACCCATCTAATAATATCATAATACAGAAAAAATTTTGCCCGAGCTGCAACTCGGTGCAAAAACGAGTTTTCTAATGCACCAAGAGGACTTTCAGAATCAGATTCTGAGTCGGCTTCGTCACGAACTGTGGCCTTAGCTTCAACAACTCTAGGTTTTTCCTTTTCTAGTAGATTGTAAACATTTTCCCACGTCATTTTACGAAGTCCCTGGCATGAGGTATCTGTAAGCAGCTTAAGCTTTGCTGGTTTCTCTTTAGGCAGCATAGTGATCACAGGAGCTTTTACAGCAATGATGGCTTTCGATTTCTTGAATCTCTTCGACATTTTAGTGTTGGGCAGTGTTTCTCTTGTTCTGTGAATGGAAAAATTGGATGTTCTATTTTTCTGTGACAAAGAAAACCTTTTAGCCAAGGTGAAGATGTAATAATGAAAACAGTTATACAACAGGATTTTTTGCTGATTTGTATTTATTATATCCGTGGTTAAAAACTTAAATGCCCTCTAGGAGTCACACTCATGCATTCAATAACAAAACAAATCATTTTTATTCATTTGATTTTCGAGTTAATGTTAATGTACAATCAGAGATTTGGCATATTTCGAAATAAGTGTAGGTATATTACCTTTCAAAACTTTGAAACACGAAGAATAATAATATATGGACAATTAAGTTGTATTCACATCGCAATTCGTTTAAAAATGAAAATGAAATAAAATTTATGCCAAATTCTGATTCTGAATATCGCATCGGAGTTTTCAAATGAAATGAATCGTCTAAGAGCTTCTCCGATAATGCAATTGCGATGAGATGGGGTCCGTCGCATTGGAGTCTTTCAACCACATGAATGCATTGTTATAATTATTCCGAAATGTGATTGCGATGAGTTGCATCGCATCAGAAGTATGAAAAATAAACACAATACTTTAAAGCTTATCCGAAATGCAATTGCAATTGAGCGCGATCACATTGGAATTTTACAAAGTGAAAACAAACTTTAAAGAATTCTCCGATTTTCCGATTTGCGATTACTATTCATATCGATCATTGTTAAATATAAATACTTCATATAATATTTTCGATATGATTTAAGGCTTTGTTTCTCATCAGATCGGAGAATTTTTAAAGGTTTGTATACTTTGTAAATAAAAATATGCAACGTATCCTTTTATCAATGAATCTTTTATTTCTAATAAAATGATTGGAATTTTTTCTAAATCTTTTATTGCTATCTAGAAAGAAAGATAAAAAGGGGACCTATTTTTAAATGGGATTTATTCTAAAACTTAAAAATGGGGTGGGTTGTTGTACAGTACAACAATTGACGATTCACTGGAAGAAACAATTATCTCTGAAAAAATGAAATGAACACTATATTTCCAGTAAGTAAAAATTTGTAAAGATAATGAAAACTTATCTTAGGATAATTCCAATAAAATCTAACTATGAAAAAGAATAAAAATCACTTACAATTTCTTTCTAATTCCTCAAAGATAATTTTTTTTTTTGGGTTATCTCAAGCTTTGATTGGTTGATAATAATAAAGTAAGTGGATTTCTTCAAGTTTAGCTTTTGTAATATACTCTAATGTCACAGGCATTGCCTCTGTTGCCAGCAAACGTTCATAGTCTCAACAAGGTTACCTTTTAACCATTAACTATCCATTATCCCATCCAATTAATATTATGACTATTTAAAAATAAATTCATAAGACATATTATCTCATGTTTTTTGTCTTTTATTTATTTTTTAAATTTGAGAGCCATTGTTCTGGTTTGGTAGCCAGTTAGTAACAATGCCATTCACTAGTTGTAATTCAACTGAACAAGTTGGCTCGTGATGAGACCCCTTGTCTTAATTTTATAAGCCATTACCCTATTTTGGTATGCAGTATTGGTAATGTCATTTTTATTACTTCTTATGATCATGGTAAGCAGGCTTGTGATGAGACCTCTTATCTCCTAAATTTTGTCATAGAATTTCTTATAATTACATTTTAAAAAATCACAACTGAAATGGATGGGGTGACATAGTTGTATCCTTAAGAATAAATGGATGACAATTTTCAGAGTTTTTTGTTTGCTAAAGCTTAAAAAAGTCTTTACCTTTTATATATAACCTTTCTCTGCTTAATAAACTTATAATGACTTACATTTTCTTTAACGTTTCAAAAGATCATGCAAATGTTTTGAACAAATTTTCAAAGTTTAACATTTTATTTTAAACTATCCAAAATTGTAATCATTTCCTTGAAAATTCTTATTTACACAAAATAAGTATTTATAACATTCTTTCCAAGACAATTTTCTAATACTAAAAAGTCAATTAAAGACTATTTACAACCTTTATTTACAAAAATAAACAAAAATTGTAGAAAGGAATATGTACAAGTAAGAATGGGTTACCTCCTTATGAAAATAATTTCTTTAAGACAAGCCCATTTACAGGAAGGGATTTTCTCTTTCCTGTTAAATATTGAAGTATGAATGTATATGAGCCTATATTTTCAGCAATATGAAATGGTCCAAGCCACATTTTCTGAAATTTGGTATGCTTACCTTTTTCTTCATGTGCTTTATCCCATTTCAGAACAAGATCACCAATTGACAAATTTTTTGGGCCAGTGGAACTTGAATAAAAAGAAGATTTTATAAGTTTTTGATGGTCTTCATGAATATCTTTCGCTTTTTCTCTATCTTCTTCTAATTTAACGATTTGATCAAATCTCAACTGAATGGATGAGGAAGGATTTTCTTCAATGAATTTAACTAGGGCTAATGATGGAAGAACTAGATTTGATGGTATCACAGCTTCTTTACCATAAACCAAATTGAAAGGTGAAGTTCCTATAGAAGCTTTAAGAGTAATACGATCAGCCCATAATGCAAAGATTAAAGACTTGTGCCAATTCTTTTGATTTTTATCAATAGTCCTTTTAATGATTTTGATGAGATTTTTGTTAGTGGATTAAGCTAAACCATTACCTTGTGGATAATAATTTGCTGAATATTTCAATTTAAAACCTCTTTTAATTGCAAATTCCATTATACTATTACCAGAAAAATAAGATGCATTTTCAAAGACCAGAGCCTTAGGTACACCAAACCTGGTAATGATGAATTGATCGATGAAATCAATAATTTCATCAGAGTTGGCTACCTTTAGAGGAATTGCTTCTACCCATTTTGTGAAGTAATCTGTTGCTGTGAGGATGTACTTGTGTTATTTGGAAGAATGAGGAACTATCTCACCAATAATATGAAGCCCCCATTGCTCAAATGGTTGTTCAATGTTTACTGGCTGCAAAGGAAAAGCTAGCTTCCTCTGTCTTCCACTAGCAGTTTGGAAAATTTTGCATTTTCTCACATAATCATGTGTATCTTTAAAAAGGGTAGGCCAATAATACCCAGCATGGATAATTTTGTGGGTTGTGGTATCACCTCCAAAATGACCTCCTGTTGGTCCATCATGTAATTCCCACAATACCTTTTTTTCTTCAGTATTTTCAAGACATCTTAATAGGATTGAATCATAATTCTTTCTGAATAACACATCATCAATGATCTCATGTTTAGTGGCTTTCAATCTTAAAGCATGTTTATTCTTATAGTTGAGATTAGAAGGAGCATACCCATTTTTCAAGTAAAATATCAGATCAGCATACTGAGAGTCAGAATCTGTAACACTTATCTGACTTACTTGAACAAAATTTTCTGGATCTTGATTTTCTAGTATGTTATGAGCTCCTGCTAATAATCTGCAAAAACCTTGTCCTCTAACAATCATTGCTGGTTTAATATCAATATCATATTCTTGCAAAGTTGTCACCCAATTAGCCCTTTTTTCTCCTACTTCTCTTTGAATTAGTAATTGTCTTACTACAGAGAATGGGACAACCTTTGTGTGTGTTTTTAAGAGAAAAGGCCTAAAATTTTTGATTTATTTAAATACAACGAAAGCTTGTTTTTCAACATCGGAATAATTCATCTCAACTCCTTGCAGATTCGAGCTAAAGAAAGAAATCAGTGCTTCGATTTGTTGATCATTGAGCTGTGTTAAAACATCAGCATAGGATGTTTCGGTTGCCAAAGTATACAGAATAAAATCTTTGGAAAAATTGGGGGTATTTAATGCAGGTGCTTCAATGATTGCCTTCTTGATTGCATCAAAGGCTTCTTTTTCTTTATATCCGCATTTGAATACCGATTTTTTCCTAATCATATTCTGCATAGGTAAAACAATTTGAGAAAAATATGAAATGAATCTTTTTACAAAATTAATTTGACCTAAAAATGATTGCATGGAATTTTTATTATGAGGTAAAGAAATATCAGAAATTTCTTTAACTCTGTCAGGATCGATATGTATACCATATTTTGACACAAAAAACCCTAAGAGTTTTCCTTCATCGAGATAAAAGAATGATTTCTTTGGGTTTAAGGAAATACCAAATCTCCTACATCTTTCAAATATTTGTTTCAGATCATGTAGATGATTGGATTTCTTCTTTGAATAAACTTTTATGTCATCAAGATAAATAACAATTGATCTATTAATCAGACCCTTAAATGCTATGTCCATGGCTCTCTGGAAAGTAGCTCCTTCATTTACTAAACCAAAAGGAATTTTCTGATAAGCATAGGTTCCCCATTTGGTTCTGAAAGTGGTTTTCAACCTATCATCTAGATGTACTAGAATTTTATTATACCCTGAAAATCCATCAAGGAAGGACATGAGTTCAGAACTAGCTACCTTTTGGAGAATTTGCTCCAAGGTTGGCAATGGGAAATTGTCTTTTTGACATGCCTTGTTCAAATTCCTGAAATCAATACAGATTCTAATATCGCCATTTTTCTTCCTGAGAGGTACCATGTTGGAAACCCAATTGGAATGCCTTACAGGAAAAATGATTTTGGCTTTCAAAAGCTTGTTGAGTTTTGTTTTGATTTGATCTTCAAGATTTGGATGAATATTTCTTAACTTCTGTTGAACAGGCTTAACATTAGATAGCATTGGAATTGTGTGTTGAATTACAGAAGTAGCATAAGTCTTTAAATCCTCATAACTCCAAGTGAAGAAATTTTTATATTTACTTAGAAGTTTAATAAAAACAGATCTTTCTTCTGGAGTTAAATTGAGACCTAGATTAACATTCTAAGGTTTAGAATCAGAGCCAAGATTGACTAATTCAAACTTCAAAGTTGAACTTTGAAGTTTAGCATTAGTAACTTTCTTGAATCTGTCTTTAATATCATAAAGATCTTCAAGTTTAACAACAGACTTAGGAATCAGATTTTCATTATTTCTTGAAGTAATTTGCAAATCATGATCATCTTCATCAATAATTTTTTCATCATATGATTTCTCAGAAGTTAAGAAATTCAAAATATCTTGATCATGGTAGAATACTCTCCAGTTAGTAATATTGTCTGGGACATATGGGCAAAAAATCAATTCTACTGAAAATCTATCAGTACTACAATCTTCAGCAGGAAGGAGTTTGGATGCAACATTAGCTAACAAGTTAGTTGATGTGTTTTGATTTCTGGGAATAGAAAAGATATTAAATTCTAACAATTGAGTGGTAAGGTCCTGTACTAGAGTTTGATAGTGTTTGAGATGTCCCGAAAGACAATGGATGGTATTCCTTACTTGTCTTATGACAATTTTGGAATCTCCATACACTTTTAAGTATTTTACATTTAACCCTATGGCCTTATAAATCCCTTGAATCAACGCTTCATATTCAGCAGTATTATTAGTGCACTCAAATTCTAATCTACATGATAGAATGGTTTCTTCTCCTTCTGGATCAATTAGGATGCATCCTGCTCCTGCTCCATCACTAGATTTTGATCCATCAAAATATAATGACCAAAATAAAGTTCTATCTATAGGTTTATCTACAAATGAATAAGAAATATTAACAATTCTAGAAGAATCAGATTGCGAAAAATTTTCAATTTGGGAAACAAAAGTATTTACAGAAAACAGTGATTGTGGTGCAGTAAAATTTCCAAGAAATGACTCGGCAGAATAACCTCCAAGAATATTATTATTGAAAGCTACAGGTTCATTTGGTTGTTCAAATTCAGTTACAGTGTGCGTCATATGTTTTCTTGCTCGATTTTGATTTGATTTGGTTTTCCTTTGTAGGGAAGCCACATATGTGAAAAATCGGTTGAGATATACCCATTAAGTTTCGCAGACCAGTCTCTGCTTAGGACTAACCCATAGAATTCAGGAATATCTGCAATTAGAATATCAATTATTTGGACAATCCTGGGATCGAAAGCTAGTCTGATGGTAACTGAATTTATTTCTTCAACAACTTGAACTTTAGAGCGATCCAATTGTACAATATGAACAACAGATTTTTGTGGTTCAATATTCAATTTAGCACAGACTGAAGAAGGCATTATATTAGTGTTTCGGGAAATAACTCCCTAGAGGTCGTTGGGTCAAAACCTCCACAGATCAGGGCACGCTATTCAAGAAGGACTCACACAACCACACTTGTATACTGAAAACTAGATAACATCGATAGTAGAACTCACCCATAGGTCGTACATTTGATATAGATCCTGCGGGGTCCAAACCCCCAGCAATCCTTCTTCCTCTTCAACCTAAAAATCAAGAAGAAACGTGCACGGAAATCTAGTTTTACAACATATATTTCTCCTAAATGTCAGTGTAATCCATGTGAAACATCATATAAACAGTAATAAATGCTTAATTAATAATATTTTCACATATGCAAGCAGATATTAACATGTGAATTCGGGAACAAGATGGTTCTTCTTCATTACGAATAGCATGTACAATGATAGAAAGGTGGAGATATCACCTGAATCCTTCCATGATCTTCGAATAGACCGTCATCTGGATCCGTCCCGCCCTTGCCTCGCTAAGATACTTTCAAGACTTATGCACATGAGATGACATATAAACTGATGAAAATCTCCAGGAAACAAGGGTTTCCTGTAAAAATCTGGGAAGTGCAGGAGGCACGGGAAATCAGACTTGAATTGGGGCTCCAACAGAGTATAATATCTATAATTTCTCTCCCTCTCTTAGGCCATGCACATGAGGGGCTTTTATACTCCCTCAAAGTAGTTTCAATCAGTTGGAAACAGTTGGCCACGGGCTGGGGTGGTTGAATTACTGGAATAACCATCAACCCAGCCTCAAAATTAGGGATTTTTATATATTTTTTAATTATTTTAATGGCATAGGCGGTAAAGTATCTCTGGACTCGCATATACACCCAGAAAAGTCTGTGCATACCCGCGTATGGGATTTTAAACACTGTTTTTTATGAACTTTTATTCAAGTCTGTGGGAATGGGTGCCCAAGGCCAAAAAGACAATCATGAATCACATGAGGGTGAAAAATGATGCTATAACAGATGCCCCCTAAGATATGAGGTCAAAAGGGGTACATGATGGCTGAAATGTATTATGTGCATAGAAAGAACTTCGCGAGGACAAGAGAGGACTTCACCAAATTTCAGCCTGCCAAAATCCAATGAAAGAAAACAAAGAGTCAATTGATATCTGAGGCGGGCATACCCATGCTCAGACAAAAATATATCCATATAGAAAGTACAGAATAGATCCAGAATGTATACAAGTATAGCTGAACTAAAAGTACACAATGAATCATCTGAGCACAGCCCGAAAGTACAAGTCAGAATCAATGTCCAAGTGTCACATATATCAAACTGATCATAGTGCTAAAAATAGATGTCTGATCACAAAAGTAACTGAATCTCCAAGTACCAAATCATAAGGGGTGGAACACATGGTACAATCACGCAACTCGGGAGCCAACATATAGGATGTTGTTGTACTGAACTGCAATATATAAGGGTGGACGACATCACTGGCAGAAACCGAATGGACTGTCAAGAGTGAACCGAAAGATGCTGATGCAACCTGAGGTCTTCACCGATCTCGATGGCATAATTCTACAAAATGGGAATAAATGAGCTGAAGTCGACCATGTGAGAAATCATTGGATTATCGGTCAATAATGTATACCGTTAACTAATGCGAGACAACCCACCAATAATGAAAATGAGTGTCAAGGTGCCCCAGTACAATCTAACAAGTGCGAATGAACGAGTTGAAGTTGAACACTTGGAAGAATCTACCAATCAGGAGGCAATGATGAATCCCCATTGTCGATAGCGAAGAGTCTACCACTGATGATTGCAAACCCTAAGGTACTGACAAAAGACTCTAGACCTTATTCCCAGAGCAATGAGTTGGAGTCGATGGGAAAAGATCTGCTGGAAGGAAGGCATTAAGGCATCCCACATCAGTCCAGCGCGAGTGTAACCCGCAGGCCAAAATTTCGAAGGAATCGGATGAAGCAAAGTGACGGAACCAAACCGAAGTACGTTTCCGACATGCACAAGATGAAGCTAGCGCACGGAAGAAACCCTCTGAACCAACCAATAATGAAAGCTGACACAGAGGCGAGATATCCACCGACAGGGTCAAATGGAAATCAAGGTACTGCACGAATCCCAAGTGTGATAATGTATGCTGATGTCAAACACAAGGAAAACCACTCAGTCAAAGACCCATAATAATGATCAAATGCTGAGCACAAGGTCACCTATCAATGATGAAAATAGGGCTAGGGTGCGGCTTTAGGTTTACTCTCAGAGCAATATGTCGTAGTCGATGAGAGACAAACCCACCAGCAAGAAGTCAATGGAGACCTTCTCAAACCAGCACGAGCAGAAGATCAAAACATCTGATGTGATAGAACAAGATATTGACAAGACCGGGAAGGCCGACTGAATAATGAGTCAAGAGACACCGCAGAATGGCTGACTCTGGTTATACTTCCCTTGAACAAAAGCACGACTTGTGATGACCATGGCAGTAAAAATGACACTGTATAAGTCTTTTATGCAGGAGGCAAAAAAAAACTCTCCATATGATTAGAAGAGATAACCAATCGGGGGAGGACTGACCAGTGAAACAAGGCAAAAGCTGAACCTAGGTCAAAACTAAAACCATCCCAAATGAAGGAAATATATAAGTGTATGTGTTTTGTTCAAGGGCAACAAACTGACATTGTTCTGCCATAAAATTACGAAGTAACATCCCGTTCCTGCTCTTTTTGTTATATTTTATTTTTTTGTCTTTTTCATATAATAAGCCTGAAAAAGAATAAAATAATTCTATGGTACAATGGATAGAACGAGTATCAAGAAACAGATGCACTAGTTCCTGGGATAGGAACAATCCTATGCTCAATGCAAGGTGGTGGAAACTGGTCAGCGATACTCAAAGGAATGTTCCATCCATGGGTAAAAAGGGTGTCAAGTCACGATAGCTAAGTGCATGCAATGGTTAACTTGTACAGACAGTCAAGGTCAAAATATGGCTTAAACATCGAGTCCAAATGAAGCCGGCTAAATGCCAGGATAAACAAGTAGCCAATATGAAATGCAGTAATACAACTCAACAACATTAGGGAGCCTGTAGGGTAATAGCCAGAATAATGATAGTGAAGAAGAAGAAGAATGAAGCTTCAACACATAATTCATAGCGGGACTAAAGAGGACTCCCGAGCCTACATAAAACACAGCATGGGCAACAAGTGATAGCGAGGAACTAACTAGGAAGCCCATGTAAAGGAAGGCTCTACCACCAAGTCATGATTTAAAAAACGGCGAGTGAAATGGGTTAAATACTCATGACCTAATGGGATCGACCCTATGACAAGTGATCAGAATGGAGGCTAGTATGCAAAATGCAACGGAAAGTGGATTTCCTAATCTATATGCCAGTGAAGATCATATACCTACCATGACGGGTTAGCAGTCACAGATCAAAAACTGGAAAAATCTCAACTTCATCAAAATGTACCTGAAAATATACCAATCTGGGCACTTCCAAGCATCCGGGTTATGCAGCTTAAGATAGATTGAAAAAATAGGCATAAATTTTTTTTGCAAAAGTTTTCAATTTTATGGGCATAAATACACATGTTACCTCATATTTGGTTCATTGTTACTTGGTGATTTGGTAAAAAGAGCTCTGGAGAAAAAGCCTCTTTCATCAAAACAAGAGCAATCGGCCGTCAAACTTCACCAAACTAATCAAGTAATCTCTTGATCCATCATTATCATCAATTTTGTCCATTCATAGGGTTAAAATTTGGAAATTTCATCGTAGAAATATTTGTTTTAAATTGCGGCTCTGCGCATACGCGGGTTTGTATGGACCAAGCCGCGTATATACGTGATTGTGTACGTAGTAAGTTGCATATGCGCAACCCAAAAGGAAAAAAAAAGCATTGCTAATGAACAAATTAATGATTTTTCTCAGGATGACTATATCTTCGAGGGAACGTGAGCATAGTGCTATTGACAATGAATTTATGCAAGACCAACAGTCGCTCAATGTCCTCCGAAATTGTGGATTGCTCAAATTTTTCAAAATGCCAAATATGAAGAGTAATGTCCGGTTGCTCGAAATGCTCGTAAATTATTGGGAATCAGAGGGAGATTGCTTCATCATAGATCAAATTCCAATACACATAGAGGTAGAAGACATCTACTTCATTACTGGACTCTCCTGGAGGGGAGACCCGGTAGATTTGCATGGTAAGCCTTTGGGAGGGCTTACAGTGGATGACTATGTCCACGTCTACTGTGTTGAGGGGTCCAAGAAAGTAGGCACTCAAATTTCTATAAAAGATTTAAGATATTTGCACATGAAAATTCTCCTGTTTACCATCGGCAAGGTGGTGGGATCTGCTTCCTTACATCAAGCATCCAGGACGCAGATGAGCATAGAAGTAGAATGCTTAGTTCACCTATATGATTGGTGCACAGCTCTACTAATGAACATGAAGCAACAACTGACTTCCATTCGCAAAGAAAAAACAAAAAATTTCGGATATGGTACGATCTTGATGACATTCTTCTTTGAGAAGATTCCTAGGCTTCGACCCAAAGTGATCTCTTCAATCAGTAGCCCAAGAGACCCAAGAATTGCCCGATGGGCAGATCTGATGAAGAGACTGGGGGGAAGTGAAGTTCCCCGAACCACCTAGGATGACGAGTTCTTCCAATGGTGGGGAGAACAAATCATCGCTGTGGAGGAATACCCCTATGCCGGGATGGATTTCCGCGATGATCTAGACCTCATCCTTGCACCTGGCGCGGCATGGGGCACAATTGGTAAGATTGCAATTTTTAAATTATGTGATTTTTTTGGATTTTTTCAATATATGTGAAAAAATGTGAAAAAAAAACATGTTTTTGATTGGATTCCAAATGAATTACGATATTATGATGATCATGATACAGATATTGGACCATTCCATCCTGAGGGCTACCCACAGCATAAGCGCCGCAGAGGCGAGGCGGAGACAGTAGACCCAGACAGAACCCTCCATGTTGTACAGAGGAACTTGGAGGGTTTGACCCGCCAAGTACCTATGGCTGCAGTGGAATATCTACCCGAGGCCATCTAGAGACGGGTAGTGGGAGTACCACGTGACTGGGTGCGATTATTCCGCCGAGTCGCTACTGCAATCGTGTTCTATAGGAACACGAATTTTGGGCAGGGACCATAGGAATAGATAGATATGATTACTGGATGACTGTATATTTTTTGATACTGAACATGATTGGGCATAAGCCCTAATTTTGTATGACTTGTGGATCCAAATTTTGTATAGTTTTTGAACACTATGATGAGATACATATACAATGATTTATGATGTGATGTGACAAATGTATAAAAATGTATGATGTTTTTTTATAATTAAATTTTAATGTATTGAATGATTAATATGCCAATCAATTGCTTGATTAGCTAATGAGTCTGGCATCCAATATTCTGCTCGAGGAATATGAATGAATGTTAAAAATTGAAATGATCTTTGTAAAAAACGTACCCTCAAATACAACCGGAGTAAAAATGGATCTCGAACCCAATAAGTATTGTTCAACTGCGACACCACCAGCTGGGAGTCCAAGAAAACTACCAACGAATCAACACCCAAAGATATTGCCTCCAAGAGTAGATGAATGACTGCAGTGTACTCTGCTACATTATTGGAAGCAGGACCAATGCAGACTCCTCTTGATACTAGCAGCTGACCGGATGGATGATGAAGCACCCAAGCCGCAGAAGCCAAGTTCTATGTGTGTCTACTAGCACCATCGGCGAAACCATAATGACTCATGACATTCGACACAACCTGCCAAGCAAATCAAAAACATCACCATCACATCAAAAACCAAAAAAATAGACATGTACAAAAATAAAAACTACTATATACAAAAGAAAAATGCCAGGCCGAAGCCTAGGCATAATACTTTTTCAAATAAAGCCCATTTCTGGGATCCGACAACTCATTTCCTTCAAAATAAACCAAGGTATATGCTCCTTTTTTAAGGACTTTTTTAGCAATCAAGGGGACATACCACATAGAATTAAAATTTCCTACCCCCAGGGCATCCTTCTCTTGGGCATAGAACAAAACAAGGTCACCTTCTGAGAAAACCCTAGGTTTGATCACTTTATCGTATTGAACTTTGACTCATTTCTTATGCGCCTCATTCATCATGGCTGCATCCCAAGGCTGCTCATCAAGATGTTCCAGATGAAGGAGACGTTCTTCAAGACTAGAAGTGTCAGGAAGAAGCTCAACGACTAACTTAAGAGAAGGAATCTCACATTCAATGGGAAATACAGATTCCAGCTCGTAAACTAGTTGAAACGAAGTAAAGCCAGTTGCAGTTTTTACTGACGTCCTGTATGCCCAAAGTGCAGGATATAGCATGATATGTCAATTGGATCGAGTTTTATTAATCTTCCTTTGAAGAATGATCTTCAAGGATTTATTCACGGCTTCCACTTGCCCATTGGCCTGAGGATAATATGGAGATGAATGCTCCTGCCATAAACCTAATTTTAGAGTCAACTCAGCCATCATGCTATTCTGAAAATGACTACCATGATCAGTGAAAATCTCTCTAGGAATACCGAAACGAGCAATAACCTGGTTGAAAAGAAAAAGAGCTGTTGTCTCACCATCATTCCCAAAAGTAGGCATAGCCTCGACACACTTCATAAAGTAGTCTACTGCTACAATAATGTACTTGTGACCTTTAGCCAAAGGCGAGTTACAAGTAGTATAATCAATACCCCACTTTATAAAGGGAACGACAGTAATGACTGGAAAAAGTGGGGCTGGATGAGCGCGCATTTTTCGAGTATAGACTTGACACAGATGACACTTTTTGACCGACTCCACACAATCTTTGAAAATTGAAGGCCAAAAGTATCCAGCACGCAAGATTTTTTGGGTTGTAGCAAGCCCAAATAAATGACCACCACAAGCTCCACTGTGGCACTCATTCAGCACATCCTCAGCTTCTTCAAGAGTTAAGCAACGTCTCAGGATTGAATCAACCCCTTGATAGTATAAAGCATCACCAATAATCAAGTAATTTTTAGCCAAGTGACGCAACTTACGGAACTCATCTTTCGAAAAAGTAGAGGGAAACCTCGAAGTCTAAAGATACAAAATGATATATCCATACCAAGGATCCTGTGGAGAAATGAGAAACAAATGTTCATCCGGGAAGGATTCATCATAGACTATCTTCTCTCCACAGGGCAACTCAGAGATTAATTCCGCGAAAACCAATGATTTCTTGGACTTGGCAGACATAAACTCAAGATCAAATTCCTGCAAAATCACAATCCATCTACTGTATTTGCACCCAATCACTCACCTACTGAGAACAAATTGAAATGGATTAGCTACTTCCAAAACATAAGTTTTCCGTAGAATAATGTAATGTCTGAGTCGTTGTACAACATGAACAGCTGCTAAAGCCAGTTTCTCTATCGGAGTATACTGGAGTTCAGGTCCTACCAAGCCTTGACTAAGATACTATATAACATGCTCTTCCAGAGCATCGTCCTCCTGAACCAAAACCATACCAATGGTATATTCTATTGCTGCAAGATAAAAAAGGAAATCCTTGCTATAATAAGGTGGACTCAATAAAGGATCAGAGGTCAATGCTTTTTTCAAAGCATCGAATGAGTGCTGAGCGAAGTCATCCCAAAAGAATGGAACACCCTTCTTCAACAATCTCATAAATCCTTTGGTAACTTCAGCATAATTTACGATAAATCTTCGAACTAAATTAGCCTTTCCTTGTAGACTTTGAAGTTGACGAATAGATGACGGGGGAGGCAACCGAAGTATTGCCTCAACCTTGAAGGGATCTACCCTAATCCATTCCCTAGACACTATAAATCCCAATAACCGACCGGATGTGACCGCAAAAACACACTTGTTCGGATTCAACCTAATCTTGTAGAAATGACATCGTTCAAATACTTGACGGAGGTGAGCTGGATGATCAATTCTCTTTTGAGAACGAGCAGCTAAATCATCCAAGTATGCCTCGATAATATTTTTGATGTCGTGGAAGGCATATGACATGGCCCGTTGAAACGTAGCCCCAGCATTTTTAAGACCAAAAGGCATCTTCTTGTAAGAAAAAGTACCCCAGGGACAAATAAAGGCAGTCTTATGCTGATCTTCAGGATGGATAGTAATTTGATTATATTCGGAGAAATCGTCCATGAAGGAGAAAATATCGTTACCGGCACACTCATCGATAATCTGATCTATAAATGGTGTGGGGTAATTATCTTTCGGACATGCTTTATTAAGGTCCCTGAAATCAATGCAAACTCGAATTGTTCCTTGTTTTTTGTCTACGGGAACAGGGTTCAAAACCCACTCTATCAAAGGAACAAGGAAAATAAATCTCGCCTTGAGCAGCTTCTCCACCTCGGCTTTGATAGCTACAACCTTCCTAGGATTGACCAAATGAAGTTTTTTCCTCACAGGCTTAGCATTTTTGTAAGTCTTGATCTCATGCTGGACAATAGATGGATCTATACCAGGCATTTCCTCATAATACCAAGCGAACACATCCCTAAACTCTTTAAAAAGATCGGTGTAAATTTGAATCTCTTTAGGGGAACATTCAGCTCCGATGAAGACATTCTCTATAACATTGGGATTCCTGGAAATGTTCACCGGGATAGTTGGAGAAATCACAGCCATGTTCCCTTCAGCATATACATGTGTTGGTGCTAAAGGGTTCAGGACTAGGTGAACAGGACCAGTAGACAAAGGAATTGGAAAACTTGACTCAACTTCGCTCAAATCAGGTAAAAAGTAAGACCGATGATGCAAATCATCCCACGATCTATCTATACCAGTCATAGCTTCCAGGATGGCCTCTTCAGATGGAAGAGTGGTATCAAGGCAATCCTAGGCAGAAGAAGAACTAAGTGTCCAAGCTGGAGCCACATCGCCATCCAAATCTTCCAGAGAAAGAGGAGCTAGAATGGACTCTGCAGATTCAACAATAGATTGATAAGCAATCTCAGCTGCAGGCATCGGAAATGCCATTCCACCCACTTGACCTTCCGCTAATGTGGAGGTAGGGGAAGGCAAGGTCCAAGGATCTGAAAAGTAATGAGTTCTGAAGAACTCTCTTCGAATAGGAGCCCTGGAGGATGAAATTGCATTTATATGAATAGTAGGAGGTGGAATATCAAAAGTACCCATCAAAGAAGAACACATTCCAACCCATAAATTCTCAACAGGCGACTTGGCATTATCCAACTTTGGAATAGTTGAGTCAGTAGATGCATTCAGGTCTACAGGAGAACAGTCCAGTTGATCCATTTTAACAATCCTCCCTTTGTGGGGGAGACAAATAATCCAAAATAATGAGGATGCAATGGCATCCATCTCATAAATCCAGTTTCGCCCCAACAGAAGGTTGTAGTCCAAGCTTGCATCAACTATCTCAACCTCTATATTTACTGTTTTTCCCCCAACACAAATGGGAAAATATGGGATAATACCATGCGGTCTGTGAGAATGACCATCAAATGAAGTCAGAAGAGTAGCATAGGTAATAGCTACAGGAGATCCAATTCCCTTCCAACATGTGAGAGACGTCACACATGTGGAAGCACCCTCATCAACGACCGTCCGAAAGATATTTAATTTCCGGAATGACGATTTGATATGGAAAGCCATATGATGGGGAAGTCTCTTTTTAAAATTAGACATATCGAATGTAATCATAAGAGATTTCTTTGGATCGACAACCCCAATAGCAGTGAGCAGAGCACTGCGCTGAGCTGGACAAGACTGGAGCACCTCAAGAGCCGACATGGCACAAGGACTCTGCGCCAGATCTTCCACAATAGAGTAGTTCTGGGTAGCCATAGCATTTGTATTAATCCTCGTACGCTTAGTAGATGTTTTTGGCATCCGAGGTATAGGCTCAACATTTGGCCTCATAATATGAAGCGGCTCAGTACCATCAGGAGCACCCTTGGATTTCGAAGACTCATATTCACCATAATCACGGGATCTCATGGTGATATATGCGTGAGCACTCATCATGTATATGTTTGACGGAGTTTCCCCTTCCTAGGTGCCCCCAGAGGAAGCCCCAGTATTTTGATTCGTGCCAACAACTAGCTGTTGCCCTTGGGGAAAAGGGTTTGTCAACACATCTTGGGAACTAGAAGAACCCTGCTGAGCTAACAAGTGCTGCACATCCTGAATTTTAGGGCAAAGGTGAGTAATATTGTCTCTAGCACATAATTTGCATGGAAAATTTACTTTCTTTTTATCCTTTGGACCCTCACCAACATGCTCATTGGATTTATTTGCATTACCCTTCCCATTCTTGCCCTTTTTCTTATTACGTCCCTTCTTCTTCCCTTCGGATTATTGATTTTCTTTAGGGTTAGAAGTCTGAACGGCATTTATTGACAAAGATTGAGAAGGTGATGACTCAGCAGGCACAGCCTGACCAGAAGAAGTAGATTATATAGACAACTGCTGCAATTGACTAAGCAGGTTAGCTGCACCATTATTGATCGACCCAATAAGTCCATCACCATGAGGACCGGGTTTAGTCTTAGACAAGTCTAATTTGGAGCGAGGAGCATTAGGCAAATATTTATGAAGGACTCGAGACTAAGAATATATCAATTCAAGCTGCTGGGCCCTGAAAATGGCTTGTTCCTCAGAAAATACCCTGGACAGGGATACATCCTTAGAAATATCTAACTGCAGAGATTTCAGAAACCATTCCAAAAGGAATTCTCCTAGAATATGAGCTTTAATAAGCCTCTTCCTTCTCCGCCAGTCCTGAATATGATAAAAAAGGTGGGTTCAATCGTCTTGCTTAAAATTAGCTAGGAGTTCAGTCCCGACATCATAATGGACAGGCAACTGGAAATGATTTAGAAATGTCATAGCCAGATCTCCAAAAGTACCAAAACTGCCCCCAGTTAACTCAATATACCACTTGGCAGCATTTCCAGTTAAGGTGCGTTGAAACAATCTCAACCTAATCGAATCGTCGATCAGGGAATTAGATGAACACCATAAATGGAAAATGGTGATATGGTCAGTCGGGTCCTCTCCATTCTTGCCTTCAAACTTTGGAATTTTTGAAGGTAGTTTGGTAGGAACTGGAGGCCACCCCAGACTATAACGGATTGGATCATTCGTCAATTTCGACAAATCTGGCAAGTTCAACATTGCTAGAAAAGGTAAACGAGGAGGAGCCTGAGGATTCCATCCTTGATGGGATGAATTCCCAAAATTCTGAAAAGAGTACCTTGGATTTGATGAGGCACCAGGTTGCCAAAAATAATTTCTAGAAAATGTTGGGCCAAAGGACCCAACATTTGGAGAAGGACCCCCTCCCAACGTGGAGTTACCAAACACCGGACCAGTTCCCCCCCCCCCCCTCTCGAAGTAATGAATGAAGAGGAAAGCCCCTGATAGGGGTTCCAAGCATTGGAAAGAGGGGGAAAAGTATGATAAGCACTCGACGAAGGGAAAGAAACATTCCCTTGTTGACCAGCGTAAAAGTGATTCCCTGCCCCACTGCTGTAAATATAGGGTTCCAACCTATAAAGGTAGTCTAACTCTGACCTCCAGACCAAGGGTTAAAACTCTGAGTCTGAGAAGTAAAAGGAAAAGACCCTAAGGAAGGATTTGAACTAGGAATATGCCTAGTTCTGAAGGGGAACCCTTGAAAAGAAGCTGACCCACTAGCCATGGAAGACATGGGTACAGATGCAGTTGCAGCAGCGGAAAAGGAAAACGAAGGAATTCCACTAGCGGGAATTCCAAAACAAAAGGGACCAGATTGAGAAGCATGTGCTTGGGTGAAACCAGAGCCAAACACAGCAGTACTAGAGGCAATCGAAGATATAGCAATTGTGCCTCCTCCTTCAATTGAAGCAGGAGTCTGAATGCCTGCAGCACTCACAGCTGAAGTTGTGTTCCCATTCGTGGCCATCGAAAGGTATGAATAAGATGGATAAGGACTTTCTAGTCTTCCTGACTCAGGTCAGATGTACTCAACAACAAATGGATAATCAGGAGGAAGAGGAGATGGAAGTGACTAAGGAGACTCAGGTAATTCCTCTACTTCTATTCCTAATTCTCCCAGAAATAAGACTCTCGAGGTGAGCAGAACGCTCCTCTCGGAACCAACACCGGAACCAACTACGAAACCTTCAAGCCCTTGTGGAGGATCTCTCTCCACTGCGTCAGATACCACAGGGTGATATTCACCTGCTATGTTACTCCTACGCCTTCTTGAAGAAGGCTCAACAGTTTTGGGAGATAACCCCAGAACTCTCCTCGATCGATGAGGCACTTGATCAGCCACTTTAATAGATTTAATTAGACTCAAAAAAGTATAAATCTAAGCAAGCTAGGAGCAAAGAGCACTCACTACAAAAATCCCTAAGATACAGCCAAGCAAGCAGCCTTCAGGTATTTCTGCTCCGGGTGATTAGGACCGGACACCAAAATACGAGAAAGTGAAAAATAGGACCTCCCGAAAGTAGTCTGGGATAATTACGGCCCAGGCCTATTAGCGAAGGTAACAAAAATAGTTACGCCGACCTCATAACAACAGCCTTTGCTGGTGCAAGTACCCAAGCTTCGCCGGGGCACCCTCCAGAAGTACTGCTGGAAGTGATACGACGTCTGCCTCAGGTACCACGGGTATTCCCCCCCGAAGTCACCTGTGTGGAACCTAGGAATGGAAACTATGGGCACCAATCTGTGTCAGCAGCCGGGCGGAATGGTCTTGAGGCAAGATCCAGCAAATCAGAGAGGGGGTATCTCTCTTCTCGGCCTTCACTTCCCCTCGCACTTGACTCTCTGGAGGAGAGCTTTCCCGGTCCACCTAACGGAGTTGGATTTTTCTCATTTAATAAACTTCTATGTTTTAGTTTGAGCAGCCTTGGAGAGTTAACTCTTCGCTCACCTAATCCAAGGCCCTACAACCTAGCTAGTTGGTGTATGACACTTAATAAAAAAACTTGCTAGTTTTTTTTAAATTAATGCGCTTATTTTACTTGGCTGTTATATTAAGTAAAGGGAATATGGAAATGAAACTCGTGATGTTTTATGACGCAGAAAAGAAATTAATGAAAACCAAACTACATGCAAATGCACTAATTGCCTTTCGATGAAAAGAAATTTCTACACGGGTTCTACGAGACTATATTTTTTTCTTTTCAGATAACAAAATTTCACACTCACAAAAATTATGAAAAATACTAAATGCTTAAGTGCACCTAATGCAAATTACTAAGAGCATGCCAATTCTAAGATTCAAAATATGCCAAAGCAAAGACAAATTTGCAAATAATCCTTCAGTTTTATCACTTTTCTGGTTGTCCACAAAGCTAGTTCCCAAAATCAGAAACTCTCAGTATAAAGACACCAAAATATGCTCGAAACAAGAGAAATAAACCAATGAAAATTCCCTTCCCAAATCAAGTCAGAAACCGAAGGCAAGAAATCTCAACAAAGCTTCAAAAGATGAAAAGAAACCAAAACAAAAATGCAAAACAAAAGCAAAGGAAAAACAAAATGTTTTTGAGCTTTTTGAATTTTATAAAAGAAGACTTCAAAGAGACAAAGAAAACTATCCAATTACCAAGCCAAACAATCTTTGAATTTCAAGCAAAACTTCAACAAAATGCTCCAAATCTTATAGTGCCAACTATTAGCAAGATTTATACGAGCAAAAAGGAAGACAAGAAACTCAGTAACTCAGCCCAGAAGAATAGCACAATCTTGCAGCAAAAAAACTTCAAATACCCAAAAATGACTCTTAAAAAATTGCAACAAGACCTAGTCACATGAAATCAAGAAAACTAACCAAAAAGTAGGAAAAAATTAAAGTGCAAAGCAAAACATGAAGTGAGGAAAGAGCATATGAGCAAAAGCTCTCTGTCCTGATAAAACAGAACAACCAAGAATCTCCAGAAAGATATCTTGGTACTCAAACCAGAAATGCAAGCACCAAAAAAAAGATTTAACAAATAAGCCAGTCTTCAACCAAACAAGAGAGAAAAATACCAATAGCCACTATTAACACAATCCAGAGACTATAAAGGCACTGCAGGAACAGGTCTCCACAGGCAGACAAGACTAAAAAGTCAAGAAATCAAAAATTTCAAATTTTTCCCAAGCATACGCTACTTATCAACTTTTCAACAAGCGTGCATATGCAACTATGTCAAAGGAAACCCGCGTATACGTGACTTCCTTTAACAAAAACTGCGTGTATACGCGACTGTGTAGAGGAAAAATTGGGTATGGAAAGGTAAATAATGAAAAAATAAAAAATGATCAAGCCTGGCTAAAGAACCAGGTCTTTAGTCTGACTAAGAAAAAGCTAACTGGACTGGAAATAATGATTAAAACTGTTGGAAACCTTTAAAATAGTTGAAACCACCCAACAGGGGAATCACAAGAATGCGATCCCCAGCGGAGTCGCCAGTTCTGTTTCGAGAAATAACTCCCTAGAGTTCGTTGGGTCAAAACCTCCACAGATCAGGGCACGCTATTCAAGAAGGACTCACACAACCACACTTGTATACTAAAAACTATATAACATCGATAGTAGAACTCACCCGTAGGTCCTACGTTTGATGTAGATCCCGCGGGGTCCAAACCCCCAGCAACCCTTCTTCCTCTTCAACCTGAAAATCAAGAAGAAACGTGCACGGAAATCTAGTTGTACAGCATATATTTCTCCTAAATGTCAGTGTAATCCATGTGAAACATCATATAAACAATAATAAATGCTTAATTAATAATATTTTCACATATGCAAGAAGATATTAACACGTGAATTCGGGAACAAGATGGTTCTTCTTCATTACGAATAGCATGTACAATGATAGAAAGGTGGAGAGATCACCTGACTCCTTCCACGATCTTCGAACAGACCGTCGTCCGGATCCATCCCGCCCTTGCCTCACTAAGATAATTTCAATACTTGTGCACATGAGATGACATATAGACTGATGAACATCTCCAGGAAAGAAGGGTTTCCTGTAGAAATCTAGGAAGTGCAGGAGGCACGGGAAATTAGGCTTGAATTGGGGCTCCAACAGAGTATAATATCTATAATTTCTCTCCCTCTCTTAGGCCATGCACATGAGGGGCTTTTATACTCCCTCAAAGTAGTTTCAATCAGTTGGAAACAGTTGGCCATGGGATGGGGTGGTTGAATTACTGGAATAACCATCAACCTAGCCTCGAAATTAGGTATTTTTATATATTTTTTAATGACTTTAATGGCATACGCGGAAAAGTATCTCTGAACTCGTGTATACACGTGGAAAAGTCTGGGCATACCCGCGTATGGGATTTTAAACACTGTTTTTTATGAAATTGTATTCAAGTCTGTGGGAATGGGTGCCCAAGGCCAAAAATACAATCATGAATCACATGAGGGTGAAAAATGATGCTATAACAATGGGTGAAAAATGATGCTATAACAATTTCACATGCAAAGGCAGGTACCATAAAGTCTACACTTATCATTTCAAACTCCTATTACATTTCACAGGTATGATATCACTGGATTTACCATTTTTCCTATATAGAAGTATAGCCAAAATGGTTGATAAAGTGCAAGGAAAATCCGAGGGTTGTGAAACATCTATGTTTCACCATGGTTTAATTAAACTGTTGGTTTTAAATGAGCTCCAGAAGATTAATAGGGACTGCTCTTCTTTTCTTTTTATAAGTGGATTTGAAATTGAAGCTCTAACCCCAGTTAAAAACCCTAGGGCAAAGGAAAATCCATCACCATCAGCAGAATTCAGTCAACCAGCAGATATAAGGAAAAGAAGGTTTGTGAAATTGAAGCCAAGGAAACAAGTGAAAGATAAGGTATAAAGAACATCAGTGATTGTTACAGAAACTCCTTCACCTGCAAAACAAGGATTACAAAGTACTAAGGAAGCTAAACAAAAACAAACAGCTGGTAAGCAAGTAGTTCAGAGAATTACAAGGAGTCAAGTTGCAAAATCAAAAGGAAAGACAGTAGCTTCAGGATCAAATGAAAGTCCAGGATTGAAAGGAAACTTCGATGACATACTGCATGCAATAGACATAGAAGAATCACCTATAGTGCAAGCTGATTTCCTAGGAATAAATGAAATCAAACGAGAAAAAGGTGAAATGCACGCAGAAAGTTTGGAGTTTAAGGGTGAAGATGCAACATTTTTTTTCCAAGCTAGGAGTGTTGAGATTGAAACAAGATGATGAGCTTAGTGGAAAGGAGTCGCCTTCACTAAGTGGGCCCGCAGGCTATTTTTGGCGCAAAGTCTATTTTTAGACTATGTCTATTTTTAGACATGTGGATCATGATTCTATGAGTTGTAGGATGCTATTTGTGGAGGGTTGGTCAAGTTGGAAAAATAGATGGACTTCTATTTTTAGACATATTGGGCGGAATCTATTTTTAGATTGCCAGTCTAAAAATAGGGATGTCAAATATTATTAGCTCTTAATAATATTCAGACTCTAAACATTATCTTATTCTCTTGGAGCACTTCAGTTTGATGCCTAGAAGTGGCACATGCAGTTGACAAAAGGAATTACGCAATTCCTAGGGTTTAGTGGAGCTATTGCATGGAGGACTTCAGTTAGAACTCATGTGACAGAGTTTGGTGGAGTTGATTGAGGAGTTAATGGAGTTGTGTTCAGTTTAACTAATCTAAACATAGTTGAGCTTTTTGTATCCAAGTTAACTAATTGATACAATTAGTGAGAGTGGTGTGAATTAATTATTAATTAATTCACTAATTAAATAATCATTAATCAACTAAAGAATACATCAGTTAACTTCAGTGCATGGACAGTTTCAGTGGAGACCAGTGCAGGAATAGGTGAAAGAGCAGGTTAACTATCAGTTGTGACTATACTGTTGCTATTTGCAACACACAGATAGGTGGAGTAAGCCCATGAGGATTGCGCAGTTCAAGCCAGGTGGTTATCTATTTAATGAAGACATCCCATAGCTTGAAAATGCAATAGAGGTTGGCTATCAAGTGGCTAAGGGTTGGAGCATGAGCTTTGCTAGATCTAGCTTGATAGTGTGTAGCAATTGAGGGTGTGCATGAGAGCTTGTGAGGAGCTTTTGTACTATGATTGTTACATGATCTCCATGACATATAATATACAGATAGTTGGGGTTTTCAACTTTAAGCTTTCCCATTAAATACTGTTTTCATATGTGTGATTTTTTGTGGTTTTAATGTATGCATGCAATTGATTTTATTTCCGCATGTGATGATCAATGGTAGAAGAGATTCTGTATTATGCATGAAGCTAAAATAGTGTGTGATCAAGAGAATATCGGTGAATAATATCTCAGTTATTCAAATTTCTACAAGGCTTGTAACTAGAAATTCAAAAAGGCTCAAGGAACTTAATGTTGAAGTTGAAGAAAAAAATAAAGCAACCACTGTTCTTGAAAAAATAGTTGATCTTTCCTCAACTGTGGCAGAGCATGAAAACAGAGTAATTATAGCACAAGAAGAAATGATCGAATATAAAAGCCTGGAGGAGAAGTTAAGATCAGAAAACCATGAGATTACTAAGTTGAAGGAAAGAGCCAAAAAAAATGTCATTGAGAAAACATAATTTAAGAGGATGAAAGCTGTTTGGGAAGGTCAAATAGTCTCCAAATCAGAAATACCAAGAAGTGAAGAACAATTCTTCACATGGACAATCACAACCATTAAGGGGGAAAAGTTTGTAAGAGTGATCAACACTCATTTGAGAGCTAGAAATAGAAGTTAAGAAGATAGGTGGAAGAGCCAGAGATACAATTGACAAGGTCTTTGTCTCAAGAAAGGTTAAAGGGGCAGTGAAACATAATGATAAATCCACAAGACAATATCTGATCAAAATGAAGGTAAATTTTGATGAAGCTTATGTTTTCAAGGTCATATTGATGTGTTTTTGAAATAAAACCAATACCCTTAAAGTTTAAGTATCTCCAAAGTATGAATTTTGAAGACAGTTTTGACAAAACTGCTTACACAGCAGTTTCGTAGCACAGATAGTGCAAATCTGATGAAATGCGCTACGAAAATGCTGAAGCAATATTTATGATATTTCATATCAAATTTTGAGGGAATTTTGGTGATTCTTGTTTTGAAATTGGAAGTGTGTTAATGGCAAATTAAGGCTTCCCTGAAGAAAACAAATCAAAAGTAGATTTGAAAAGGAGCTAAACACTGTGCTACGAAACTGTGCTGCTTTCGTAGCGCAGGTTTATTCTTACCTTTTTGGCATTGTTCAAAGTTTAAATTATACATAGTGGGAGAATTGAAGACATATGGTGTAGATATTTGGCAACAAGAGACATGTAGACATGATTCATTAATGGTCAAAGTGCTCAAAACAGATAAGGGAATCAAAGGGCCTAAAAAACAGGAAGACATGTTTCCTAAATTTTAGGAGAACATTATCATCAACGGCATGGTTACATCAAGTTAAATATCATCATCCAAATTCGACTTCATGGGAGTGCACGTGGAAAAATATGTAATAAGAATAGATAAGGTTGTTAGGAGGATATTAAAGAAGTTTTAGTCCTACTATAAATAGGACTTTTCATTTAGGATTATAGCTGTCAATTTGTAATAAATGACATGTTTATGATTAGAGAAAGTGGTCAAACTCTATGAGTTCGATGTATCTAGTGGAGAAGAAGGAATCCTATTTTTTAAATGTTCTATAAAGATCATAAGATCGAAATCCAAGAGGTTGGACACTTTTATTAGCAAAGACTGTGTTCTGTATGTAATGGTTTTTTAATCTTAATACAGAGTTCTGTTTAGACAACTCAAGATTCATGAGGAGTTCTTGTCTATTATTTTTCTAATGGAATTCTTCAATATTTCTATCTGTAGTGGTGTTTATTTATGATACTTATAATTCATTCATAATTCTCTAACTTCCTTCATATACAAACTGACTGTGTTTCACTGTTCTATATGTTTTACTCCATGATTTGAACTCCAAATGCCTTGACTTCCATGCTAGATAGACTGTGATTTTTTTGTTGAAGTTACCTTGAATCCATAGCCCAATGAATGTTTGCTAATGTGATTTACAACCAGTTATATCTTCTATCCGTTTTACCTTAGAGTTAGCCATCTACTTATTTATCAAAAATCATAAGCTTTTGAGAAATCCCTCTTAGGTTGAGGAGGCTAAACCTCAAACAAAATATTGGTTTGAAACAATTACACAATGTTTACTTGATGAGCATCCCATCAAGCCTGATTTTTTGATAACAGATTCCTTCACTGCTCTCTTAGCTTACTTAACTGTTGTTTGTAAGACTTGGTTAGCTTAGTTGATATTGAAGAATCCTTCATTGCTCTTCAAGTTCTATTATGCTATCATCTTAGAAACCTTTTATTATTTATTGGTTTGTTAAAGGATCCTTTATTTCCCAGTTAACTCACTATGTTCACAATTCCATGTTACTTCACTCTCCCTTGACCTAATTAGATCCATTTGATCTTGCCAACTTGCCCTTTGAGCTATCCTTGATTCGTTTTTACACCTTTCAAAGAATTTTTCAGACCCCATAGCCCAATGGATTGATATTCCCCACTCTATTAACCTACTTAACTACTTGCCCAACAAATCAAAACAAACAAACAAACCCTAAAACTTAACAACTAGCCTAAAATCAAACCTAAAAAGCAAACAAGTTCATATCCTTTGCACAAAATAGAGAGAGCCCTCTCTGAGTCCAAGAAGGCTAGGTCATAGGACACCAAAGACTGGTCTGATGTTACCCCTGTCCATTTGTTCTCACCAATCTAACAAATTATGGGGACCTAACATAATGGCAATTACGGTGGGACCTTTTGAGTCAATAACCATATAAGTATTCCTTAGGACTTCATAAACCCTTGTTACACAACATCTATTGATTTATCACCAACTCATAGCCTAACACAATTGGAAATGAAGGTGATAAGCTTTCTGATTTAGTGACAATATAAGTACTCCTTAGAACTTCAGAAACCCTTATCAAATCATAGAGAACTCAAACTGTTAGCCAAACAGTGAAATCTAATTGCCTCACCATCCTAGCAAAATGATGACTCAACCGGAGGACACTCATCGAACCCTTAGGGATACATAAAGGAAACTTAGAAAAATGCAATAACATCCCTAGATTGGTTTTTTTCAGTTATTGGTGGTGGACCATACATTCATATGCTCAAAGCAACTAAAAACATCCACCTGGTGACTCCACTAGCCTCCAGTAGGCCTATTACTTCACTAGTTCTCATTAGAATTCCCTAGGATTTTGTCAAATCAGCCCTGAGAATTTTATAAGCCTAGTCACACACTGTGCGATTTTAGAAAAAAATTAGAGAGGTCCGCCTTCCGAAATCAGTCATAAAATTTCAGCCTCTCTACATTTTGGGTTTGAAATTTGGCTTCATAAAGGATCTGTACCAGATCTCACCCAGACCCAAACCCTCCTACCATAGTTGACGACCCGAAAAGGATTTTGTGGAAAACTCCTAGAATTGAAGATTCAAATACTGTTAGGACCATTCATAGAGAAAGTTATATCCTTGAAAATCTTACTGCCTTGCAGGATCCACATTTTGACTTACACCATACAAGAAACCTTTTCCGAACTAAGTCACAAAGTGAGATTGACCAAACTGACCTTGAGCCCATAGATTTGTAGCAAAGTTATAGTAGAGAAGCCTCTCCTTCCATTCCTCCTAACTTTCAACTTCTCCATCACTTCAGATCTTTTCATCCCAAGTCTACTCAGAATCAGTTTACTTGTCCAAGTACTTCCACCACACCCATTCATACCACCATTGTGCAAAACACACCACTTCATCCTACACCCCATCTCACAAACACTCCCCTTGTAAATCCTCCTTGGATTCCATTAGCTCCCATCATGGGAGCATGGTATGCCCCCCTAGTACTACCACAACCTCTGGTACCTTTACCAAATGACTACCAATCCAGAATTCCCCACTTCACCGGAGCTAACTCTACAACTGCTCAATAACATGTAGATAGAATAAATGATGCTTTTGATTACATGGAATTAGAAGAGGAAACCATGAAGATGAGGATGTTTGCCCAAAGCTTAGGAGGATAAGCTATAAAATGGTTCAAAAGCTTGACTCCTAACATCATACATGATCTCCCTTCCCTTTACCAGACATTCATAAACAAATGGAAGATTAAGAAAAACCCTCTCCAAATTCTCTCAGAATATAACAAGCTTAAGATAAATGTCGGGGAAATCATCTAAGACTATTGCAATAGGTTCAATAGTGTGTACAATGCTCTCCTGCCTCACATGAAACCCCCACAAGGCCTAGCACTAGTGAAGTTTCTAGAAGGATTTGATCCAGACATGACCTATCAACTAAGAGAGAGGGATCCCCAAACTTTAGAAGACATGTAAAGGGGAGCTGTGAGTGCAGAGGCCAACCTGATTGAAAAGAGGGCTAGGATGAGGTCAGAAAAGGGAGTCACATACAAAGATGAAACTATGGCCTTAACCTCTTCATCTGATGCCAAAATTGACAGTCTAGTTAGAACCATGGAGAGAATGATGGAGAGGATAAACTTGAATGAAAGAGCACCTCCTAGGGAAAATCAACCAAATCCTCAAAATAGAAATAGGAATCCGAAATTCAGAAGAGACCCAACCCAAATCAGACAGAGAGACAATGACCAACAAATTAGGCCTCCCTTCGAAGACACTTATGTGGATAAGGAGGAAAGAGAAACATAACAACCAGAAGAAAACCATGTAAACTTGATAGGCTCTGACAATGAGGGTGATGATTTTCTCACAGAAGAAGAACAGGGGTTATTTTCCTCAAATCAAAATGATAGAACAAACTATGAGGAGTCTGAAGAGTATAAGTTGGGTTTTGAGAATGCCATAATGGAGGTCCATAGATAATGTGATCTTAGGAGTAAGAAGAACGAAGAGGCCTCCAAAACAAACAAAAAACAAACTGCTGTTAAAAATACCCTTGTAAATATAATGAAAAAGACAGCAGAGAATACAATCACCATGGCTAAGAAAACTGATCAAAACAAAGATAAAACTGTCCCACAAAATGGTGATCCAAGCTGCCCTAGTACCTCCACTAGTGGCCCTGAAAAATCTGCTCAAAATGACAGTATTAATAGAACTCTGCAAACCAAAAATGCTGAAAGATATAAGTGTGACAAAAGAGATGTAAATATGCCAAAAAAACTAGTACCTTTCAGTTTTGAGGGAGAGATTGCCAAGATTAAAATAAGCATGCCCCTTGCTGAACTAGTAACTTAGGAGGTATATAGGAATCAAGTCTTGAAAGCTTTGAAAATAGGAAATGATACTGACTCCTTGAACTTAACTGATGACAAACCAGAGTTGTTGTTTGGACTTGAAGTAGAGGGAAAATATCAAGAAGGAGCTATCCCTCCATTCTATGTAAGCTTAAACATTCATGAAAAAATCTTGCATAATGCTATGCTAGACTCTAGAGCCTCACACAATCTCATGCCTAAGGTAGTAATGGATAGATTAGGCTTAGAAATAACCAAACCTTACAAGGAATTATACTCGTTCGATTCAATAAAATCAAATGTTTGGGTCTAATCAAGGATTTATGTGTCAATCTAGCACAAATACTTGCTAAGAGTCTACTCATGGACATAGTGGTTGCTAACATTCCCCTGAAGTATGGCATGCTTTTATCTAGATCATGGGGGGGCAAAATTCAAGGGAATCTCCAAATGGACATGTCTTATGCTACCATCCCGGTTTTTAACCAAACAAGGAGATTGTACAGGGAATCACACATGAAATATATGGTTAGCAGCCAAGATAGGCCAAACAACACCCCTCTTTATTCCATTCATTCAAATCTTGACTCATTTATCTTGTATAATGATGATAACATTGATGAACAAGTAAATGAAATTGAGAAAGATATAGGCCTACCACAATAGTCAAACCAAACATTGAATGAGGAAGTTGATAGCCAAAACTCTAGCAGCCCTGAACAACAACATAATGGCGAAGTTGAACTTGAAACGCTTTGGAACATGAGTTTTGATGGCTCTTGTGGCAAAGCTGGTTCAAGAGCTGGTGTCTGGATTCATAACACAAATGAAGGAAACTCCTACAAATTGAACTTTCAATGCACTAACAATATTGCCGAGTATGAGGCCCTTCTCCTTGGTTTACATTTTCTAAGAGAAATAGGAGCTAAGAAAATTTCTGTTCAAAGAGAATCTGTAATGATCATTAGACAAATCAAGGGAGAATATTCTGCTAAGAATCCTAGACTAAGAGAATACCAGAATGCTGCCTGGGATCTCTTGAAATTTTTTGAGAAGTACGAACTTATCTCCTTCCCTAGAGCTCAAAACAACTTGGCCAATGAACTTGCCTTCACTGCTAGCACATGCCAAATGCCTCATGCTAATGAACAATGCACTGTGAAAGTTAAGTGCAGACCAACAATTCCAGATAACATAGATCACTGGTAAGTATTTGAAAATGACAAAGAGATTGAAATTTTGTTACAGCCTAAAACCAAGTTCGAAATGTTAAAATCAGACTTAATCCATCAAGAAGCTTGATTTGACAAAGAACAAACCCTCAAAACAGAGCTGCCTTGTAAAATTGACATAAATCTACTAGAATATCCTCTTAAAGTAGAATCATTGGTAGATTTAGATAAAAAGACCTTGATGAGATGCAATGCTAAGATAACTCATTACCAAGGGGTCTTTCCCCTTTAGAAGAGTTGTTTGACTTCAATGATGTAGCAAGAAAGCCAAAAATGGAAACCACCGAAACTGATGTGGAAGAATGTAACACAGGCAGCATAAAAGAACAAAAAATGATCAAGCTGTCCAAAACTCTCCCACCTCACATAAAACATAAATATATAGAGCTGTTCAAAGAGTTTAAAGATATTTTTGCATGGGGGTATGAGGACTTGAAGTCCAGTGACACAAGCATTATCCAACATAAAATTCCTCTCAAGGAAAATCAGAAACCATTCAAACAAAAATTGAGAAGAATAAACCCCATTCTAGTACCCCTAGTTGAAAAGGAAATAAAGAAGATGTATGATGCTGGTATCATAGTTCCACTTAGGTACTCAGAATGGGTTTCCAACCTCGTGTCAGTTAGGAAGAAAACTTGGGAGATTAGGCTGTGCATAGACTTTAGAAACTTGAACAAAGCCTCCCTAAAGGACAACTACCATTTACATAAAATGGATCACATACTGCAAAGGGTGGTAGGTTCTAAGAGAATATCATTGCTTGATGGATTTTCGGGTTACAATTAGGTATTGGTACTGCCAAGTGATCAGCACAATACCACTTTCACAACACCTTGGGGCACATTCATGTATGTAAAAATGACATTTGGGTTGATGAATGCGGGGGCTACTTTTCAAAGGGACATGGATATAGATTTTTCTGAAGACATAGGCTACTTCATAATAATTTACCTTGATTACATCACTTTTTATTCTAAAACTGATGAAGAGCACTTATTTCATTTGTGGAAGCTCTTTAAGAAGTGTAGGAAGTATGGCTTGTCTCTGAATCCTAAGGAAACATTTTTTGGTCTTCAAGAAGGAAAACTCTTAGGCCACATCATTTCTGAAGAAGGGATCAAGATAGACCCCAAAATGATTGAAGGTATACTACAAATCATCCATTCTAGAAATATTAAAGAGCTACAATCTTTCATTGGAAAGATAAACTTCCTAAGAAGGTTCATTCCTAACCTCGCTGAACTCCTAAGAAATATCACAAACATGCTGAAAAGAGAAGTAGGAGTCAAGTGTACCACGGAAGCCAAACAATCCTTTGAACTGGTGAAACAAGCCCTTACCCAAACACCGGTTCTAATCAGCCCCGACTTTACCAAGGATTTTTTCATATTCTCCTTTTCATCTGAACACACTATTGCTGCTGTGTTGCTTCAAAAGAACATGATGGGACAAGAAAAACCCATAGCATTCTTCAACAAAGCATTGAGAGATTCTCCTCTAAAATATAACATCATGGAGAAACAAGCCTTTGCCTTGATCAAAACATTGAAAGACTTCAAAGTTAACATTTTTCACTCCCATGTTATTTCTTTTGTTCCACACATAGTTGTTAAAGATATTTTGAATCAAGACCCTGATGGTAAAAGGGGTAAATGGATTGCTATTATCTTAGAATATGATCTAGAAATCAGACCCACTAAACTGGTTAAAGGACAAGGACTCGCAAAACTCATGGCTGAATCAAATTATCAAGCACTAGACATGAACACGGTTGATGCATTAGAATAACATGAAGAGTGCACTGCTCCGCACATTGAAGAAGTATTTCTGAATTCATCTTGGTATGCTTATATCCTATATGTACTTTTCTATCTTAATGCTCCTCCAACTTTATCCAAAACAAAAGCTACATTCTTGAAACAAAAAGCTTTAAATTTCTGCATTTTTTATGGAGCTTTGTATTGGAAAAAATCTATTGGCATATTTCTTAAACGTTTTCTTGAAGATGATGCAGATAGAATTATGCATGATTTCCATTACGGAGAGTGTGGAGGTCACCTCCACTTGAAAACCACAGCTAATAAGATCCTTTGAGTTGGTTACTATTGGCCCACTCTTTTCCCCGATACTCACAAGCTAGTTGCAACTTGCCATAAATGCCAAATCTTTGATGGAAAGAAGAAGCTGCTACCTTTTTCCTTGCATCATATTACTGTTGAAACTCCTTTTCAGCAGTGGGCTTTAGATTTCATTGGCGAAATCCACCCTGCCTCATCTTCCCAACACAAGTGGATTCTCACTGCTATCGATTATTTCACCAAATGGATAGAAGCCATCCCTTTAAGGAATGCTACCAACTCAGTCATCATAAAATTCCTTGAAACCAACATCTTGTCCATATTCGGCTATCCCAAGAATATCAATACATATAATGCTGCAGCATTCAAGTCCAAGAGAATGGTGGAATTCTGCTACAAGTATCACATCACATTGGGGCATTCTACAACTTATTACCCTCAAGGTAATGGACTAGCTAAGTCTTCTAACAAGAGTTTGGTGAACATCATCAAGAAACTATTGGAAGAGAACAAAAAATCATGGCATGGAAAACTGATGCATGCACTATGGGTTGATATAATAACAACTAAGAAATATATCAATACGTCTCCCTATCAGCTGGTTTATGGCATGGATGTTGTTTTCCCAACATCCTTGGGAGTTCCGGTTATGAAGCTTCTTCAGGAGGTTCAATCAGAAGAAAATGACATGAAAAGGAGGTTGAATCAAACCATTCATTTGCAGCAGTCAAGGGAAGAAGTTTACAAAAGAACACAAGCAGTGCAAGAAAACATAAATAAGATTTTTGACAGAAGAACCAAAGCCAATAATTTCCACATTAGAGACACAGTGCTGAAATGGGATTCCAGGAGGGAGGACAAAGGAAAACATGGTAAGTTTGAAAATTTGTGGAAGGGTCCTTACATCATTCATTCAGATAGAGGTAATAATGCTTTCTTTTTACAAGAGCTGGATGGAGTAGAGGTGTTTGGAGGTTCTATCAATGGCAGGATGGTCAAACACTATTTTTGTCAAAGTTCCTAGTTTAAAGCTTTCATTCATTGTACATAACATTGGTTGATGAAAAATTGGGAAAAACAAAAACACAAAAAATAGAAAAGGAGAAAAAGAGGGCAAATTTAAAGAAGAGGTACAACCCCATACCGAAAAAAGAGTACTGTTGAAAGTGAGCAAGTCTAAATGCCACTACTTCAATTAATGAAGAAGAGTCTTGTTCAACCATCTAGCCTAATCATGGCTGAACTTGTTTTGAATTTCTGCTGATAGGTTAGTGAAAGAAGGCTTGTCAAACCATTTAAGCTTGAATTGTCAGTAGGAATAGATTAGGAAGAAAGATGTTGGTTCTCAATGTTCAAATTTGAACCAAAGAGAAAGATAGGGATGACTAACAAATGATGAAACACAACCCTCATGCTTTCTAGTTTCTTATTATGAAAAATAATGTCTACGTGCAGCTTGTTCGAAATGCCACAACCCATGGAAAATCAGATTGCTCAATCCTGGTTCAGTCATGTTTTCAATTTCATGTCAGTAGATTATAGAACAAAAGTTTGTCAAAAAGCCTAATCTTGAAAAATAAGTAGACTAGGTAGAGAATAAGAAAGTTCATTTGCCTAATCTGAATTCTTGGGAGTGATAAGGGTACAAGTAGATAGTTTTTGTTTTATGTTTTCAAAGAAAATGAATGTCAAGGGTTTTCCAGTTCAAGTGCACCCAAAGAAAGAAAAAATGTTAGGCAAGGTATGATGGGTAGGTAGAGATAAGATTGAAGCAAGCATGTCTTTAAGATTCTTAAGATCATAGCTTCAATGAAACAACAACAAATTAAAGAAGAGAAATATGCCAAATGGATGAGGCACTGGTCTTCAAAACTTAGAGATTTGAGCTCTGAGGTCCTGGACACCTCCTGAAAAGGAGCTGCCCTCCCCAAGTGGAGCCACTGTTAGTCATCAATCATTTTTACTATCTGAAGATGACTAAATATCAGTCCTAGATTTCTGAAAACAAAATTAATGAATATTGTGAGTTTTAGAAATCTCACTACCTTCATTATCCTTAAAATACAATTTTCACTATTTTGCTACTCTGCCTTCCCTGTTTAAATTATCACTCCTAATGGGCCCCTCCTGGGATTATGCCACTCATCTAGTTTGTTTTTCCCACCTATCACCCCAACCCTTTGTTTTGCCTTTACCCTACTACTTCACCTCCATCTAGGGTTATCTATCAACCTATCATTTCCCATGTTCATCAAGTTCCTCAAAACTTGATGGTGTCACAAATACCTCTATGAGCTCTTTAGATCAGTCAAGTACATCAGTTTCTATAGGTTCAAATACGCCAATTGGTAAAAAAATTTGTTTTTACACTATCAAGATCCCAAGCCTGATTCCAGTCAAAGGACCAAGTTAAAACCCTACCACTAGATCATTAGGTTTTTCGTGAGTTGTAAGGTCATCATTAGTGCTTTAAGCTCTATTTTTCTTATACTAAGACCTATTTCTAATGAAAAAGAAGAGCAACATATGATTTCCCAAGAAAGAGCAGGAGGTCTCCAAAGAAAGTCATTTTTCCAATTTCAAGTCCTGTAAAAGGTATGTGCTTGACATTTTTGAAGGAATGTCAAGGGGTAAATCAACAGGGGAAATTGATAGGGAAAATGATGAGTTCTAAAAGAAAGTAGAGAGCACTGAGTCTAGAGGAGAAATCAGGGTTTTTAAGCCTGATTGGATCAACAATATTTCAAACAAAAAACCAATGCAACAAGACACATAAAAGAAGATCAAGCCCTCATCTCAACCATTTTCATTTAGTGGTTAAAGAATAGAAAACATGGTATGAGCTCCAAGGTAAAAATGAAAAGTTGTGAGGATTCTACCATTGTGTGGATGGCTAAAGAAGAAGGAGAAAATCAACATGTTCAACGGTCAGAGGGAAAAGTAAGTTTGTTTACCTGCCAAAGTAAAAATGTTCAAAGACATAAGCTAACCAAAGAAGGTGAGCTTTGTCACTCAAACAAAATATGTAGAACAGGGAGGTTAAGATTATCAATGGACAAGTGTTAAAACATAAAATCAGACACTTGCAAAACAAAAGGGTTAAAGGAGATATTGGTGAAAAGGTAAAAGGTTTAACAACCATTAGGAAAGTGGGTTTTCTTGTTTTAATTTATTCTCCTCAGATACAAAGGCCCTTTTCCATCCTTCAGTTACTCATTTCGTTGGTAAAGGTCATTTAAAAATGGCCAGAGAAGGAATTTCGAAGTTCTAGAAAACTTGGGTAAAGCTTCCTCTGTGCTGCGTGCCTGGAACCCCCTGCTACACTCCTGGAGGTTGTCTGCCATGTAAACTGTGCTAAGCGCTATGCACTTGTGACCGAGCGCTACATGTTCACTATGTGCAGACCCAGAAGCCCGTGCCTGAAACCAGCGTGCAACCTCTCCCGAGTGCTGCACATTTAGCACTGCAACAACGACCCGAAAAACCCATTCACCCTACTGCCCGACTCTTTCCTCTCCTGCACGGGAATTTTTTCAGGCTTGCTCGGCCAAGTGACCCGTTAGAATCGGCGTGCAACCCTGCCGACGATGCGTTCAACGAGAATGCACTGCGCGTTTAACCGTTCAGCCCCGCCCGAGTGCTACGTGTTCAGCACTGCAGCAACGACCCGACATGCCCATTCAACCTCGCCCGATTAGCCTGGTGCTACGCGCCTGCATTCTGCGTTTGGCTAGGAGAGTTTACACAACAACTCAAGCCCTAAATTTTCTCAACAACTCCTAAAAAATTACTTCCAAGGTTTTCCTAGCACCTGATAAGGGTAAGTACAAACAACACCTCCTCACTTTAAAGTTCTTGTCATTGAATTAGAGGAATAAACCCTATATTTTTCCATCAATTTCACAAAGCAAAATTAGGGTTTTGACCTTCAAGACAACAACAAATAAGAAAAATGTCAAGGGAATATAATAGTGGCAGTGGCCAGGGAGGCCAAGGGCCTAGAAGACAGCAACGAAAGGGTGGAAGAGTAACCAGGTTTAAACCATTGAACACCAAGGAATTGATGGCCTCTCCTATGACAGTTGCATATTTCTAGGAGGTGGGTTGTTTTGACTTCTGAGAGAGGGTACAACAGGTCCAAAGTCACCCTGAGTTGACCAAGATTTTTATCCTTAACCTTCATGACCATCAAGTACATCTAGCAGGGGTAAACTTTGAGCTATCCACCAATATCATTTCTATGGCCACCGGGATACCTGGTATGGGGGAAAAGTGGTTCAACCAGGAAAATTTGGACCTGAGCCATTATCAAACTTTCTTGAAACCTAGATACCAAGCTGACTGTAGATCCATTTTTCTATTTTCACATTTATTGGAGAGATATGCGTCCTTGATAAGAGTCATCATGGAATATTTTACATGTGAGGGTAGGTTTTCTAGGCTCTATTCATACCATGTAAGACTACTCATGCACTTCACTACGGCCAAGATGTTACATTTGCCCCATTATCTTTATAGAAGTATTGATAAGATGTCTTATATTGTGCAAAAGAGACCTCCTTCACAACAAATGCAAAGTATTTTTCACCATTCTCTTATCAAGATGATTGTGTTACATCAATTAGAGCAACATGGCATTCCATGGGAGGTATTCATTGCCCATGAAGTTTTCACAAACCCACAGCCTCATCATAAATAAAATTTACCCTCATTATCTCACCCACCTCCCTCCACTCCTCCATCACCCCCCACTGACCATGACTCATCATCTACACATGAATCCTCTCCTCAAGAAAACCTCCCTTCCTCACCTTCTCCGAAAGCATCAGATCAAGAAGAGAATGATGAAGAAGAGGTAGACAATGAAGAGGAGGAAGAGGGCAGTGATGAAGAGAATAATGAAAAAGAGGTCAACAATGAAGAAGAGGTAGGAGATGATGATGAAGAGGCAGACGATAAGGAAGAAGAAAATGATAATGATTAAGATACAGAGACATAAAATGATCAAGAATAAGGCAGTGAACAAGCTAGTGATAAAGAGGACAGTACAGAGGCAGACGAGGAAGAGGAAAATGATGAAAAAGAAGACAACACAGAGGGTAGTGATAAAGAAGACAGTTTAGAGGTCAGCAATGAAGGAGAGGACAGTAAAGAGGTAGAGGACAATGAAGATGAAAATGCACAAAACAGTGAAGAAGAAAACAATAATGAAGAAACTGATAAAGACACCTCTAACAGTGACAACACAAAAAATGATAAAGGCCATGATAATGTTGGAAACACAAAAGACAGTGATGAAGAAGAAATCATGATAACTGATGGCCCTAGCAATGATGACAACAGTGACACTATGAACCAAAAAACCAGTAAAGAGGTTGATGACAGTGGTGAAGATCACAACAGTAATGTTAGCATGGAATAAAACGAGAGTGAGTCTCAAGAGGGCAGTCAAGAAGACAGTGCAAAAGACATCAATGAGGAAAAGAAAGGCAGCCTTGAGATCAGCCATGGTGAGGGCATTCAAGTAGAAAATTTTTAGCTTTTCCCTCTCACATATCAAAGAGGAAAGAGGCATGTGTTTGCTGCCTCTAAAAGGCAAGGGACCATGCCATCCTCCTTAGCTAAGAGGCTTGACAAAGGCAAACAAAAGATCAAAGAAGAAGAAGGAGAAGATCAACATGAGGTTGAGAGAGAATTTGAAATCATTCATTTTGGCAGTGATGAGGAAAATGAAGCAAGGATCACAAAATTGCTCCTCTAGAACAAAAATGCAAAAATTGAAGACCTCAAAGCAAATCTAGATAGTGCCAAGACTGTGAATAATGCCCTTGAGATGGAGAACAGAAAGCTAGGGGCACAAAATTCCATTTATGAAGCTAGAGTAATTAGAGCCCAGAAAGAGGCTCAAAGGGCACAAGTAAAGTTAGAGGAATTCATGGGCGCCTATTAATAAAGTGAAGATGAGGAAGGACAAGCCAGAAGAAGACCAAGGACCATGGGTTTAAAGAAGGCCTTGGCAAGACAAAGAGAGGAAGAATATGCCTTGGCAGAGTAGCTCCCTCTAAGTGAGCTGCTTGCCATGGAGGTGGAATATGATTGGTAGCCATGGCTAGAAATAGCAAGCAAACACTTGGAGGAAAAATTGGAGAAGGCAAATAGAGACCTTGACCTCCAAAGGAAGATGGCCAAACACTATGCACTTAGAAACCAAATTGCAAGGGCCAATCTCAAAAGAGCCCTTGCCAAGGTTCATTCCCTCAAGGAGGAAAAAGGTCAAAGAAAGCTCAACCTTATTGCTGATGCTTCCATGCAAGCATCCCAAAAGTAACAAGGAAGACAAATGTGAATTTTGGGAACTTTTTGGGAAATTTGGATTTTTGCTGATTTGGAGGGCCAAGGGGGTAGCACCCTTAGTGCTACGATTTTTATCAGGGAATCTTCAGGAGGAGAGGCTTACATTTTTCGAATCCTCAGCTCAAGTACAACATTCTCACCAAGTTTCAGGTGAATTGGAGTTTTTTTTGTCCTCCAAAAGTGTCAAAAACACCCTAATTTTCACCTTTCTGCCTAGTTTTCAAGATATGTGCTCCGCCTTTACCAGCCTTGGGATTTTTTCTTTTTGAATAGGTTACAGGGGTCCAATCAGAAAACCAAGGGTATTTCTGAAAATTAGACTCAACAGTCTTTCCAACGAGCCATCACAGAGCCCATTTCAATGTCAGGAAGGTCTTCAAAACCTTGCTGCAAGTTGACCCAATTTTCTTGCTCCTGTGCTATGCACTTGGCATGGAAATTCATCCGAAAATTCAGTCCTGCGCCCTAACAGAAGGAAAGTCAACAATGTACACTTGGAAAGTTTTGGGAGGCTTTCTAGAGCCCAAATGTCAATCTATTTTCCAAAAATTCCCGAAAATATATTTTGTGCCTTGGGCCTTGCAAGGTCTCAAGGACAAAAGTGACATTTATGATTAAGTAATAGGCTTCTAGAGACTTAATTAGGTTTTAGTCCTCCAATTCATGATAGATAGAGCATGGAGGCTTCATTGTATATGTTGGACATTTGTTGAGCATGCTATGAAATAGACTTGGAATTTATTGGTGAGACTGGTTGTTGGTGCCTTGTGATGGTGTTGGATTGTACTTCCATGGATCAAGCTCACTCTTAGGATTCATTAAGCTTGTTCAAATGGTGATGTATTCCATATTTATGTTTGTTTTCTTCAATTATTCCGTGTGTTTATGGTTCATTTAGTCATAGAACAGAAATAGAGAATGGGATTTATCTTCTTGATACCCTACTTCTGCCCGCGTTCTTGACTTCTATGTTTTCTTCCTCAAATTTTGCTAAATAAATTCTTAAATGCTTCTGTAATCTTACTGATATGTTATGTTAGAATGAATTTTGTTTCCAAGTGAGTTTTAGAGAATCCTTCACTGCTCTCTTGGCTTACTTAAATTTTGTTTTTAAGACTTAGTTAGCCTAGTTGATATTGAAGAATCCTTCATTGCTCTTCAAGTTCTATTATGATATCATCTTAGAAGATTTTTCTTATTTATTGGTTTGTTAAAGGATCCTTTATTGACCATTTAACCCACTATGTTCACAATTCCATGTTACTTCACTCTCCCTTGACCTAATTAGATCCATTTGATCTTGCCAACTTGTCCTTTGAGCTATCCTTGATTCATTTTTACACCTTTCAAAGACTTTTGTAGACCCCATAGCCTAATGGATTGATATTCCCCACTCTATTAACCTACTTAACTACTTGCCCAACCAATCAAAATAAACAAACAAACCCTAAAACTTAACAACTAGCTTAAAATCAAACCTTAAAAGCAAAAAAGTTGTTATCCTTTGCACAAAATAGAGAGATCCCTCTCTGAGTCCAGGAAGGCTAGGTCCTAGGACTCCAAAGACTGGTCTAATGTTACCCATGTCCATTTTTTCTCACTAATCTAACAAATTACGGGGACCTAATAGGTGTAGCAGTATATACTATGAATAGGCTGCAACTCTGGGCAAATAATGTTAAAAATCCATATGAATTATGGAAAGAAAAGTATGCTTTAATGAAATATTTTAGAATATTTGGAAATAAGTGTTTGATGAAGATAAATGATGATTCACAAGGAAAGTTCGATTCTCAAGTTGATGAAGGAATATTTCTTGGATACTCTACAAGAAGTAAGGCCTACAAATGCTACAATAATCGGTTGCGAAAGGTAGTTGAAATTATTGATTTAGAGATTGATGAGGATTTTCCTGAAAAATAAATTGAAATCAATGGAGAAGATCCTATCCTTGGATATCTAGAAGAATATGTTGCAAAAGAAGAAAAGGAGCTGAAAAATCAAAAGGAACCATCACAAAATCCATCAAAGGTAAAGTTCGTCAAAAATATCAAATTATTGGTGATGTAGATGATGGAATACAAACTCAAACAAGGTTGAAAAAACACCAAAAAGGAATGATATTGTGTTAGTAAGAAATTTCAAAATTTCACTCAAGCAAGGATCCTCACTGGATAAAAGCAATGGAAGAAGAGATGTATCAAATTGAAAAAAATAGAATATGGGATCTAGTACCTCGTCCAAATGATAAGAATTTCATAGGAACCAAGTGGGTGTGTTGTATCTTAAGAGACAATCCCTCGGTTGTGAAAGGAACCAGTGCTTAAGACATTTTAAAAGTGTGTCATAGAAATGATTTATCATGAGGTATTTTTTCTATCCCTCTGGAGACTAGTTTTCGAAAACCCTTAATGAGCTAGAATAATAAAAGGTTTCATAATGCCATTCACTACTGATATCTGGATGAAAAGAGAACTGTAGGGGAAACTCAAACTAATATGCTGAAAACACAAAATCTACCACTTTTAAGTTTAAGAGGAAATTCATGGAGAGAGAGGAAACTCGAAATAATATGTTGTAAACATAGAATCTATTACTTTAAAGTTTCATTAGGAGTTTGTGAAGAAAGGGGAAAATCAAAATAATATGCTGTCAACACAAAATCTATTAATTTTAAGTTTTAGAGAGAATTTGTGAAGGGAGAAGAGATGGAGTGAAGGAGCCCAAATTAAGGTTATTTAACTCTTACTCACATAAGTAATTAAGAGACTGACAACTACATTACTTCACTTCATTCAAAGAGAAGGTACAAAAAATGGCACAAGAAACACGAATCACCATCAACAGTTGTAGGAAACTTACTGTTTCTTTCATTTACCCATCAAAAAAAGAAGTACAAAATGTAATCCCCAAGAGGTACAAAACTTAGGCCCCAGCTTCCCTCTTTCTCTCTTCCTTAAACACAAAAAAAATCACTTTGTAGTTGCTTGAGCTTCTTGAAACTCCTAAACTGCCTAAACTGTTAAACTACTTATTAAATTGCAATCGAGGACACCATTATAGCTTCGATCTTAACAAATAAAACAAAATACACTTGGAATATAATCCTTTTGCTGAGTTTGATTTGTTGCTGATGTGTCTCCTTATGTTTCGGCTGTGATGTCCTAACAGTTTGCATAAATGCATCTCCACCCGACTCTGCCCCTGCTTTTGCATTTCGAACGCTGCCATCATGTCACTTGCTACCCAACTCTGCCTCTTCTGCGTGTGCCTATTGTGTTTAGTCTTATCTTATCCTTTGCTCTGCGTCAGGTCACTTACCCGAGTCTCTCTGCCCGCGTTCAGACTTTCTTTCATTATCAAGGCGTTTCACCAGATTTATGTTATAATCCTCCTTTCTTCCTCCGATGCAATTTAACAAAAGAAATGCCTTACCTCCAGATCTGAAAACCTTTGGAGTTCACTTTTGAAACCACATCGCATCCGCCCGCAAATCAAAAATCGAGGATTTCATTATGAAAGACAGGAGGTAAGTGTTAAACTGTGCGATGTGTGAAGTGCGACGGGCGGAAGGTGACATGGCAGGACGGAGGTGGGACTGCCTGCAGGTCACATATCACAAGTTTTACATGGGAGAAAGTAGAGGTTAAACGTTATGTTTTATGAATTGTGAAGTGTGGGGGCGGGGAAGGTTATGTGGCATGGACGGAGGTGGGACTGCACTCGCAGAGCGCATATCGTAAGGTTTATATGTAAGCGGAGGGCGGTAAATGTTAAAAAGCACGATGTGCGATGGACAAGAGGGATGACATGGAAGCATGGAGGTGGGGCCACGCGTAGATCACATGTCACAAGATTTATATGGGAGTAAGCGGAGGGTAAACGGTAGATTTAAGAAGTGAAATATGCGATGGAACCTATGACCAACACATGGCTCTTCTTCACAATCTCTGATCCATTAACTCTCTTGCATCTTTATTTGCGATATCCATCCTTGAATGCTTATCTCTAACTTAGATCTCGCGATATAATCTTGTCCATCCATCTGACTTGTGTTCCTGTCCTATGATCTCCGCCATCTATTTTCCCCTTTGCGCCTCCTCCAAAACCCTTAAGTTCTTTTAATGTAAATACACTATTTCTCTGCTTTCTCTAATTTGAAAGTAAAGGGTGTGGGCTCCAACTATCACCACATAATGTCCTTTATTGAAACTCGAAACCACTTGCGGGGGCACTTAAGTGGTTTTTTGGAATTTGAAGAGAGTGTTCCCAGAGTTAATGTCAACCGTCGATTTTCCGGTGAGCAGATTTAACAAGACTGCTTGCGGGGGCACTCCTTGGTATAAATCTCGTGCAATTTGTGTTCCCGGGTTTCTGTTGGATCTAGATGTAATGAATACGAGACTTTGCTGTACTCGAAATTGGAAGAATGATAATCTTGTTTAATTTTAACTTCAAGACATCTTAACATTAAACGGTATTCTGTAGTGCTAGTCTCTCTTGAACTTGCGAATGAGCTCGATTCATCCCTGATCGGTGTGTAATGTTCTGAACGTGCCCATCAGTCCTGCTCTTGAACTATTCTGCATGCGAATAAGCCCGAATTAACCCCTCCTACATGCTTTTCTCTTTGCTTCTCCTCTGGCTTTGATTACACCTCTAATGCTGCTGCTTCCTTGATTTTGGTTCTGGTGCACATGTGATGACGAATCATCATTGAGCTTGTGGTTATCCTTTCGAGCATATTGCAGGTCTTCTTGAAATTTTAACAACTATTCCTCAATAACCTTGAATTACTCAGAACCTCTCTTGAATTTAAGCTGAGTCGATTTAGGTTACAACGTCTAGCTCCAATTGGGGACAACAATTTGGTAGCAAAGTGCTGAGAACTTGTAGATCAGTAGCCTTTATTGGAAATGGAGTCAAGGGGCACTTGTAAATCAATAGCCTTTATTGGGCATGGAGTCAAAGAGCACTTGTAAATCAACAGACTTGATTGGGCATGGAGTCAATCCAAAATGGGAGATGATCCAATAGGAAAACCTCCAGAAACCTGCTACACTTTGGACTCCTTCCTTTATTCTTAAACTAAAAATATCGAAATGAAAATACTACAACTAAAAATGCTCAAATTCTAAGCTTATTTATGCACAAATCCTATCTATATACATGGATGAACTTAATTAGGTGAAGTCGGCCTTCCAATGGCACCAATCGAACATCTGTGTGTTAGACTTAATGCCCCCATACTGTGGAAATTTGAAAATAAAAAAAGGGATGTACAATGAAAATTTTCCAGATACAGAGCTTTGCACATACCCTTGCATAAATGCTTGTTGCTGACAAAAAAAAGTTGTCATATAGTCAACCACTGGATCATAGAACTGTTGAGATAAATTTTCGGCTGCTTCCTTTTCTTGAACATCTTGCTGATGTAGAATTCTTTGAACAGGGAAACTTCCTCCACTTTTTGACTCCTCATTTTGAGGTTGTATGTGAGAAGATTGATTGTTGTTTTCTGTTGATAACCATTTAGGTCGGAAAGAAAAATCTAAGGTTTATTCCTCATAATGATGTGTTCTTCATATCATGCCAATTCTTGACAAAAATCTTCCCCCTCTTGCAAACACACCTGAGAAGCTCCACTAGTTTTTCCTCTATTCACAAAATCCTTAAAATTATGAAAATTGTAATGATCTTCCAGGATTTCAGCGTGTAGTTTAGTTTTTGCAACGAATTTCTGACCAGAATCCTCAGAATGCTTGAATTCTTGTGTTTCAGCAATACAAGAATCCCCTGACCCCTTTTAAAAATCCTTGTTCATCTCTGAATTTGCATTCTTTTGTAAATAAATTCCAATGTTTTCTTGACAGAACCTCTTGTTTTCAACAAAATTTGTTCTTTCGACATGACATGAGAAATTTCTACAAGCCCACACATTATCTTCAATTTCCTATGCATAAAGAAACATCAACTCTAGAGTGCAAGGCTTTCTCTCCTTGAGATAAAAAGCCAAGGCAACAGAAAGAGCCCTCAAATAGTAAACCATAGCTGCAACTTTAGGTGGCCGAATCTCTTTTGGCATGCTGAAATAAATTTTTTGAAACCTCCTATTAAACTCAAAGATTGATTCACTACTCTGCCTCTGGATAAAATATAATTTCAAAAGGTGTTTTTCATATGACTTACGCTTGCCCCAATATCTAAGAAATATATCTTGAAAACCTTGCCAGGAACTAATTGAACTTTCTTCCAAACACTGGAACCATTGCTGAGTACCCTGATTTAATGAATGAAAAAACATCCTTAAAGCCACGTCTTCATAAATAATTTGAAATTTGTCCAGAAAGTACTCAATTCCAAGATGTGTTGTGTTATCACAAAATCATACCTGATAGGCTGCCAGTCAAGTTAATCTCATGTAACCGTTTCAAACCAATCTTTTGATTGAGGCTTAGCCTCCTCAACCTGAGAGGGCTCCCTCAAGGGTTAATGATTTTTAATAGTAATATAGATGGCTAACTCTATGTGGGGTAAAAAGAAGATAAAAATAGATATTGGTTGTAAATCACATTAGAAAGTGCACATTGGGCTTATGGAGTCATAATAGCTTCAGAAAAACCAAATAATCTAATTAGCATGGAAGTCAAGGCATACAAGAGTTCAAGTCAAGGAATACATATGTGAAACTGTAAAACACACTGTCAGTTTGTCTATGAAGGAAGTCAAAGCATCAATGATGAATTCTGAGTAACATAAGTAAACACCACTGCAATAGGATATTAAAAATATGCCATCAGAACAATAACATATTAGAATTCTTTATGAATCTTGAGTTGGCTAAGTAGAAAACTCCGTATTAAGCTGAAAACAATCACTTACAGTAAACACAGTCTTTTTGCTAAACCCTTAGCATTTTGACCTCTTCATATTTATAGTTCATTTACAATCATAGGATAACCTTATCCTCATCTAGATACACCGAATTCCTACTTTTTGACACCTTGCCTAACTATGAGACATGGTATTTATTACAAAATGACAACTGCAAACCTAATGAACAGTCCTACTACAAATAGGACTCAAATTCCTTAACTCTACTCTTAACAACCTTATTTGAACTAGATTACATGATTTTCCAACTATATTCCCATAAGGTCAAATCCAGATGATAAGCTTTAGCACTTTATGACCTTAATGCTGATCTCCTGCAAACTAGGAAACTATCCCCTATTTTCTATGCTTTGGATCCTTTGTGTTCTTGAGACACTCTGACCACCATTAACCCATAACTTCGAAGGTATTTACTGTCAGGAATTGAAAAAACATATGCCCAAAATAACCCTTAAGTGCCTTACCTATAGATTTGAAAACCTTTGGAGTTCACTTTTGAAACCACATCGCATCTGCTCAAAAATCACAAATTGGGGATTTTATTATGAAAGACAGGAGGTAAGTGTTAAACTATTCGATGTGTGACGTACGATGGGTGGAAGGTGATGTGGCAGGACGTAGGTTGGACCGCCTACAGGTCGCATATCACAAGTTTTACATGGGAGCAAGCGGAGGTTAAAAGTTATGTTTTGCGAAGTGCGAAGTGCGGGGGAGGGGAGGGTGACGTGGCACAGACGGAGGTGGGACCGCACCCACAGATCGCATTTCACAAGGTTTATATATAAGCGGAGGGCGGTAAATGTTAAAAAGCACGATGCACGAAGTACGATGTACGATAGGGATGACGTGGAAGGGTGGAGGTGGGACTGCTCACAGATCTTATGTCGCAAGTTTTATATGGGATAAAGTGGAGGGTAAATGGTAAGATTTGCGAAGTGCGATATGAAATGGAACCTATGGCTGACACGTGGCTCTTCTTCACAATATCCGATCCATTAATTCTCTTGCATATTTATTTGTGATATCCATCCTTGACCGCTTATCTCTGACTTATATCTCGCGATCTAATCTTGTCCATCCATCTGACTTGTGTTCCTGAGCTATGATCTCCACCATCTATTTTCCCCTTTGTGCCTCCTCCAAAAACCTTAAGTTATTTTAAGGTAAATACACTATTTATCTGCTTTCTTTGATTTGAAAGTAAAGGCTGTGGACTCCAACTATCACCATGTAATGTCCTTTATTGAAACCTAAAACCACTTGCGGGGGCACTTAAGTGATTTTTTGGAATTTGAAGAGAGTGTTACCGCAGTTAATGTCAACCATCGATTCGCAGGTGAGCGGATTTAACGAGACTACTTGCGGGGGCATTCCTTGGTATAAATCTCATGCAATTTTTGCTCCCAGGTTGTTGTTGGATCTGGGCACAATGAATACGAGCCTTCGCTGTACTTGAACGTGGAAGAATGATAATATTGTTTAAATTTAACTTCAAGACATCTTAGCATCAAATGGTATTCTATAGCGCTAGTCTCTCTTGAGCTTGCGAATGAGCCCGACTCAACCCTGACCTGTATGTAATGTTTTGAACGTGCCCATTGGTCCGGCTCTTGAACTATTCTGCACGTGAATAAGCCCGACTTGACCCCTCCTACACACTTTTCTCTTCACTGCTCCTTTGGCTTAGATTACACCTCCAATGCCGTTGCTTCCTTGATTTTGGTTCTGGTGCACATGTGATGACGAATCCTCATTGAGATTGTGGTTATCCTTTCGAGCATATTACAGGTCTTCTTGAAATTTTAACAATTGTTCCTCAATAAAATTGAATTTCTTTGAACCTCTCTTGACTTTTAGTTGAGTCGAATTAGGCTACAACAGGGTGTATAAGAATAAAATGAATGAAGATGGAAAAATCATCAAAAATAAGGCAAGGTTGGTGTGCAAGAGGTACTCTCAAATTGAAGAAACCTTCACTCTTGTTTCCTGGTTAGAATATATAAGGATGCTTTTGGCATTTTTTTGTTATAAAGACTTCAAATTCTATCAAATGGATGTAAAATCAACATTTTTATATGGTAACCTAAGAGAAGAAGTATGCATGGAACAACTAGAAGGATTTGACCTAGTAGAAGGAAAATATTTTGTTTTAAAATTGAAGAAGGACCTATATGGATTAAAACAAGCTCCAAGATCCTTGTACACTAGACTTGATCGCAATCGTCAACAACAAGGATTCAAGAAAGGAGTTGTAGGAATAAATATTTAGATGAAGATGCCCAAAGACAATATGTTAATCACACTTGTATACGTATATGATCTATTTTTTTGGAGCAACAATGATGAAATGAGTCACAAATTTGCCCTAAATATGTCAAAATAATTTTAAATGTCAATGATTGGTGAGTGGTCTTACTTTCTTGGACTTAAAGTCACTCAAACCAAAGCATGTATGTTCATATCACAAGAAAAATATCTCAGGGATATGCTTAAGTGATTTGGGATGGAAGAATGTGCCATTGTGAACACACCTATGATTACAGGTTGCAAGCTAATTAAGGATTATGGATTTCCTATGGTGGATGATACTCTTTACAGATCAATGATTGGAGGTCTTTTATATCTGACAACTTCACAACCAGATATCATAGAGGCATTAGGAATGGTGGAGATATTCCAATCATCTCCTAAGGAATCCCATATGCTACTTGTAAAGATAATACTTAGATACCTGAAAGACACTCTTGATTTTGGACTATGGTACCCTAAGAGAAAAAATCTTACCTTGATAGCATATACTGATCCATAGTGGGTAGGAAGCGTTGATGATCGAAAGACTACTAGCGAGAATGCATTTTTCTTGAGATATTGTCTTGTATATTGGCCTATTAAGAAACAATCATCTATATATCTCTTCATAGATGAATCCAAATATATAAGAAAAAAAAATTGTTGTACACAAATATTATGGATGAAGGAAGCCTTTAAGGGTGTCAACATAGAAACAAATAAATCTATCACCATCCATTGTGACAATAATAGTGAAATTAGTCTCTCAAAGAATCCTGTCATACATTCAAAGACAAAACATATTCTAAGTATAACTTCCTCCATGAACATGTTGTAGAGAAGAAAATCAAAATGGAGTATGTCAACACTAAGGATCATATTTTAGATATCTTCAAAAAAACCCCTACCTCAAGAAACATTTGAACATATTCATCAAAATATGGGGGTCATATCTCTTGCATCCCATTAGAGCATCCCTTTTCTATTGATGTCAAAGGGGGAGAATATGACAAGGGGAGTAATACAAGACAACATGAGAAACACAATGAAAGGGGGATCAACGCAATGAAAAGGGGAGTATCATATAAGGAGTTTGTTTCCATCAATAAAAAAGGGGGAGATCCCTTGTTTTATATTTTCTGTGGTGATTTGAATTTGAAGAAAACGTTTCTAGAGTTTTATCCACAATATTCATTTTTAATCAATGTTTCAAGTCTAGACCAGGACCCATCATCAGGGGAAATTGACGATTGTTGGAATAATTCTTTATATTCATGCCAAAGTTAACACTCGATCAAGAAGTAAATCACATAATAATGTATAGGACTTCAAGACCTTTCCAACTAGTATTTACTTGCCTTCTAACTCCTACTCGTTGGTGACATATTGATTTTTTAAGTTGGGAAACCTATATTCTTCAAGTCGGCCTACATGAGACTACATGAACTCAAGATAGACCCATTGATAAGAGACATGTCGCTTAATGAATGGTTTAATTCATATAAATACAGGATGTGGCTCCTCATTCCAACCATCCAACTTGACCAAGGAAAATAAGAGTAAAAGGAGTTCGATCTGAGATAAGAGAAGAAGGGGTTCACAAATCATGAACTAAGATGTAGATCAAGAAGCAAGTTGATGGTTTCTCATCGAGTTTTGGTCATACTTTTATATGGTTTCTATGGGTTCTTGGATTATCTTTTTGCAAACTTTCGACCCTCCCTTGGATCTGATCTCAAACTACTTAAGAAGTTCTTGGAGCAGTCCATGTGACAATAAATTTCGGCCTCGTGAAACAAACATTTCGGGCCCTTGAAACGTACCTCGACCCTAGACATTCATAAACATGGAAAGTCTGTTACAAACTCTGTATTTCAGCCCTTGGATCATTATTTTTTGAACATAAGTTTTTGGCCCTTTTTTGTGAATAATTTTCAACTTTTTGAGCGTAAATCACATGTTTTAGAGCAGACTTACTAGTCAGCACAAACTTCAGTAGTTTGAGTAGAAGTCACATTCACCTTCGGAACTGAAGTCATAGTCACCTTGAAGCAGTTTTCAACCTGCATTGAGAAAAATCCTTGAAACTTCCTTGAATTAGGCTTCATCCATCCTTGAAGGTAGACATTGGGGTTGTTTGGAAGTATAATTTGGGTTATATTTGAAGCATTCATTTGAAAACATTCTTGGAGCATCTTGATTTTGATTTGAAGACCACTGTTGAAGACATATTTGAAGTCTTGTTGGAGAAAGTTGTAGAGGAAATATTGCGAAGATCTTGAAGCCAAAATTATACCCATATTTTGAAGCAACCTTTCTTGTATTATTAGGAACAAATTTGAAGACCAGATACCCTTTTTGAAGTAGCCTTATTGAAGACTTGTTGAGCTGAAATAGGTCTAGTGTTGGAGAAGAAATCCTTGCCTATACGTGGAACATTATTGAAGACACCCTTGAAGCATTGAGGAAATTTTGGAGCATTTTTGAAGTGAGTAATTTTTTTGTAAAGTCTTGGTTTGACCAAGTTGGAGCTTAGAGTTGTCGAGAGGAATAAAGTCCTTATTTTGACCAAGTTAGAGCTTGGATTTGTTGAGAGGATTGGATTCCTCTTTCTGATGAAGTAGGAACTAAGATTTTTTCAAGGTTGGAGCCTTGAAAAAGTCATATATTTTGTTGTAGAGGTTGGACCCTGAAATCATTGTAAAAGAGGATTAGAGTGCTCACTATTTTTGATCAAGAAAATGATTTATTTTCTATTTCTTGTGTTGTTTGTTTTGTGATAAAAATATTAAATGGCACAATATAGAAATTAAAATAAATATTGATTCATCACCCCTCTGAGTTTTTCCAATAGGCCCCACTTGCTTAATTCATCCCAACCCAATGGAGTTGTCCTTGGGACACCCTAATCACTATATATAACAATTCAACTTCCTTCCTTTGGAAAATAATTTTGGATCACTTCTATTCATATAAAATGATGTATCTGAGGATTAATATAGGAGGGATTTGTGGCATGGTGTGGTAACCATCTGAGGTGGAAACAAGACCTAATATTTGAGATTGTAGTAAGACCAAATATTTGTGGTGGTAGCAGGACTAAATATCTATGGTGGCAGCATGACCAAATTTCTGTGGAAGGTAGTAAGTCAACATTCTGAGGTAGAACAAAAGGACGAATTTCGTCCTTATATCTTAGAGTTGACTAAATTATTTGTGGTGACGTTTGACTTGGATGGAAGATAACTTGACTTGGTTTGACCAAGACTTTATTACTAGTTAGTTTGAATTTATTCTTACTGGAATGGTTAGATGCATCTCTCGCTGAACTGAATGGTTTCTTTAAGGAAAAGGTTGTTGGGTTTTTCCCCCAGGTGGGTTTTCCTGTGGCAAAATATTTCTGTCTCTTGTTTGGATATCTATTTATGATCCTAGTGTCATTTTACTATTGAGATCTTCTGTGTAATTACTTAATGATGAATGTGAATATAAAAAAAATAAAGTTGAGAAATCATTATAAGTAATTATTAGTTTAGAAGACCTTGAAAACTCAACATATATTTGGAGTAGACTTGGTAGGCGGGGATCAGATTTAAGACATCATTCATATGATCCAACAATGGAGTTAGGAAATATTGGTTGTATCTATAATGTGGCCTTGGTGTAGGACAATTTAACAACAATTGGGTTGACTCATGAAGGCTTGGCCATTGCAGTTTATTTTCACATTTGTGGACATGAGGAGTGGAGAGACTTGACTGATTATAGGAGTACTGGATACACATGAGACTTGGTAGAGCATATTAAGGTGAGGTTGCATGCATTGAGACATCATGAGAGGAATCCATGATTAATTTGATGATTTTTGAGTTTCCTTATATATTCATGGACCTAGGTATGGAGCAGTCAGTGGAGTTTCCACATGAACTTCCCTTAGGGGACCTTGCAATAAGTAGGGAATGGGGATGTATTTTTTGGAGTTAGGTGTCTATATGTGTTATGAAACCAGCTCCAAAAATAGAATAAAAGAGAGATCAACGCCTTAGAAATCAGCCACTTCGAGGGGGAAACCTCCTTTACATTACATAAATGAACAATTATTGGATGATTCAAATGAAAAAACCTACTTTCTATATATAGGAGTCCATGGGGTCACAATATAATCCTAGACGACCTAACAATAATAATGTAATGGCACAACAATAAAAATAGTGGCATTTTATGGGGCATAATAATAACAATATGGGGACTACAGGGGTACAAAAACAATAAGGGGGCTATAATAACAACAATAAGGTACTACACTAGTAATATAGGGACCTAACATGGCCCTCTCCTTCAAAAAAGTGTTGTCCTCAACACTTGAGTAGCTCTGGATGCTTCTATATAAAATTTTCATCCTCCCATGTGGAACCTTCAGTGGGTAAGCTCTTCCACTTGATGAAATACTTTGAAATTAATCGATTTCGTAGTTGTCGAGTTCTTGTTTCCGTGACTGCTTCAGGTTCCAATATGAATTTTCTTTCCTCATCAAGTTCTGGCAAGATTGTTTGGACTGGAAGTTTGTCACTTATAACCTTCTTTAAGCATGAAAAATGGAAAATTGGGTGCACTCGAGAAGAAGCAGGAAGCTCCAATTTGTATACCATAGTACCAATTTTTTGCAACACCTTGTAAGGACCACAATACTTTGTAAATAATTTATTATCCTTCTTAGCTTGCTTAAGGGACATCTGTTTTTATGGTTGTAGCCGTAACAATACCCAATCTCCTACATCAAAATTTCTCTCACTGCGATGTTGTTCTACATTTTGTTTCATTTGATTTTGTGCCAAATTTAGGTTATCATTTAAGAGTTGGAGAACTTGTTGTTGATGTTCGATGTGATCTTCCACTACTCGAACCTTATAATTTTCTCTTAAAGATGATGTGATGGATGGTGGATGATATCCATAAAGTGCCATAAATGGGGTCATTTTTGCTGTAGTATGGAAGGAAGTGTTATACCACCATTTAGCCAAAGGTAACCACTTGACCCATTGCACTTGTTTATTGAAAACAAAACAACGAAGATATCCTTCCAAAAATTCGTTCACTATCGCAGTTTTTCCATCGGATTGAGGATGATAAGATGAGTTATGGGCTAGTTGAGTACCCAAACAAGAAAATAATTCCCTCCAAAATTTTCCAATGAAAATGGGATCTCTGTCGCTTACAATAATCTTTGGGTTTCCATGTAGCTTTTGAATTATTTCCATAAATGCAGTAGAAACTGTACTTGCTTTAAATGGACGAGATAATGCACAAAAGTGTGCATACTTGGTAAGTCTATCAACTACCACCATGATGACACTCTTTACTTCAGAATTAGGTAAACCTGTGATAAAATCCATTGAAACATCCTCCCAATTTTTTACTTGGAACGGGTAAAGGTTATAGTAGACCCGGGGTCTTAATTGTATCAACTTTATTTTTATGGCAAACTAGACATTATGCCAAAAACTTTTGAATATAAGATTTAAGGCTATCCAAAAAAAAATATTTCTTCACCTTGTGGTAAGTTTTTAAAATACCGAGTGTCCTCCTATGGGAGAGGTGTGCAATTCCAAACGAATCTTTTATTTTAGTTGGGAATTCTTACAAATATATAAGCGATCTTTGTACCATAAGGAATAATTTTTCCAACTAAATGTATCAGATGTACTGGGATCTTGCTGCAACTTTTGAATGAGTTTCCACACTTCTTCTTCATTCTTCCATTCCTCCCTTGCTTCAGTTATCCAATCTGGTTGGATAATAGAAATGGCACAAAACAATGCTTCCACCTCCTCATCCTTTCTTAAGAGTGCATATGCAACAAAATTTAGCTCCCCTTTTTTGTAGATGATTTCAAAGTCTTAACCCAACATCTTTGTGACCCATTTTTGCTACTCTTTTGAAGATAGTATTTGTTATAAAAAATATTTTTAAGACTATCATGATCAATTTTTACCTTGAAGTGTCTTCCCATTGGGTAAGGTCACCATTTTTTTAGTTCATGTAGTATTGCCAACATTTCCTTCTCATAAATAGCTTTCTGTAAATACTTTCCTTTTATTGGATGACTTTCAAAAGAAATGTGTCTTCCTTCTTGCATTAAAACAACACCAATTCCATTTCCTGAGGCATCACATTCCACAATAAAGGTTTTTGTGAAGTCTGGCGTAGCTAAGACCGGTGCTAGGCACATTGCTTCTTTAATATGTTCAAAGGCCTTATTTACTTCATGAGTCCATGAAAATGCATATTTCTTCAATAATGTTGTTAATGGTGCTGCTATTCTCCCATAATTCTTAACAAACTTGTGATAATACCCTGTTAACCCAAGAAATCCTCGTAATTTCTTTATGGTTGTGGGGACTTTCCATTCCTTAATGGCTTTAATTTTGTTAGAGTCTACCTTAACACCCTCCTGAGATACAATATGACCCAAATATTTCACCTCTTGTACTCCAAAGAAACATTTGGAGGTTTTTGCATATAATTGTTTCTCCTCCAATAGTTTGAGCACCCTCTCAAGATGTTGAACATGATCATTCCAAGACTTGCTGTAGATTAGTATATCATCAAAAAATACTAAAACAATTTTTCTAAGGAATGGTTTAAAAATGGAATTCATCAACCCTTGAAATGTAGAAGGTGCATTGGTGAGGCCAAAAGGCATGAAAAAAAATTCATAATGACCCTCATGAGTTCAAAATGTTGTTTTCGAAATATTTTCATTCTTCATTCTAATTTGATGATATCCTGAATGAAGATCCAACTTGGTAAAATAAATTTCTCCATGTAATTCATCCAATCATTCATCAATAATAGGAATGGGAAATTTATCTTTAATAGTGAGCTTATTGAGCTCCTTATAGTACAGACACATGTGCCATGATCCATCCTTCTTGTGCACCAATAATACTGAAGCAGAGCAAGAACTTTGACTAGGTTGAATTATACCAGCCTTTAACATTTCTGCAATCATACATTCAATTTCGCTCTTTTGGACATAAGTATATATGTAAGGCCTAATGTTTGGAGGAACACTTCCTGGAATCACATAAATAGCATGATCATGATCACAAATAGGTGGGAGTCCTTTGGGAGTTTTAAACACCTTGGAATGATTGTCCAAGACTTTTTGGAGGTCTGGAGAAATAGTTGATTTTGATGTTGGAACTTCTAGTGAGCATAATTGTGCAATTACACCTCGTTGTTATTTCTTCAGAAGCTTTGTCATGGCATTAGAGCTTATTATCTTTCCCGACTTATCTATGATACCCCGTAATTCAAATTCCTTTCCTTCTGAAAAAAATTCAATAAAAGTTCTTGAAAATTAAAAGCTACCATCCCAAAAGATTGTAACCATTGTACTCCTAGTACAACATCAACACCTCCCATTGGAATGGAAAACATTGGAATATTCAATACATATTCCCCCATAGTTAGCTTGATATTATGGAATTTTCGAGAGACAATTATAGTACTTGCATTTGCAAACATCACTTGACACTTTGGTGCTGGGTATAGGAAGAAATTAAATTCCTTGGCTACCTTACAATGAATAAAATTATGGGTACTACCTGAATCAATAAACACTATTACATTTTTCTTCTTGATATGTCCTTCTATCTTGAGAGTTTAAGGAGTGGTAATTCCTACCAATATTATAGGATATGGTCAGACTCATTTCTTCTTTCTCTAGGGTTGGTTCCTGGTGTATATCCTCTTCTTTTGAAGTTTCTTTTTCATTTTCTTCCTCATATAGATCTTTGGAATATGGTGGATCTTCAATCCAAAATTAGAGTTTATGAAATAATGATTAAAATTTATTTTGTTCTCATCATGAGTTTCCTGTACTACCTTTTCACCATTAGGAATCATTTCTTGTATCAACTTTTTCAAACCTTCTTTCAAACCTTCCATGTCTACTTTTAGATCATTCTTCATGTCTTCCATGTTTTTTCATCTATCTTAGCTTCCATGTCATCCATCTTAGCTTCCATGCCATCCATCTAAGCTTCCATGCCATTATTCTAACCATCCATATTATAATCCATGCCTTTATTCAAACCATCCATATTAGCTTCCATGCCTTTCTTCAAACCATCCATCTTAACTTCCACACCTTTCTTCAAAACTTCTCTTTCATTTTTTGTTGCTCTTTGCGAGAGCGAAATTTGGTGCACTTGGTCTTGTAATTTTGATATATCATGTTGCACTTATTCCTCTTCATGAGTCATAGTAGAGCCTTCTGAGGGCTTAATTGGTGTTGAATTATTTTTAGGGGCCATTTTAGAACCCAATACTGATATCTATGCTTCAATATGCCCTTGGAATCGCTTCAAACTGATTTTTCAAACAATACTTATGCAATTTTAAAAACAAAATTCACACATTTTTCTTGCTTTTGAGGAGCTCGATATTGAAACTGATGTATCTTTGGAATTTCAGATCCCCAATATTTTATCTTCGGTCCTTTAGTAGCCCTATGAATCTTTTCCCAGTACCACGGGTCTTACGATTTGATTCTTCAAGGAAACGTTATGCCCAATCTCCCACAATGGACTAATTATGGACAAGTTCAGTAGATTTAACTTGTATGTCATGCCACATGTCACTTTTTTCTCCTTCAACTCTGAAATTGATAGACCATAAACTACAAATAGATGTAATTTTGTGGCCACATTTTACGAAATTCCAATCCGATGCTCGGAGAGAGAGAGAGAGAGAGAGTTATAACAATTTTTCCCAAGGTCACCTCTTTGAGGTGGAAATTCGAGAACTGCAAAACCCTCACTTACAAATCATATCTATGAAAATATTGTGAACCAAGATCTAAAATTTTTACACAACGTTC
>JAXQQM020076675.1:0-12958 GCA_034641835.2 Pinus albicaulis | reverse complement strand
TTGTAACATCTCCAGTTTAAGGAATTTTTTTTTTTTTTTTTTTTTTTCGAACACCCTGGGGTTTTCCCCTCTACTCACATAACTATTGGAATAATGGTTTCATATTTTTACTCTAATGTTCTTTTGACATAATCTACTCTAATACTTTCCATCTTCATACAATATTGAGCACTCCATCTATATGCCTTCCAACCGTATATATATATATATATATACCCTTTGATAATAATAAGAGATGGGATTCTTTTTTTCTTTTTTTTCTACTATAACCATAGGATAGGTGGATTTACATAAATTTTACAATCCTCTCCTAACACTTTATACATTCCACTCATATATTGTTGCATCCCCTATATACTTCACACATATATCTATGTATCCTCATATATAGAGAGCTAATATCATTAATACACATATATGGGTATGTGTAGAGGTCCTTATCTATATATAGTCTTTGGCACTATTACTTTAAGGAATATATGTATACAATATATGGGTACAAAAATTTTGGTGTCACATATCTTGCATACATAATCTTTGGCAATATTAACCCAAGGAACATCTATATATCTATCGCCTCTATATATATATGTTGTATGTACGTTCAAACCCTGTGATATAATTTATAAGAAGCGAATCTATGTATCGGTATGTGATTAAAATACCCCTTAAGGTTTGTATTAAGCCCGTACGCATATATATATATAACGATTTCTTATATCTATATTTATACATTCTTTGCGTAAACTCTTTTTGAGCGGTCGTAGTTAATACATGTTCCTTATATCATCATCCCCGCACGATTTTCTCTTTCCTGCATTTCTTAGCCATGAGGTAAGTCAAATGGCGCTATGTTAATTCATCGCGGCGCATGCAATACTTATCATATAGTCAATTTGATGGTAACCTATACACAGATCAGTGTGGACTGACCGCCGTATGGTTACGTGGTTGCATTATTAAATTTTGTTATGGTTAAAACGTGACTAACCCAAATCGAATTTCTGTATTATTATTCAACAGATCGGTCAAGGCTTGGCGCATGTTCCACAGATATAAGTTGTAGCAGGATGCTCGTCCGCGTCTCAACTCTGACCAGGCTACCGGACAATGGAATGATACCATTTTTGAACCCGGCTCCAACGCGTCGTGGTTTCATACGTAAGTACACAGTAGATGTATTGGTTATGTTTTCGTATAAGCCGCCTGGCACAAGGCCCAGTTCGAGGGTTTGACATGTAACGTATGATGGTAACATTGCTTGGTGCTTGGTTGCAGGAGTAGTAATTCCCCCTGGAGCGAGAAAATTAGCCAGAGGCGGCGTACGCTGTCCTCTGTCCATGAAAACTCGACATGTAGATTTGAATAGACAGTTCAGACGGCTCGAGGTCCGGAGAGCGCCGCACTCCAGTTATGGCAGTCGTTAGCCTTAGGGTTAACTCGATACCTCCGGCATATGACTCCATACCTCCCTGGCGCAGATGAATATTACCTGGTACCATTCTATTGATACGCTGCATCTGCTCAATCACCCTCGGGATTTGCTGAAGTTATTGGGCAGACTGATTAGGGTTTTCGGGTGCGCCTTACTTGGAGTCTCGGTTATCAAGTTATTCACCGAATCGTTCCTGTCTTGCTGGACTCCCTTCGTCTACATTCTTTAAGAGTTCGATGTGAGCTTGACGTAGGGGAAGTTTCAGGTTCGGTTTTTTTTTGCTGAATAGCTTCAGATCACACGTTTCCTCTGAATTTTTTTCTCGCCTTATATTACTTACGCGTGAGAACTATCCATTTCTTTCTACTGTTCTTTTTGTTGTTTTCTTTTTCTTTTTTTTACAGTGTCGACTCTGCTATTGTAGAGTGCGCAGAGAGGCTGTAGCAGTCGGGTTACTTCGAGACAGAGCTCTAGCCGGTATTCCTTGGCCGTGCTCGAATTATCTCTGCGCTCGTCCAGCTCGTTTGCTTTCATTAAGCTACCCTATCAGCGTTTAATACGTTTCGATGTGGCCACTATTAGAGCGTCTTCAGAGGGGGTAAACTCTACTCTCAATCCTCTGTTTGGCCTCAGCGAGCTAGGCATTGGGTTTCCTCTTTATCTACTGGCAGTATTATGAATGTGTCACCCGAGGTTAGGGCACCGATTGTGTTATATCGGTCGTCCCCCTTTTGGAACACTACATCAACGCCTTTCTTTATATGAAATTTTTTTTTTTCTGTTACATAGGTTGCGTGCAGTCCAGCCTAGCCGAAATCAGCCGAATCCCTGCTGTCGACCAGCACTGTGGATGGGTTGTTTCGTGGTTTGACGTCTATATAACCTAACTAGGAGATGTCGTGGCCTTAATTGCGTTGGCTTGACGAGAAATTTTTTTTTTTTATTTGATATCCTTTATCTATAACAATAAATCGATCATGACACCGTAAGAATTCGGCTATCAGTTTCCGAAGGAGATAATCGGAGTTGACCAAAGACATGCTGTACCTGAGAACATCTAACCGCGCGAACGTAGGTTGGACCATATGTTTAATTCAATTGGCGATAGAGATCATTAATATACCTCATGTTAGCGTAGTTGATTTTTGGTTTATATCTCTTTGATTTCTTTCCACACGGAGTCCGCATATATACAATCCGCATTTATAACTTTTGTTGACCTTTACTTAATTACATATATACATATATTGAAATGAAGGTAGAACGAACTATGTTCTAGTTCTCGGCGCCTTCATGTTTTAATTTTCTATATCTTATGATTTGTCTATTCGTGAGGCTTCAGTTATATTTAACCCTTTTATTTAAACGCATCAAGGTTTGGTTTATATATATATACTCTCCCACGTTCTTTGTTTATCATTGTTTATAATTGTTGCCACGAATCCTAGGCAACAGCGCGCATCTTTTGATAGTTCATGCAGAATGTAAATGTACATATATTGTTAGGACTATAGCTCACGGCCTTTATAAATGGTTTTGGATGTATATATATCTATATGAGTGTTCCATTGTCATCGCGTCCTATATCTATATGATAGATTTACTTCTTGACTGTAATACTAGGTTCAAAAATTAAAAGTAGATATTCAAATTATAATATGCAATGTACATGCTATGAGTGGTATAGCCTTTATATAGATTAGAGCTTCTTTTGGGAATAGACAATGTCGCTATTCAAAATCTAACATATTTGATTTTCTTCTAGGGTGTCATATAACTTCAGATCTGCTAATAGAGTTATTCCATCTGACATTTGAGCATAAGACTTCATCATTTTACATAAATATGAAGCAAGTTAATATTCAAATTTCTGTGGGGACTCAGTACCTTCAGATTTAAACCGTATGTTTTACTAGAGGACCTTAAATATAAATGGAATCTTTGTGTATGATAATTTATTCAAAGACTCAAGATAGATTTAGAAGTGAAATCTACACACTTATGAATATTATAAAAATTCTATAGAGTGAAGTTACTCATTTTCTAGCATAAGTTCGAATGTCATAGTTCATTGTATTTACTTCCAGCTGTTTGTATTTATACCATATAACTTTAGTACTACTATAATATTTCTCTAGCATACTCATAAGCACACAATATTACATTTGTGCCTCCCAGGAACAAACAATAATTAATCATCTGTAGAGGTTAAGTAACTTCAAATTTAAACCAACCTTGGTTTAGAGATTCTGGAGTTTCTACTCTATGGATTTTCTAGTCTACAACTAAACAGAATCTGGAGGGTGATTACCCTAAGATGGACACTGTTAAAGGTAGTACTAACATCAATCACACCATTTAATTAATTTTTCTATATGTAGCCAATTCATACCATCAGAAAATAGAATAACAAAAATTTCAGAACATACCACAGTCTGCAAATGACCAACCTCCCAACCTTAGAATCCTCTTTATCTCCCAGAATTCACCCCCGAGCAGAGATCACCTCCTAGCACAGATCAACCCCTGATCTGTCTAGGAGCAACTTATTTAAGCTCATAGTTCCCCAAAGCATGTTTCTAATTCTGCGTCCAGAGTAGCAGGATGCTTTCTTTCCTGTTTAGCCTAGGCTTCCCATTTTTGGGATTCTTTAAAGCTGTTTTAAGCTTTTCCTCAGCTTTTCCAGCTTTTTCTCACCTCTTCCCAACTACTCCTCTTCATTGGGGAAATTTAGATTCCTCCTCAAATATAAATAAATTTCTTTCAAGGATTTTTGAAAGATTTTTGGGGATTTGTTGCCTTATCCATCCTCATGGATTTGGCAAGTGATCTCTAATTCTCATCTTGGTCAAATTGCACAATCATTTTATTTATTTCCTCAAATAAAATATGCAAATACATTCACACCATACTCATCCCTTGGTGTCCACCCCCTTTTGGATTAAAGTTCAATGTCTAACTTTAAAAATTCAACACACAAATTGGGGTTGTTACATATTCCCCCTCTAGAAATAAACACCGTCCTCGGTGTTTTTATTCAACTACTAGAGTTCATTTAAACAAAAATGGATATTTCTCCATCATTTCATCTTCCCTTTTCCAGGTGGCTTCTTCAGCAGTAAAGTGCTTCCACTGCACTTTTACTCTGGCCACTGTTCTGTTTCTCAATTCAATTTCTTCCCGCTCCAATATTTGAAGCGGTTCTGGCAGAAACTCCCCTTCTGGTTCCACCTGTACAACATTCCAATCAACTATGTGAGAAGTATCATGCACATATCTTTTTAATAATGAAACATGAAACACATTATGCACTCTAACATGGGGTGGTAAGGCTAGCTTGTAAGCCACTGGTCCCACCCTTTCTAACACCTCAAAAGGCCCACAATATCTAGGTGCAAGTTTTGCACAACTTCCAGCATAAAGTGTGCTCTTTTTGGGTTTGATGCGTAAATACACATGATCCCCCACTTTGAATTCTCGGTGCACTCTTTTCTTATCAGCATAGCTTTTCTGGCGATCTTGTGCTATCTTGATATTTTTTTGTATCTGTTTAAAAATTCTCTCCATTTCTTATAGGGTATCTGGTCCCAACACCAGTTTATCCTCTGGTTGCTCCAGCTCAAAGGAGTACGACACTTTCTCCCATACAGTTCCTCAAACGGAGTCATCTTAATAGAGGATTGGTAGCTATTATTATAGGCAAACTCAGCTAAATGCAGATACTCTTCCCATTTTGATGGCCTGTCCATCACATACATTCTCAGCATATCCTCTAAAATTTGATTTGTCCTTTCTGTTTTCCCATCAGTTTGAGGGTGATAGGCAGTACTAAAATTCATCTTAGTACCCATCCCTCCAAACAATCCTTTCCAAAATGCTGCTGTAAACTTAGCATCTCGATCTGAAACAATTACTTTAGGAACTCCATGAATCCTTACTATCTCCTTCAGGAAAACATTTGCTACTTGAGCGGTTCCGAAAGTAGATTTCACTGGTATAAAGTGAGCAGCTTTGGTTAGAGTGTCTACTACTACCATTACAGAATCATGTTGATATTTTGTTTTAGGTAGTCCTGTTATAAAATCCATGGAAACTGTGTCCCATTTCCATTCTGCAATTGGCAAAGGGTTTAGAAGACCTGCTGGATGTTGATGCTCAACTTTGACCAGTTGACATTCCATACACCTACTTAGATATTCTGCCACATCTCTCTTCATTCCTGGCCAGAACAACTTCTTTTTCAAGGCTGTTATCATCTTTTGATACCCTGGATGTCCTACATATGGTTGTTTGTGATATTCATCTAGAATTTCTCTTTTCAATGACTCTATATTTGGAATATACAACCTGTTTTTGTAATAGAGCAGCCCTTTTTGGTTTTTAGTGAAATCAGTTTTATCCTTTTTCTGTAGTTTCACCAAGAGTGCTTCATAGTGGGGATCTTGATTGGCTACTTTTCCTACCAATTCCTCTATCTCCATCTGAGCACTACTCCCAATGCTGTTTAAATGTTGACAAGCATTTCTACTTAATGCATCAGAAACTTTATTTTATTTCCCCTTAATATGCTTGATGTCCATATCAAATTCACTTAAAAAGGACAGCCATCTGGCTTGTCTTGCATTCAGGTCAGTTTGGTAAAAGAAATATTTAAGGCTAATATGATCAGTCATCAATGTGAACTTCTTTCCCAGCAGATAGTGTCTCCACATTTTTAAAGCATGGATAACAGCTGCAAATTCCAAATCATATGCACTATAATTCTGTTCATGTACTTTAAGTTTCCTAGATTCATAGGCAATAACTGAGTTTTCCTGTAACAGGACTCCTCCCAGCCCTTCTCTGCAAGCATATATACATACAACAAACTCTTTATCAGGATCAGCAATTTTTAATATAGGGGCTGAAATAAGTTTTTGTTTCAATTGTTCGAAACTGTTTTGACATTTCTCTGTCCACACGAACTTAACACCCTTCCGTTGTAATGAGGTTATGGGATTTTCTATAGCAGAAAATCTCTCCACAAATCTGCGATAATAGCCTGCAATTCCCATAAATGATCTTACTGCTGAAACATCAGTGGGGACTGGCCATTCTTTAATAGCTTTTATCTTTTCAGGGTCAACTGCCAACCCTTTTTCAGAAATAATATGACCCAGATATTGAATTTTATCTTTATAAAATTCACATTTGCTGAACTTGGCATATAGCTGGTTTTCTTTTAAGGTCTGCAATACTATCTTCAGATGTTCTTTATGTTCTTCCTCATTTTTGGAATAAACTAAGATATCATCTATGAACACAAGAAAAAATTTGTCCAAATACTTATTCAGCACACTGTTCATCAGACAGATAAAGGTGGCAGGGGCATTTGTCAACCCAAAAGGTAGGACTACGAATTCGTAATGTCCATACCTGGTTCGAAATGTTGTTTTGCTAATGTCTCCTTCTTTAATTCTGAGCTGGTGATACCCAGTCCTTAGGTCTATCTTGGAAAAGACTGAGGCCCCTCTCACTTGATCAAACAGATCATCAATTCTAGGAAGTGGATATCTATTCTTAATGGTCAACTTGTTCAGTTGACGATAATCAATGCACATCCTAAAAGTTCCATCCTTCTTTTTCACAAATAAGACCGGGGCTCCCCAAGGAGACACACTTGGTCTGATATATCCTTTATCTAACAGTTCCTGTAACTGCATTTTCAGTTCCATTAGTTCAGGAGGGCTCATTCGATAAGGTGCTCGGGAAACAGGTGTTGCTCCTGGTACCAGATCGATTGAAAAATCAATCTCTCTTTTGGGGGGAAGATGAGGGATTTCCTTGGGAAAAACCTCTTTAAATTCTCTAATGACAGGTATAGCATCCATTAACTCTTCTTCAGTTTGCTGTTCTATTTCTTCTATATGCACTGCGTAGACTTGGTATCCTTTTCTAGTTGTTCTTTTCAATTGTAAGGCTGATATTTGTCTGACTGAAATGGGTTTTTGTTTCCCTCTTAGTGTAAAAGGTTTCCCTTCTTCATCCACACAATGTAGAGTTTTATCCCAGCAGTTCATCAGAGCTTTCTTCTTCTCTAGCCAATCCATTCCTATCAGTAAATCATAGGATCCTAAGGGCAATATATTCAGATTTACTTCTGTTGGGAACCCATTTAATTGTATTGTTGTTTTGGGCAACTTATGTGTGACTTTTCTCTTAGTTCCAGTGGCCAGTTGTACCAACCATGACTGCTGAAATTTTTCAGGTTTAATTTTACATTTTTCTACAATTCCAGGACTAATGTAACTCAAAGAAGCACCTGGATCAATCAAAACAGTAACAGGTAGGTCAGAAATCTTACCCTCCATTTCCACCATGGTTGCTTGATGTTCTTCTTGCCGATTTTCCAATGCTGCACTGATAGTTGGTATATTTCTGGCTATGTCATTTACTGTTGTTGCCTCTCGCTCTCTGCTGATCATGTGTATATTTCGATGGGGGCAGTCCCTCATCATATGGGGTTCTCCACAGCCCCAACATTTCAAAGGTTCCTTCATTCTGACTGTCCCTTCCTTTTTATTCCCTTCTACCGGTTTTGAAGCCACTTGGGACTGAGCAGTTTGACTTTCTCTTGGTTTATTGAATTTTTTCCGCTGATGATCTCTACCAAAATTTCTTAGATATGCTGGTTTTGGTCTTTTACCTTTGAACTCACCTTTGTTCAACCAGCTCTTCCCTTGTTCAGCTTTACCTTTAAACTGCTGATAGCATAGTCTTGCTTTTCTAACAGCTTCATCCATGGTCTTTGGGTTGTCAAACTCTATTTTCTCCTTGTACACAGTAGGTAAGCAATTCAAAAATCTTTGAACCTTTTCTTTTTCTTCCCTAATGTAAGGAACATATCTCAGTAAATTGGTAAACTTAGTGACAAACTCATCAATAGTGAGCTGTCCTAGTCTAAGTTCATGGAATTATTTTGCTTTATCGTCATAGTACCTCTCATTCAAGTAGCGATTTTTGAACTTAACCTGGAAATCTTCCCAAGTAACTGTCTTTTCATCAATGGCATGCACCATTTTTGTCTCTTCCCACCACAGTGTAGCTTTCCCTTGTAGCTGGTACACCGCTAATCTAGCATTCAGATTGCTCTCATATTCATAAACTTGGAAATACTTGATCATGTTCAGCAACCAAGCTTCAGCATCCTCCTCCTTCTCCCCATCATAGGAAGGAGGTTTGATCTTTCTAAATTCTCCCTGAAATTCTCTTTTCTGTTTATGTTGCTGTCTAGCAGCATCATCATCATCAGACTCATCCATCTTCCTTTTTCCGGAACCTTCGCCTTCCTGGCTGTTTCGGGAAGTGAGTTCTCTGATGAGTTTTTCCTGCTCCTTACTGGCTGATGACAACATGTCATTCTGGCTTTTCAATTCAGCCAATTCTCGTTGCAGCCTATGCAACATAGCCATTACTGGGGCATTGGGATCTGGAGTAGCAAACTCATCCCGCAGATCCACATAAATCCCTTCACCTTCAGCCATTTCAACTGTAGACACTTACAACACAGATTAGCAAAGTTTATAAACTTCAGAAAAACAAAATATGTAATAAGCAGTGAGCACAAAATGACAGCCCAATTTGTTGTAACTAGTGCTCCGATACCATTTGTAACATCTCCAGTTTAAGGAAATTTTTTTTTTTTTTTTTTCGAACACCCTGGGGTTTTCCCCTCTACTCACATAATTATTGGAATAATGGTTTCATATTTTTACTCTAATGTTATTTTGACATAATCTACTCTAATACTTTCCATCTTCATACAATATTGAGCACTCCATCTATATGCCTTCCAACCGTATATATATATATATATACCCTTTGATAATAATAAGAGATGGGATTATTTTTTTTTTTTTTTCTACTATAACCATAGGATAGGTGGATTTACATAACTTTTACAATCCTCTCCTAACACTTTATACATTCCACTCATATATTGTTGCATCCCCTATATACTTCACACATATATCTATGTATCCTCATATATAGAGAGCTAATATCATTAATACACATATATGGGTATGTGTAGAGGTCCTTATCTATATATAGTCTTTGGCACTATTACTTTAAGGAATATATGTATACAATATATGGGTACAAAACTTTTGGTGTCACATATCTTGCATACATAATCTTTGGCAATATTAACCCAAGGAACATCTATATATCTATCGCCTCTATATATATATGTTGTATGTACGTTCAAACCCTGTGATATAATTTATAAGAAGCGAATCTATGTATTGCGTGTAATTAAAATACCCCCCTTAAGGTTTGTATTGGCTCGTACGCATATATATAACGATTTCTATATATCTATTTATCCATCCTTTGCAGAAACCCTTTTTGGGCGGCCATAGTTAATACACGTTCCTATATCATCATTCTGCACGATTTTCTCTTTCCAGACTTTAGCCATGAGGTAAATCAAATGTCGCTATGTTAATTCATCACGGCGCATGCAATACTTATCATATAGTCAATTTGACGGTAACCTATACACAGACCAGTGTAGACTGACCGCCGTATGGTTACGTGGTTGCATTATTAAATTTTGTTATGGTTAAAACGTGACTAACCCAAATCGAATTTCTGTATTATTATTCAACAGATCGGTCACGGCTTGGCGCATGATCCACAGACATAAGTTGTAGCAGGATGCGCGTCGGCGTGTCAACTCTGACCAGGCTACCGGACAATGGAATGATACCATTTTTGAACCCGGCTCCAACGCGTCGTGGTTTCATACGTAAGTACACAGTAGATGTATGGGTTATGTTTTCGTATAAGCCGCCTAGCACAAGGCCCAGTTCGACGGTTTGGCGTGTAACGTATGATAGTAACATTGCTTGATGCTTGGTTTGAGTAGTAATTCCCACCGGAGCGACAGTGCACCAGCCGCCGTAGGCGGCGTATCACTGTCCTCTGTCCATGAAGACTCGACATGTGGATTTGAACAGATAGTTCATACCAGCCTGTGTCCTGAGAGCGCGCACTCTGCCGCTTATGGCGCCGTTAGCCTTAGGGTTAACTCGATAATTCCTAAGACATGACTCTGATACCGGCGCATGTTGAGTACCTAGTACTATTCATTGACCGATCACCGCTCAATCACCCTGGATTTGGCCGGGTTATCGCGCATCGATTAGGGTTTTCAAAAATTTACTTCCTTACTTGGAGTCTCGGTTATCAAGCTATTCACCGAATCGTTCCTATCTTGTTGGACCCCTTCATATACATTCTTTAAGAGTTCGATGTGAGCTTGACTTAGGGGAGGGTTCAGGTTCGGTTTTGCTGAATAGCTTCAGATCACATGTTTCCTCTGAATTTTTTTCTCTCCTGATATTACTTACGCGTGAGAACTTCCCATTTCTTTCTACTGTTCTTGTTGTTGTTTTTTTTTTTTTTATACAGTGTCGACTCTGCTATTGTAGAGTGCGCAGAGAGGCTGTAGCAGTCGGGTTACTTCGAGACAGAGCTCTAGCCGGTATTCCTTGGCCGTGCTCAAATTATCTCTGCGCTCGGTCCAGTTCATTTGCTTTCATTAAGCTACCCTCTCAGCGTTTCATACATTTCGATGTGGCCACTATTAGAGCATCTTCAGAGGGGGTAAAGTCTACTCTCAATCCTCTGTTTGGCCTCAGCGAGTTGGGCATTTGGTTTCCTCTTTATCCACTGGCAGTATTATGAATGTGTCATCCGAGGTTAGGGCACCGATTGTGTTATATCGGTCGTCCCCCTTTTGGAACACTACATCAACGCCTTTCTTTATATGAATTTTTTTTTTCTGTTACATAGGTTGCGTGCAGTCCAGCCTAGCCGAAATCAGCCGAATCCCTGCTGTCAACCAGCACGGTGGATGGGCTGTTTCATGGTTTGACTTCTATATAACCTAACTAGGAGATGCCGCGGCCTTAATTGCGTTGGCTTGACGAGAAATTTTTTATTTTATTTGATACCCTTTATCTATAACAATAAATCGATCATGACACCGTAAGAATTCGGCTATCAGTTTCTCTGAAGCGATATTAACTGGAGCTACTATTCTTTTTGTTCTATTTTCATATATATGCGTATTGCAACAGGTTTACGATGAGCTAGGGTTAGCTCTCGGCCTTACGTTGCACGGAGAACATATAACTGCGCGAACGTAGGTTGGACCATATGTTTAATTCAATTGGCGATAGAGATCATTAATATACCTCATGTTAGCGTAGTTGATTTTGGTTTATGTCTCTTTGATTTGTTTCCACACGGGGTCCGCATATATACAACCCGCATTTATAACTTTTGTTGATCTTTACTTAATTACATAGATACGTATATTGAAATGAAGGTCGAACGAACTATGTTCTAGTTCTCGGCGCCTTCATGTTTTAATTTGCTATATCTTATGATTTTTCTATTCGTGAGGCTTCAGTTATATTTAACCCTTTTATTTAAACGCATCAAGGTTTGGTTTATATATATTCTCCCACGTTCTTTGTTTATCATTGTTTATAATTGTTGCCACGAATCCTAGGCAGCAGCGCGCATCTTTTGATAGTTCATGCAGAATGTAAATGTACATATATTGTTAGGACTATAGCTCACGGCCTTTATAAATGGTTTTGGATGTATATATATCTATATGAGTGTTCCATTGTCATCGCGTCCTATATCTATATGATAGATTTACTTCTTGACTGTAATACTAGGTTCAAAAATTAAAAGTAGATATTCAAATTATAATATGCAATGTACATGCTATGAGTGGTATAGTTTTATATGTTTTATATAGATTAGAGCTTCTTTGGGAATAGAAGATGTCGCTTCTTCAAAATCTAACATATTTTGTCTTCTTCTAGGGAAGTCATAACTCGTATCCGCTATCATGCTTATTCCCTCTGACATTTGAGCATAAGATTTCATCATTTTACATAAATATGAAGCAAGTTAATATTCAAATTTCTATGGGGACTCAGTACCTTCAGCTTTAAACCGTATGTTTTACTAGAGGACCTTAAATATAAATGGAATCTTTGTGTATGATAATTTATTCAAAGACTCAAGATAGATTTAGAAGTGAAATCTACACACTTATGAATATTATAAAAATTCTATAGAGTGAAGTTACTCATTTTCTAGCATAAGTTCGAATGTCATAGTTCATTATATTTACTTCCAGCTGTTTGTATTTATACCATGTAACTTTAGTACTGCTATAATATTTCTCTAGCATACTCATAAGCACACAATATCACATTTGTGCCTACCAGGAACAACCAATAATTAATCATCTGTAGAGGTTAAGTAACTTCAGATTTAAACCGACCTTGGTTTAGAGATTCTGGAGTTTCTACTCTATGGATTTTCTAGTCTACAACTAAACAGAATCTGGAGGGTGATTACCCTAAGATGGACACTGTTAAATGTAGTACTAACATCAATCACACCATTTAATTAATTTTTCTATATGTAGCCAATTCATGTCTACTCCAG